>CM071867.1:33368207-33397245 GCA_036759665.1 Gynandropsis gynandra
CACTCAAGGAACACGACCAGGGAGGTGTGCCCGCTCGGGTGGATGAAGCCACACGCTCGGGCATGAGTGCCCGCTCGGGCCAAATGAAGCACACGGTCGGGTACAAGGCCTGCACGAGCAGGTAGATGCTGTGCCCGCTCGGGCCCTTGTTTTTCTCAACCATCTCCTAAGATTTAGAACGGCCAAACTAAGAGAAATCAGATCTACAAAAGGTAGATACGAACGAGATTGAAGGGGGGACGATTCAGAGACATAGAAGATACACTTGGAAGGATCGAGAAGGACGGAACGAGGGATCCGGAGGATGGAGGATCTATTGAAGACATCGGTTGATGAATAGGGAGTATTCTTATTCTCTTTCTATGTTGAATTTAGATTTCTTTTATGGTTCGTTTTCTGAGTTCATGTCGAAGTAGATCTATTGCCATAGGATAGCGAGTATTGCCAACATGTAATGAGGTCTTGTGCTTAATGAATGGTGGATCTTAATGCTTTCATACTTGTACGCCACTCGATATGAATGAATTTGGTATTTGATCATGTTTTTCAGATTGATTGGTTGATCTTAATGCTTGAATACTTGTACGCCACTTGATTGATGATGTTAGAAGTCTAATAAATCTACGCCAGGGCATTAGACTTTGGAACTTAGCCATGATTTAGGGTTTAATCGGTTTAGAATCTACGCCAGGTCAATCGATTGGATCTAGGGATTAGGATAGCGGTCGTAATGCGTCTATGTATGTAAGATGTGCAATAGATATATTGGTATATGCATGCTAGATAGTGGACAAGTCTACGCCAGTCAGTTCCTATAGGAGAGCTTGAATTCCCTGAACTCGTGATAGTATCTAAGACCAATGATCTAACTTCAACTTCGTTACATTGTCGTGCAACTCTCGATACCTATGGTGGTTAGTCTTTGAGTCATTCCTATCATTAGTTTAGTTTAGTTTGCATTTGCATTCCCTTCCACTATTGATTTCACACGTCTTATTCATTAGTCTAATAGCTTTAAAGTTGCATCAATTCCTTGTGTTCGACCCTAGTTGCTACACGATCTGTATCCTTGCGGAAGCGTTAGTCTAGGTAATTTATTACTTGATATAACGCACATCATTGAGTTGTTACTTAAAAAGGTTGCAGGCATTAAAATGTTTCGGAATAATGTAGTGAAGTTGAGAAAAACATGTTTCCACAACATGCAAACAAAGATATTCTGGTTGCAAGTGGTCTTTACGCGTGACTAGGTGTAATCTTTTAGATCCTTTCTCTGTGAGGGTACATAACAAGACTCATACATGTTCCCATGGTGATACGAATAATAATGTTGGAACACCAAAATTGTCCAAGACTCATACAACAAGACTCATACATGCTCCCATGGTGATATGAATAATAATGTTGGAACACCAAATCTAAGAAATATAAGAATGATGGTGCATGAATGTTTTGGTTTAAAAGTTTCATATTCTACAATATGGAGAGAAAATAATTTGTATAAGTATGATTGTACACAATAGTCCAAAAATTAGTTTTGAAATACTTCTATGTTATTTACACATGCTAAAGAAAGTGAATGAGAGATCTATTACACATCTCAATTTAGATAGCATTAAGAGATTCAAGTATTTATTTGCTCCATTTGGGAGCTTATATTGAAGGGTTTAGAGCATTAAGAAAAGTTAATTTTGTGGATAACTTTCTTTAAGAACACGTATGGTGGAGTCTTGATCATTGCTACCGATCAAGACACCAATTTTCACCAATATTTAGTTGCTTTTGGAGTAGTTGACTCTGAGAATGATGCTAGTTGGGTATGGTGTACAACGAAGCTTCAAGAGGTAATACCGAATGATCTTGATTTGGTTTTCATCTCGGATAGGAATAAGAGTATTTCCAAGGCGATAAGTGAGGAATACATGAATGCTAAACATGGGTGTTGCTTTTTTATTTATCTCAAAATGCGAAATCAAAAGTTTACCATGGTAAGAAAATGAATGGGGAATTTATGGCAGAGAAGTTTAGACAATTTGCTAAGGCGTATTCTGTGATTCAATTTCACGAGCTATATGATGAGTTCAAGATAAATTCCTTTGAAACTGCTACCTATGTCAAAGATGATGTTGAACTACAAAAATGAGAAAAATATTATTTTTTTGCATAACATTGCTACTACCAATGGAGTTGAATCTATCAACTCTGTATTTAAAGATGCAAGGAAGTACTTATTGTTGATAATATTGGATGCAATAATGTTAAAAGTAGCAGAGTGGTTTAATAAGCATATGAAAGATTCTATCAAAGGCTCTACTTTCCAGGTCCTTATATTACACGCAAAATTCATGGAGTCAACAAGTCTACATGTACATGAACTAAACAACTTTAAACTCAAATTCAATATCATTGGCCGTGATGGAAAAAAATTATTTGGTTGATTTAAGAAGTCAAACGTGTACTTGTAGAGCCTTTGATATTAATAAATATTTGTATTCCATGCTCTTTCCGTTGCAAAAGGATGTTATGATTATATACAAATCCATGATTTGTTTTCGAAATTCTAATTGAGAGAGCAATGAGCGCTTACATATGTAAGGATTATTAATGTTGTTCCCGATCAATCTTATTGGATCATTTTGGATATGATACAAGAATTGAGGGGTTTTCCTTCAAAAGAAATAATGAAACGTAGAAATATGATTTCTTTAACTCAGATATCTTCTGTTGGAGAACCTCAACGAAAATTACATAGAAGGGTTCGTGGAAGGTTGAACACATAAGAACATTTAAGTATTGTTAACGCTTAAGTATTGTTTTTGTAAAAGTATTTTTTACACTTAAGTATTATTTTTGTATAAGTATTGTAAACTTTTATAAATTTTTTCTGTATAAGTATTGTTTACATTTAAGTATTCTATAACGTTTAAGTATTGTATAACGTTTAAGTGTTTCTAAGTAAAAAGACGTTGTACCACACGTTGTGTGCAATGTTCATGCTAAGTGCAAGCACGTTGTACCACACTATGTTTGTATAACATTCATGTTAAGTACTAACATGTTGTAAACAACGTGTGTACGTGTGTGCTAAGTACTAGTACGAACATTATACCACACATTGTGTATAATGTACTAGTATTAGCACTCATATTAGTATAAATTGCTAAAACTTAGCATGAATGTTGTACACACACGTTGTGTGCAACGTGTGTGCTAAGTACTAACACAATCGTTGTACCACACATTGTTGACAATATTCATCCTAAGTACTAACACATTGTACCACATTGTGTACTACATTAGTGCTAAGTACAAACATGTTGTGTATAACGTTCATGTTAAGTATTTAGCACTTAATTTGTATCACAATATATGTGTATAACATTATTGCTAAGTATTAGCACGTTGTACCATATTGTGTACACCGTTCGTGCAAAGTACTAGCACATTTTACACAACATGTGTGCTAATTACTAGCACAAACATTGTATCACATGTATATGCACAACAATCTGCCACCGGATCAGTCCCATAATTGACAATATACAAATGTTTTTTTAGTTCTATGGTTTGAATTTTAAACTTACACGTGTTTCAAAGCATAGATCCTAAGAGAGAGAAAAATAAATCTAACATTCGTTAAAGCATAGATCCCAAAAGAAAAAAAGATAAACGTGTACAACATAGATACCAAAAGGTATCAACATTAATTGTTTTTCTCAATTTTGAATTATTTAAATAAAATAAAATGAATATTGATAAAATCGGATTGTACCCTAGTTAAACCTAAAATTTTTAGGTTGAACTAGTTAAATTCGTGTTTATCATGTTATATTCATCATAATACACATATAGTTTACTAAAAAAACACACATTATAATTGTTTATTGCAATTACTCATATATTGTGTGATGAAATAAGTAATCTGTACATAAACTTCATACCATGCATTATGAATTATAATTATCGATTTCTAAATTCTGATTTGATACAAATATTGTATAATACATTAGATTAACTAATAACTAAGGTTCAATTAAAAAATTAAAGGTACAACTAGGATACAATATGATTCTATAAAATATGATTAAGGATTTTCATCAATTGAATGTTGATTGAACATCCTTATACCCATATTTATCATTTTCTATAATTTACAAATATTTTTCAATCTCCCATTAGGAAGATTTTAATAGGTTTAAAAATGCATCTTGTACAAGTTTACAGATACCAAAAAATGTGTAAAACGTGCTAGTGCTTTGCACACACGTTGTACTACAAAATGTGTACGACGTGCTAGTGCTTTGCACACATGTAATTAAGAAATATATCACATACAAATCTGATTCAAAGATCAGAGACATTATCATCGTAGAGTTTATGAAGTGTCCTCCTGAGCACATTTTACCTCAAGTTGTATAACGTGTGACTACAAATATTGTATTACATGTTGCACCTCAACATTGTACAACATGTGACTACCACCATTGTATCACACATTGTACAATGTTGAGGTACAACGTGTGGTACATGTTGTACAACCTTTGACTGCCAATAATGTACCATACATTGTACAAACCTTGTATCTCAACATTTTACAATGTTACTCGAGGAAAAATAAAAAAGAAATAAAATTAAAATAATAAATAATATCTCACCCCAAATATTTTTGATTTGGGTCATCAACACATCAAAAGACTTGGAATCCCGCTTCTCTCCGATATCAAACGCCCAAACTTTGAAATTTTGACAAAGTTTATGACACAAAATTAGATCTTCATGTCATTATTCACCAAGTTAAGTGGTTGCACAACACTGATCCTCCCTATTAATAGTAATGGACTTTCCCTTGTTGGAGCTTTCTATCTAGTTTCTCTTGATAGATCTTTCTCTCTAACTTCTTGAATTCTCGTAGCTTCCCTTTCACCACCACCACCTTTTTCATGATGTTTATTTGTGGTGTATGGCATCCTCTTGTACTTGGATGATTGTAGTATCCTCCCCTTTTTGGGAGTCTTCGATCAAGGCCTTCGAGCAACATGTCCTAATCCCTCTTCATCATAATCACCACAAGTATTTGTATCATGTGGTACCTCTTTTTGGACATCCTTTATGATGCAATTTTCAATATTCTTGAGTCATTCTTCAAAACTGCTAAGACATCCTTCAAAATTTTTGAGACGTCCTTCAACATTGTTGAGACAATCTTCAAAAATATGAAACGTCAATTGACTTCTTCTATCACCTTCTTATACACACCTTCAATGAGGGCATATTCAGATCATGGGAGAGTCCATGGCATCATCCTCGATGGTAAAGGCTTTCTCAATTCTGGGAGAGAATGTATTGAGGTTAGAACCTTTTTTATGTTAGTGCTTGAGAATGAAGCGCTTCAGGGTTTCTCAGCGTGAGTTCAATTTCATCAATAAATGGATCATTTTCGTCTAGCTTGAGATTTTTGTGTACATGATATCGAATTAATTGGGGGTGCTGATACGTTTGATGTCGTGAAAGTGAAAAAAATAATAAGTGCTACACAAAGTAAAATCAGCGTTGTACACGTTATACCACATCTTTGTTTAACGTAGACAACCTTTTTATCTCCAAGTTCTTTGCTTAAATCGTGCAAATTTTATCTGCACATATTTTTTGGTCTATATGTCATCTTGCACGTCCTTGGACGTTCAGAGAAATGCTCATCCGTAGAGATCGATCGGAACATGTGCACCGGTACCAAAACATTCTTATATATAAGAATATGTCAAAAACATTTAGACACAACTTTTAATTTAAACTACCCTAAGGGGTTCAACTAATTAAACTAAAAGAATGTACACTTACCTCCAAAGAAAAAATAAACCTAGGAAAAGTGTATGTTTTCTTCAATTCACCGTTAAAATTGTTGAGCATACGGTGAATCTCACGAAGAACTTGAAGAAACATGAACTGTCACCAAGAAAATTTGGTGCAGGCGTCTCGTTCATCGACGATTCACACCAAGAAAATCCTGCCTCCAATTACCATGTCGAGAAAGTACAACACGACTATCTTCAACCAATCTTCGCATCTGGATCTAGACAGTGATAACATCTTGTTCTTCACGTCGTTCTTATTGATTGACTCATGGTTCAAAAAATACAAGTCCTTCAACCCATTTTTGCCAAGTCTTAACTAAAATTGTGGTTCTATTCTCTATTAGTGAATACTGGATAGGCACACCATTAAGAACAAACCATAATTCGTTTCTCTTATTTTTCAGTATAGTGTGTAGAAGCAATATACACATCCCCATGGTTTTATTTTGCTTCATACTCTCCGCATGAAATATGTACTTGAATTGAGAATGTTCCACGAACCATTTCAACTCTTTTGTGTCCAAGACTTCTTACAGTTCTCCAATTGTCTTGAAGAGATAACACTCCTTTGAAATTTGACAAAATTGCAACAACTTGATTGAATGAAAATAGAATACTCTTGGTTATATAGTTTCGCTTGCTAAAATCTGTCAAATAATAAGAAATAGATAACATTAATACTATAATATATAATACAATGTTGTGCAACGTGTGGTATAATGTGGGTTCAAGGTTATACCAACACGTTGTACCACCAATTATACAATGTGGTACCACAAGTTGTTTAACGTTGTATAACGTTTTGCCACAAGATTTACATTGTATGTACTGAAAAGCAGAAGAAAAATTGTAAATATGAAAAATTTCAGAAAATAGTGAAAGATCATTTTGTGTAAAGCTTATGGCTTGCATTCATATCTATAGTTCTAATGCCTTTTGGTTTTACTAGTTTCTTGGTGATCGACCCATTTCTTATCTTTGTATTGATCTAAAGAAGAGTGTGATTGTGACTTTATCTTCGGATAAGGGTCTTTGTGGTGGAATTAACTCCACCTTTGTTAAAATACGTATTCTTATTATGTTCTGGTAAATTTTGGATAAATTTCAACGTATCTGTTTTAGTGATTGTGCTGCATTATCCTTATAACATGAAAAATTATATGGTTCCAATTGAATGCTAAGAGTAAACCACTATGATCTTATTTCACCATCTCACAACATAAACTCATTTATTTATGTTGCAATTTATAATCTACAAGTACTTATTACTCAAATACATCTGAACTCTTCGAAAACACACATCACTCCCCGAGTTATTTTCTGGCTATACCTAACCGTAAAATTCATAATTCTCTCCTCTTTAGTTTACTAAACCAAACGTGTATGAACCTTACAAATGTATCTTCGAACTCACTAAACCAATACACAATGTTTGTATTTTGATTTTCTCGTGTAAGTTTAACTCTTTGAAGTTTATGTTCAATAGCTGTATTGCTCTTACTTGTGAGTTGTACCAAATGCTATTGTCTCCTTTTCTTTTTAGAGCCACTCAAGTCGACATATTTGCAGTAGATTTTTCTGTTGTTATCTCTGTTATATTAAAGGATATCTATTCTTTTGTAGGTTGTTATTTATTTGTTAAGAATAGATATTAGTTATTGACTTGTTAAAATCATGAAAGTCCTCTTTGTTTTAATCCTTTTTGTTTGTTGGTGATTCTCAATCACAACATTGAAAGTAAACATACATAAGCATGCGTTTTTTAAAAAAATTCTCAGATAATATGAACTAATAGGTTAAAAACAAGTCAGTTCAAAAATAGGTTCAAGAGAAGTTAATATAAATCTGCCATGGTTCAAAGAGAAGCCAATATAAATATGCCATGTTGAAACTACAGTTCAACACAATTGATAATTACTTCAAAAAGATAAATCTCTTTATTCAGAATCTTTAGAGTTGGTTGTTGTTTCGAAAGTAGAGTCAACCACTTGTTTTCCTTTACCTTTGTTGTTATCTCCCATTGTTTTGAGCATAAATTAGAAAATGTTAGAAAAATAATGAAAAAATATCTCAAACTTAAAAAGGAAAAAGAAAACAACGATGCATTAATATGTATTTTCAGCTACTCTTGCAATTTGTTGAGCTCTTCCTTCATGCATCGACCTTCTTGAGGACCTTATGAATGGATGTTCCCAAGTCAGCTTTGAGTATCATCACTTTTAATCTATTTATTTTTTTTCCTTTTTTTTCTTACCATTATTAGTGTTTAATACTTCTAGGACATAAGTGTTTTAGTTAACTCATGTTCATAGCTCATCCCATCACTTAGACTCAAGTTATCTTATTGGGTATATTCATATAATGTGTATCATAGCGGAGTAGACATGTTATTGTCATGTACCTTTAGGACATCAAAGTTGATTCACGGTTCCACCACATAGACCTGAATAGTACACCCTTGTCAACAAAATATAAATTCAAGACATTCATTTCTATGTTGACAGCGGAGTGTAGGAATACTTAGCACAAAAAAATTATTACTCTGTCTTTCTCCTTGAGCACTTTGAAATGCACTTAAAAAATTGTCAATTAGGCTATAAAGAGATTCAAACACACTTGAATATTAGAGTTCATTCAGTATATTTCATTCGTTGTTGATGTCATGTTAACTTGTCATTCTTCTTCAGATTATCTAAAGTAGAGAGCTCATTGTTCACGAACTCCAAAGGATTTTATTTAGCATATATATATTCTTTCATATCCAATAGTTTAGTGAATATATCCACTAGTTGATGATCAGTAGATACGTAATCCATCTTTAGTTGTTTTTTCTCTATTTGTTCTTTAAGAATTGATATATTATCTCAATATGTTAGGTTTTATAGTGGTGTACAAGATTCTTTGAAAATTTTATTGCACTTGTATTATCAAAAGGAACCATGAAGATACCTATAGTTAGTCCATAATTGATCATCATTTGCTTCATCCACTTAAATTTGTGTACAACGATTTCCAAGATTTATGTACTCTGCTTCGATTTTAGATAGTAATGTTTCATTTTGTTTCTTGATGTACCATGAAATTAAGTTATTTCCAATAAAGAAACACCCACCGATAGTAATCTTTCTATCATTTGTGTTTTCAGCCCAATCCTTGGAATAACACATGTCACATTCTGCAGTCCCTTTGATTTATTTGATAATCGTTTAACAACAAACAAGTGTGTCTTCTTTGGTTTGGCTTGATATCGTGCACATATCCCTACACTTAAGGACAAGTCATGTGTACTTGCAGGTAAGTATAGTAGACTTCTTATCATGCTCTTTTATAATCTAACATCAACATCTTCAATCATCTGCTTTTTAGTTTTGTTGTTGTAGGCATTGGCATATTTGCTAGTTTTTAATTATCCAATTCAAAAACATGGAACTTGGTATCTTGCATATTTACTTTATGAAACAAAAATGTTATCTCTAATTTGTTTGACTTGTAGTGTAAGAAGAAAATATTTACTCACCAACCATGCTCATTTCAAAATCCTTTGTCACAGTCTCAAAAAACCATTCAACATTGTCCTACGAAGTAGTTCCAAAAACAATGTCATCAACATATATCTGAATCACAAGACACTTTTTATCATTTCTATGAATGAATAAATTTTTGTCTACTCTCCCTCTTTCGTATCCATTGTCAAGGAGAAACTTTCTGAGCCTTTCATACCAAGCTCGTGTTGCTTGCTTCAATCCATTAAGCTTTTTTTTTTAAGTTTGTACACATGCTTCGTATTATGTGGATCTTTGAACCCCTTCAGTTGTTCCACATAAAACTACTCCTGAAGTGCATCATTTAGAAAAGTAATATTGATATCCATCGTAAAAAAGCGTAAATCCCAGGAAACATACAATTCCAAGTAATGAAAGAAAGGATTCTAGACGAGCAACGCGTGCAAAGGTTTTATCAAAATCTATGGCCTCTACATGCGTATACCTTGTGCTACTAGTCTAGTTTTGTTTCTCATAATTATTCCTTCTTCATTCGTCTTATTCTTTAAAATTCATTTAGTTCCAATAAGATTCAATTTTTAGGTCTGGAAACTAACTGCCACACATAATTGTAGTGAATTGTTCTAATTCATCTTGTAGAAAATTCGCGTAAGATCCCATATTTCTTGCAAAATTTATAAAATTGTTTATCATTCATGATCACTCTTTATTTTAATGATGCTTCCTTTTAAATTTATCAAGTGCAAGCATAAGTACTTGAAGTATAAAAAGTGTCTGTTTTTTTTTGTTTTTTTGCTAGAATCTCACCTTAAGTGTATCTAGAATAATCATCTACACAAATATAAACATACTTCTTTCCTCCAATGCTTTCTGTTTGAATCGATCCAATAATGTCCACATGTAAAAGTTCTAGCACCTTATTTGTTTTATGTCTATTACCTTTTTATAATGAATTCTTACTTGCTTTCTTTGTTGACATGGTTTGCATGTAAAGCATTATTCCATAACAACTTTTGGTATTCCAAGAATAATGTCATGATTAGATAGCTTGATAAGAGTTTTTGTGCAAATGTGTCTCAGTCTTTGATGCCAAATATGTAGTTCACTCTTTAAGAGTTTTAAACATCTTTCCTCATTCCTCCATACATAGCAATTGTTTCTACCTCTTATCCAATTTTTGTTAGTATCAAACACTTGAAAGTTTTCTTTTGAACATTTAACTTGATATCCATTTTTATAAAGTTAGCTAATGTTGATCAGATTTGCTTTTAGCCCCTCCACATAATACACATAAGCCAGTTGTGGTTGATTGTCTGCTCTGAGTGATATTTTTTTCCATAATCTTTCATTTTTATCCATCATCAAAGGTCACATGTCCATTCTTATTTTGAAAAAAAATCTGAAAGTAATTTATTTGTTCTTATCATATGTCTGGAACAACCACGATCGAAATACAAAGTTTCATTATGGTCGTTATGTGTTGAAGTATATACAACATGACATTGTAAATGATACTTTCTAACCTATACCTTTTTTATATGCTTTTATTTCCAGTATAAATATGATTTTTTTTACCTAAATTTGCTTGGTATTATTGCTTTTCTAGCAAGATGCTTACATGTAGTGAGACTCATCTCGTAGTATGGACACCATCTCCAAAGATGTGTTGGCTGTCCGCAAGAGCAACATCTTTTTATAGGTTTATGTTTGTCTCAAGAATGTAGGTTCTTGTCTAACTACAATTTTGTTTGCTTGAACTATAGTTTGAACAATCTGTGGAACAGCTTCTTTGGATTGTATTGTAGGCCGCATAGTCTGTGCAAAAGCTTGATTTGGTGGAACTGTAATAAGCCATGAATAACAAAAGTTACCTTTTCTCAACACTATCTTTGTTGTTTCCATTTTCTCTCTTAAAACCAAATCCATAGTGATGCTTATCTATTCTTCTAATGGTCAATAGATAACCTAACTTTTCAGTATAATTGTTAAGCATTCACAGTTGCTTCTGAGTTTTCTCCAATTGATGTTTGAATTAACATCACTTCTTCATTTTGTTAATGCAACTACATTTCATTCTGTTTGAGTTGTTCTTCAAGATGTATATTTTCTTTGACCATCACAATATTTTGCTTGCTAATATTCATCCATTATGCATACATTGACTCAACAGTAAGATCGTCATCACTATTGCTGTGGTAACAAATATTTCTCTTAGAAATGCCACAAGAAACATCTCTTCTTCATTTTCCTCATTGGTATCAAATTTTCTCCGATTTGTAAGCATTTCTCCTTTTTTATTCTTAATTTCTCCACATTCAAATTTTGTGTGTTCATATCCTTTACATTCGAAGCATTGAATTTCTTTAAATTTTTAAGCATTGTTTGCCTCTCTAATGCATTCAGAATTTGAGCCTTCAAGTGTCCGTAACCTTTAAATTCATGACTCTAATTTGTTGTCTTTCCCTCCTTTGTGTCAAGACAAAACTTTAAACTCCCATTATCTCTTTTCTTCGCAAAATTTCTGAAAGCTTTTTCCATGTATGCCATGCTTTCTTCTGATGAATTAAGTCAACTTGACTCGCATGTTACTTGCAAAACTATTCTTTTATTATTTAGTTCATTATCATGTTTTACACTCATATCATGTGCTGGGAGAATTCCAATTACTTATGAAAAGCTTATGTGTGTTAGTATTCATTGTGATTTCCGTTGTAGCCTTCTTAGAGTTGAACCTTTTCAGCAAACACCAAATAAGTTTCTTCACTAGTTTTTTTTCTTCGTAAGTTTTCCCATATTTTGTGTTTTGTTACCTAGCGCATTTATATTTGCATTGAATTCAATAATCTTCTCATTGTCAATCATTCTCATGTTCGAATTGTGAGGTGAGAATGTATAGACGAATTCTTCTTACATTGGTTGTCCATTGGTGTTGAATCTGCAGTTTATCCAAAACTTCTTTTGTTAACTCAAAAAATTGAATCTATTTAAACTGATTCATGTCAACAAAATTGAAGATGACCGACAATGTCTTCGCATTATAAGTTGAAAAACGTTTCTCTTCTAGTGTCTACAACAAATTTTGTTAGGGAATCGCTACTTTTCCTGTCAAATTGCATTGGGAGACTCCAACCTTACTCCTCCGTTGTCCAGACGTCTTCATCAAAGGGTTTTAAAAAGGGTTTTAAAATTGAAACAAATTCTCAGAGTGAGTCCATACCTTTTACCTAGATTATGCATGAAACAATGATATCGTGACCTGCTCTGATACCAATTAAAAATTTGTACGGGTCTCAATTGAACATCAAGATCAAATCTCAGTTTTCTTTTGTGAGTATCACTTTAAGAGACTTCTTTCTTTTCCCCTAATCTGGTTCAGTGCTTGATACATACACATCACTTGATCATGGTCGAACAACTGGATCTTGATTTTTTTCGTGGAATGCCTTACATTTGTTTCATAAAGATCATGATATTGTGATAAGAGAACTATAGATTGTATTTCGCCCAAATAAAAAAGAAAATATACTAGAACCTTTGAAGAGATGTCCATATCTTTCCTCTTACGATTTACTTTATAACAATTCATACACACTTGCACAAAACTTGCTGTAAAAAAACACACAAACACCATATAATATTGTTAACTAAAAAGTATATAGAATACTATAATAAACAATATCTTCATCTTCATGGCAACTCCTCTTCCTTGCTTCTTAGTTGTCTTGAGTTTGAATTCCTTTGCAAGATTGTTCTTCCAATTCTTTGGTTGAGTTGAACTTGTTATGCTTCCTTGTGAATGCTCGAAATGGCGTATCAATACCCATCGTTGAAGATGCAGCTTGTCCTCAAGCTAAAATGAAGGAAAATTGCATGCCAAAACCTATGCATTATCCCATGAAGCATCATGAAAAGGTAAGTAAAACCATTGTATCCATACCTCTAGTTCTTCAGTCTTCGAATATCTTGTGTCCAATAATTGTTTTGGTTGCATTTTCATGTGTAAATCAGGTTGAATTTGCTCCGTAAGCGGTGTGGGACTAAAATTGTTGCCAACAACCCCTTTGAGTTGCGAGACATAAAAAACAAGACGAATCTCAGAGTTCACAAGTAAATCAAGACGATAAACGACGTTCCCCACATGAGCTACCACCCGAAATGGGCCATAGAAATGAGCAACCAGCTTCTAAAATCGACGACATGCCACAAAGTGCTGCCTATAAGGACGTAACTTCAGAAAAACCATGTCCCCAATAGTAAAAGAAATATCTATTCTTGAACGATCCGTTATCTTCTTCATTTTATGTTGGGCTCGAAACAAATTGCTTCAAATATATTGTATCATAATGTCTCTTTCTTTGAACTCCATTTCCAATTCATAGTTTGTCGTCGACTCATCCTCAAACTGAGTAATATAGGAGTGTCTTTCATAAACTGACTTAAAGCATTCTAAAGGTGATAGACTTTTGCTATACCAAGCGAAGGGACGTTGTTGTTGCATCAAAACCGCCCCAATTCTCGAACCGGATGCATCCGCTTCTACTATGCTTCTTCAAATTTTGGCAACCCGAACACCGGAGCCGTAACCATCGCTTGTTTAAGATCTTGGAAAGCCAATTCCACCTCTTTGGGCCACAAGAAAAAATCACGTTGAAGTAATTCTGTTAAAGCTTTTGCAATAGATTCATACCCTTTCACGAACCGCCGGTAATACCCCGTAAACCCAAAAATCCTCTTAACTCCTTTACATTTTTTGGATTGATACTTGGGCATTGCTTCAATCTTTTTTCCCATCCGTGGCCACCCCATCCCTTGAAATAATATGGCCCAAGTATTCAATATGGGGCTGTCCAAAAGAATATTTTGGCATTAGCAAATAAACAATGTTCCTTTAATTGCTCCCAAGCAAGAGTGAGGTATGCCAAATGCTCGTCGAATGTAGAGTTGTAAAGTAAAATATCATCAAACGATACTAGGATAAATCAAGATAAAAAAGATCGAAAAATTTCATTCATGATAGCTTGAAAAGTAGTCAGAGCATTCGTTAATCCAAGTGGTACAATCAAGAATTCATAATGCACATCATGAGTTCTAAAAGCCCTTTTTAATATCATATTTGTGCATTCGAATTTGGTGATAACCCGAACGTAAATTGAATTTAGAGAAAATAATCGTCCAACGAAACTCATCCAATAATTCATCAATCATAGGGATAAAAAAACTTATCTGGAATGGTAGCGCAGTAAAATGCTCGATAGTCCACAAAAACTGTCAACTATCATCCTTCTTCTTTACCAAAAGCATAGGGCTAGAGAAAGGACTCTTTCTTGGCCTTATGAGTCTAGCTTGTAACATTTCGCATACCAATTTCTCTTTTTTCGTCTTCCAAACATGAGGACGAATGATAAGGCCGAATGTAGACATGATTCGTCTTGGCCTTAAGGATGATATCATGTTCATTTTCACGGAATGGTGGCAAATCGATAAGAGATTGAAAAATGTTCATTAATTGAACACCTGATATTGCTGTTGGAACCAACGAACGAGAAGAATCAATAATTGCTTATTTTTGCATTGATGCCCGACATAGTAATGCTCGTCACACCGAAAACTCAATTCGTTTTTCCTTCTTTCATCTACATCTTCATCAGTAAGCCTTTTGAATGATAGCCCTTTGTTTTTTATTATATCCATTGCTTTGTGAAGACATACCCGATATAGTCCCTCTAGTGTTACTGGAATTTTTTTTTTTTTTTGCAAAATCAGATTCACGATGAAAGTGGCCAATGAGAGTCACCGTAAAACACTCGATCGAAACCCAGTCTATCCGCCGCTTGTCGATACCTATAAGGAACTAATATGTAATTAATTTAAATTATACTAACCCTAGTATCCTAATATGTTATGTGTATATATATATATATCTTGTATTATGATTAAACCTATAATCAAGATTAATATTTAATTATGGTATCAGAGCTGGTTTACCTGTAATTCTTAGCCACCAAATCCTAACCGCCACCATCACTAGTGCAATCCCTGACCACCACCATAACTGGTGCAAAGACACCGTTATTGCTCCGTAAACCCTAGTCACCATCAAACCCCTCCTTTTAAATCATCTTCAATAGTCCGACCGTCATTGGTCCGACCTCTGATTTTGACACCGACGGAGGGGAGTAACGATAAGAAAACCCAAGAAACGATGCCGACCTCCCTCTCATTGCCATTGATAACATGTAATCCGTCATAGTATTTTCATGATTCTTAGGTTTAGTTTAGATTAGATTTTTTGGACTTTACCGACTTATTGAGTTTATTCGAGGATTTTATCTACGATTTCGTGTTTTTGTAGGAAACGAAGACATGAAACAAAACACGAGTGATTACGGCAATTCCGCCTCGTAAACATGATTGAACAGCAAGATCCAAGTCGAACACTCAAGCATCGCGCGGAGCGGAAACAGCAATTGAAGTGTGCACGCTCGGGCTGAGAAGTGTGCCCGCTCGGGCTGAGGTTGCCCAAATTAAACCAAAAATCGCCGAAACCAAGCCCAAATCGGGCTGATAGACTGCACGCACGGGCAAGCAAGCCCGCTCGGGCTGGATGTGTTACACGACCGGGCTCACTTCTGCACGAGCGGGTGCAAAGTGTGCCCGTGCGGGCCCCCCTTTTTCTCAACAACCTATTTTGACTTTGAACGGGCTGAATTTAAATGGGAACCGAAGGGGGAAGCCAAGAACGGACTGGAAAAGGCAAGAGAACAAGGGGACGAAGTACATATCAGGGGAGACACCTAGAGACACAAAAGAAAGAGGAGAGAACACCGGTTGAAGACTTTGGGCATCCAAAGGATTCATCCGAAGCCAACGCTCGGGATGATAGGGGAGACGAACACTTACTTCGTTTTCGTTTGCTTCTCTATGTATTCTGAGTCGATCTGTTGTCATGGGTTAGGGATGCCATTGTAATGGATAGTTTGATTTATTATTGCTTGATTTCGGTTTTGTTCAATTGAATGGTTCGATAGGTTATAGATTTGTGCGTAATGCCTTCATACGTTGTTGATTTCATGCTTGAATAAGACTAGATCTATTCTACTGAAATTAGGCACGTTTGTGGGAGATTAGAGATTCGTCTAGGCTTGGGAGAGTTAGGCTTGAGTCTCATGAATGAACCTTCGAATGAATTAGATTAATGAGAATATGGCCAATTGGTTCATCTATTTAGAAACGGTAATAATCGAGGTAGAATTCTCATGTTCGTCATGCATCTAAGTGTAGATTTACTGCATCGGGAGGTGAGTACGTTTATATCTTAGATAGAGGATTTAGGCTTGGGAGATTCATTTCCGTTTATAGAGGTCGAGTTCCCATCCGACATTAGAGGTTGAGTTCCCCATTGTTCTTAATGCATCTAGAAGTTCCGCGCTACATAGGGATATGAGCGACGTTGATTTCCTAGGTAGAAGATTTAGGCTTGGGAGAGTCATTTCTAGCATTAGAGGTTGAATTCCCTACTGTTCTTAGCGCATCTAGACGTTCCGCACTACATAGGGATATGAGTGACGTTGATTTCCTAGATAGAGGATTAGATATTAGTTACCCATCGATTGATACAAACCGATTTCATGATCCTTAGAAACATCCATTGCATGTTCCGGTATTCACGACACCCATGATACTCTTCATTGCCTAGTCTAGCTTCATCATCTTTATTTATCTTTATTTTCTAGTTCATTATTCATCTATTGATCGATCTTCTTCTCGTGACAATCTTAGTTCTAACGCTGCACTATTCCCCAAAGTTCGACCCTTGTACTACATGAACCGACCCTTATACTACAACGAAACGGTGTCATACCATCATTTCCCACTTTTTGAACCTCGAATGGCCAACCTCTGCACCACCGAGACTCCTTCATCACCCGACGCCGTCTGAAACGAGCAATCGCATTGGAGCCTAAAATCACCCGCAACGAGTCGTCGCCTCGGACCCTCGAACCGCTAGCAACGAGCTGTCGCCTCAACGCTTTGTCAGAGCTTCACGGGTTCATATCTCCAGACAGATCTCCACCAAGCCAAACCAAATCTGGTTCAGATCTCCACCAAGCTGAGCGCAACAAACCTCCAACATCTAGCTTCACCCTTACCGACGTCGTCCAGATCGGATGAACCCCCCAGCTCGTCGCACCTCCAGCAGCTCGTCTCTAGATCTAACAAAGAAAAGAGACCGACAACCACTTCTTTTTCTAATGCTCGATCGAGGACCACCTCTCTTCCCACCGCACGTTGGACCGCACCACTCGCCGGACCCAAACCCATCGCCAGCCGAACCCAACCACGTTGGCCATTCTCTCTCATCGCCAGCCGAACCCAGCCCGATATCTCAACTCGACGAGAACTGCACCACCCAAGCCCCGCCATCACTGGCCTAAACACGGGCTTCTTTATCGCCAGATCGAGCGTCGTCCAAATCTCTCCTTGGCTTGATCACCAGCCGTCCAGATCTTCAGCTACAGCTCCTCACCAAGAGATCATATACCTATCTCCCCTGGCTCTACATCAAGAACAGAGCCCTCACACTCTCTTTCTGAATCATCGCCACCAACTACAGTCCTGGACATCGAGCCGTGTCAATGCAGTGTTCACCCTATGGTCACTAGAGCCAAGGATAATATTCGCAAACCTAACCCAAATTTGCACTTGTTTGCTCAGGTACATCAGTGGAGACCGAACCTTCCACCGCAACTCAAACTCTCAAAAGCCCAGTGTAGCGTCAAGCCATGAGCGAAGAATTCAATGCCCACATTCGAAATGAAACATGGGAACTAGTCTCACCCGATACCGCTTCAAATATTGTTGGTTGCAGGTGTGTGTTTCAAATTGGATGCCTCTATTGATCAGTATAAGGCTGGCTTGGTGGTAAAAGGTTCTCATCAATGTCCTGGGGTATATTTTCATGAGATGTTCAGTCTGGTCGTTAAACCTACAATAATCCCTCTTGTCCTCAGCCTTGCTACCTCCCATGGTTGGGATATTCGCCAACTGGACGTCAACAACACCTTTCTTTAAGATTGTGTACATGAGGATGTATAAATGGCTCAACCAACAGATTTCGTCGCTATTGATCGTCCTAACTTCGTATGCAAGCTTCACAAAGCAATTTATGGCCTCAAACAAACTCCTCGTGCATGGTACTCGGAGCTGTGAGCATTTTTCATTTAGTGTGGTTTCAAAAATTCATAGGCAGATGCATCATTGTTTATGCTACAGTGTCTGACACATAATTATTTGCTCTTATCTACGTTGACGATTTGATTATTACGGGGTCTTCTTCCAATCAGATTCAATCCTTTGTTACAACCTTGGCGTCTCAATTCTCTTCAAGGACATGGGTACACTGTCGTTCTTCCTTGGTGTTGAGGCAGTATATACCTCACACGACCTCCATTTATCCCAACACTCAGTGTCCACACCAATGGCAACTATATCACAACTCACGCTTACCATCGGAACTCCTCTTCCAGATCAAGGCCCCTCTCGTCAAGTCATTGGAAGTATTCAGTACCTCTCTTTTACTCGGCTTGACATAAGAATTGCAGTGAACAAGCTCTCACAATTCATGCATCAATCGACGGATGAACATAGGCCATGTGCAAAACGTGTACTCAGATACCTAACGGGCACTCGCAATAAACGTATTTTTATGGTTGTCCGCAATACTCTCACACTTCATGCCTTTAGTGATGCAGATTGGGTAGGCGATCCTTCGAACTTCAAATCCACTGGAACATATATTGTCTAACTTGGCCAACATCCCATTTCATGGTATTCCAATAAGCAAACGGATCACTCATGGTCGTCTATGGAAGCTAAATATCGCACTATTGCTAACACATCCACATAAATCTATTGGATTGTGAATCTTCTCACAGAACTTGGAGTCACACTTTCGGCACCTCCAGGTATCGGCATAATTTATTTTCTCGAGGTAAGTTGTAGAGTCACCCAGAACTCCATCGACGGTAAGGTTGATATCACCCACGGTGAAACCCACCCTGTCAGGTAACTCTTTCCTTTTCCCTTGTTCAGTGTGAGAAGAGGACTCACCTGTAGTAAACATAGACGAAGAACCCAAAGGTTTTTGGAATTGTAGTTGATACAGAACACACAATTCCTTCAAGGATTTTTCTATATCTTCCACCTTCATGAGCTTGGTTTCCATCCCCAAAATCTTAGTAGCCATCAACCCTAACTTAGCCCATTGATGTTGAATGTCAGCCATTTTAGACTTGATTTATGCCCTCATACTTTCCAAATCATCCTGAATTTAGTTCATCCGAAACTCATTTGGTTGCAACTCCATTGGAAAGAAAGATGAATAATAGGTTTATGTTCTGATACCAAAACGATAAGAGAATTGCAGATTGTATTTCAATCAAATAAAAAGGAAAACATGGTGAAGCCTTTGAAGAAGAGATGCCAAGCTCTTTCCATTTACAAATTTCACCAAAATATCGATAATGAGCTAAACCCTCCCCAACGTTTCTCTAATACCCTCACAGAATATTTCTGTCGTTGGGTTCACAACCATGGTTAGAAAACCATCCCTAAAGAAAAAAGTAACTCAACTAGTGTTATAACAACCCATACACACCGGCAATAGAAACAAACACACAAACATCATATAATAATGTTAACTAAAAGGTATCTGCAATACTATAATAAACGATATCTTCATCTTCATTGGAGCTCCTCTTTCTTGCTTCTTATTTGCCTTGAGCTTGAATTCCTTTACACAGTTTGTCCTTCCAATGCTTTGGTTGGGTTGAACTTGTTCTTGTTCTTTGTGTATACTCGAAATGGCAGATCAAGTTGTTGCTATGTATCATGTAAAAAGCTAATGTTCAACGCTGTGTTAGAGAACGCGTGCAGTGAGATGGGAGCGAGGATGTCTCCCATGGACAGCTCTAGCAGGAACGCCGGAGATATACTCGGCCGTCTTACCCTCACTTACAACAGGTATCTCTATCTCTCATATTATCACTCTCACATAAACACGAACTGTGGAGAGTGTTTGGACAAGTAGAGTGAGTGTGTTTTGGCTGTGTCGTGATCTGTGTGGTTGGTTTTTGGAGGAAACAGGACTCGGGAGCATCCGCGGTTGAAGATAAACACAGAGAAATCCCCTTGTTTTGCCCTTTTAATCTCCATGTAGGACTAACACAGCATCTACAACAAAGCCTTCCATTATATCAACTCCGTGTAAAATAAGTTTGGAGATTTGGATCAAACCATTGAGGAAGCTGCGTTGTGTGTAGATGCAAGACTATCGCATTTCCATCTTGAACAGTGAGACTACAAACATTCTAATTAAGTGATCATATTTCTTGAGAGATTATCGTTACCATTTGAACAAAAAGGATCTCTTTCTTTCAGCCAAAAAAAGAAATGACACTTCAATATACATACACCAAGTCCAACAAAGAACAAAATTCAATGTTTATACAGTCTTCTCTCATTCTTCCATCGCATCAACAAGGATGTCGGATGCTTTCGCAACCAGGACAGTTGTGTAAACTCTCGTGGATGTAAATGTCACAGTCAAGGCAGAAAAAGTGTTTGCACTTTGGACATGTTACACATGGCCCGTGTTTGTTTCCTGCCCAACAACCAAATAACAAAGTCTCAATCTAAAGGGATAAACTTTTCAAGCTCTCATAAGAGAAGGATCTATAAGGATCTGAAACACTAGCTACCTGGACCCAGAAGGCTTTGCTGACATCCGAAACAGCTCTTTGGCAGTTTTTGATTCGGATCATTCAGACTTGAGGGAGACACCTCGTTAAATGGAGCAATGGGGAAGAGATGATGATATGATCTCGCCAAATGAGGCGATGAAACAAGGGTCAATCCGCAAATGCTACATTCTGTAGGCAGCTCACATACACGAGCTCTGCATCTCGGACATGTGTAACCAGCCCCTATTTTAACCTCCTTATGACATGAACAGATCGCAATTGAGCCCTCTGCCGCTCTCTGTGGGAAACCCATCTTTATCAAATTTGCGATTGCAAATTCTGCCAATGCAGGAGGAGGGGGAGCATGTTCCAGTAGAAGTTCTTTCAGGTGTAGCTGCGACCAAGAAATTCAATCATGTTCTCATCAACTTCTAATTCAAGGTACAAGAGGAGATATAAGGCAGGCAGCCGAACTAACCTCATCTACTGCAACAGAATACAAGCCACCAGTCTCTTGGCAGAGGTGTTTGCATATGAACATCTCCGCGGACAGGCCAATTACGGAACATCTTATTTTTGATTTCTTGCATTTCTTAATAGTCTCCATAATGTCTCCTGGATCGCAGGTGCTAAGAGCTGAGTATAATATGAGAACCTCGCGATGACCGTATGATGGTATCTGATTTAAATGTTCGTGTACAAGTTCCAGGGCATTCTGCAAAGAAGAGTCCCCTGAGGATTCGAGCTTGCCCATTAAAGCTTTAATATGGGATTCAGGACTTCCTCCGAGATCTGTTAAGGTATGCGCAACACCATCTTTAATAGAAACCAAACCAATTTGACTCAGAGGATTTTGGTCAAAGAACTCTCTAACGAAAGCTTCAACATGCTTTGCCATAATAGCCATTCGGCTTGGTCGGAAGTCCATCGCCGCAGCTGCCTAGACATGACAAAGCAAACTTGATGAAGGCATTGCATGTTCGAAAGTTAACAAAATGAACATCATCCTAATGCCTGAGACTTAAACATAGTAAAGGTGATTAACCACATCAGCTATCTGCCTATTCCCATTCTCTTCACAACCACACCTTTCATAATCTTTCTTATATAGACTTCTAGGCCCTGATATTGCTCATGCTATCCACCAATTCAATGGCGGAACCTAACCCACTGAGGACAAGCTAAAGATTACTGGAGATATAAACTTTCTGCAGATCTGAAACCAGAAAATGTACCCGAGAGAAGTCGATGACGATGTAAAGGTAGCGAATGAGGCCCTTTTGGATGCGCGTTCCGGCGGCGGCGGAGGAAAGCATACGCAGGCGGCGACGATACTGAGCATGGTGGATTGCGGTGTTGTCTAAGGGTCGTAAAAGTCCTGATTCATCCTCTTGCAGAGATTCCCAGGATCTCTCGTCCACATACATTCTCTCCCATGCTCCGATCCCTTCTCCTTCCGCATCCTCTTCCTCTTCCTCTTCCGTTTCACCGTTCAATCTCTTCGCCTTGTTGTCCATCTGAGCACAAATTCTTGCGTATATATGCACTTACATACATTTATACATACAAATATAAGCAATATATATATATATATATGGATAGATAGATAGATACACAAATACACGCGCGGATTCACAAACATACTCAGGAAGCAGAAAATAGTTAGAGTGGGAAGCAAACTCCACACCCTCACTTTCAACACCCAGATGGAGAACAAATTTCCCTAAGCTTTGAGCCGATTTCACCTTTTCTGACCCTAAACACGTGGATGAGACGACGCTTATTCTTCTTCGGCCATTACAAAAACTTAGAGTTTGGAGCAATAGGTGTAGCCTCAGCCATGTTTGAAACCAAATTCAATCCAACAGATCTTATTCCACATAAAACGAGAAATCAGAGACAATGTAGTACAAAACCAAACGACCGGGATGTAATGCAACAAATAATCGAATTGCAACAAATTTTTTTAAAAAAAAGAACAGATCCTATTCCACATAAAACAAGCTGAATCATCTTCAAACGCAAGCTTAAAACACCGAAGAAAAGAATCGAAGTGCAACAGATTTCAAAAACCCATCGCTCGAATATCCACCTAAACACAAAGAAAAACAAGTAATTCACAAATATTCTATACATCACAAGCAATCGCTACAAATAACACCCAAATTTTCCTGGGATTTCAGCAAATAACGCTACAGATTCACCTACACATAACGTATACCAAAGCCGAACTTAGCAATAATTTCATCAATCATCGATGAATCCAAAGCTGCAATATGAAGAAAACCCTAAAGCCATGAGGTTTGAAGTAGAATGGTTCGGTTTCATGAACAGCATAACTAAACAGGAACAAATCGGAGAAAATAAGAGCGGCCAAGGCGAGGAAAAGGGTACCTGTCGCTGACCCAGACAGTATAAAGATTGCCGGAGAGAGACCAAGCCAGGCAAGAGCGATGGCGCGAGACCAAACCAGGCGACTATGACGTGATGGCACAATACCGGATCAGGCAACGAGACAGGAGGCAACGACGTCGTTGAGTCTCTTTGCTTCGCCACTGACAGCACACGGGAGGCAGAAAGATGTAAAAGATGTAAAAGATTTTGGTTGTTTGGTTAGGTTTATTCATTTTAGTATTAGGATTTATTGAAAATTATGGTTTTAGCAAGAAGAAAATACAAAACATTTGGCGATTTAAGTGGCGGAATATCAGAATTATCTTATAGTACTAAAACACTCTAAAAATAACTTTTTTAAATAATTATTAAATAAAAAAAACTGAATAAAAGACAATTTTATTTTTAATGTTCGAACGTGAAAAAACCTACGTTCGACGTAAAAAATTGTAAAAAACGAGAAAATCGAACAGTTTTTCATCGTGAAACCTATTTAAAAGTTCATAGCAAGAAAGAAATACGTGATGTCGAACTTGAAAGGGATCTATTTGAAGTTGGCGAGAAAGAAAATGGCTCAATCTTCAATGGTGTCAATAAGTGTAAGTAGTTCGATTTCTAGGGTTTTGCAAGCTTTCGAGTCACAAAATGGTTTATTGATTTGAAATGGGTGAGTGTGAGTGTCAGTGAGTCGGTTAGGTCGCAAGGGTCGTAGGAGTTGTATGAACATCTTCGACTCAGTGAGTCGGTTGAGTAGCAAGGGTCGCAGTAGTTGCATGACCATCTTCGACTCAATGAGTCGGTTGTCTCAGTGAGTGGGATGGGTCGCAATGGTTGTTTGAGGGGCGTGGATCGGTTGAGTCTAAGTGAGTCGGTTGAGTGTCGTAAAGTGTCTGAGGGTCGTTTGAGTCGCATGGGTCGCACGGGTCGGATATGGGTCGCATGGGTCGCATAAGTCGGTTGAATCGCACGGGTCGGTTGAGTCGCATGGGTCGCTTAAGTCGGTAGAAGTATAATGTATTCATAATTGGTCATTTTGCAGGTGGCGTCAAAGCTGTAATTTGTGTATGAATTCAAGCACATGGACAGAATGCCAAAGATCACCACCAAGTGTTATCCTCACGAGACAATAAGGACGCTGAGAGGAATCTTACATGAACACGAGCTGCATTACTTCGAGAATGAGTCACAAATTAGGCATTTATTCCACTTACAATGTGACTCCACATTGATGGAGATTCAAATGTCTGTACTACTAAATCACTCCGTCATTATACGGGACAATACAGAGTTGGGGTTCGTCATAAACGGCATTCTCATCCGGTACTCTATAGTGGAGCACGCACTAATTTTCGGATTGAAATGCAGACCATATCCCATAGGATGGGAGTCCATGGTGGGTGTCACATTCAGGCTGAAGAATTTCGGTCGTGGAAAGGTGACCCCCGAACAAGGCAGTGAAAAGCTTGTGAAGGCGAATAATTCCGACGTCCAGAAGAGGTTCACAACTTCGACGTTGTTGGCGTAAGTTATTGCTCACAAGCCTTCAGCAGAAAACTCTATCAGCCATGATCTCATTGACATGGTTGATGACTTGGAATTTTGTGAAGGCTTGGGGTCGTTACACATTCGAGAAGATTTTGGATACTTGCCGCAAGCACGTTAGCGGGGAATCACCGAAACCAAAATATTGTGGCGGCGGTTTCATGATCCCACTAATGGTAAGTTGTATATATTATTCGAATAACTTGAATGTTTTCGTACTTTTTGCATTCTTATCATTTTGTTTTAATGTTTCAGTTACTTCCATTTGAAACCATCCTTAGTTTGGGCGGAAATGGATGGTATGTTGAGGTTGTAGATGCGCATCGATCCTGCCCAAGAATGTGCAAGAAGATGGTTAAATCCAATTTTAACCCGAAGTATATAGATGTGATAAGGCAGATTGGAGATTCTAAGGTAACAATTACACAAGGTTCACAAGGGAAACAAGGGTCACAGAGGGTAATAATGGTTATTTTTTGTTTTTCAGGATATTCTAAGTATTCTTCGTGCTGAACACGAAGAGGAAGTTTTACTTTCTGATCTAGAGGATTACGAGGGATGTGACGATCCCGATGTACAGATATGGATGAAACATATTCGTAGAAATCTGAAGGGTATTTGTTAGGAGGATATCCGTAAGCAAGAACTGCTGACACGAAAAGCAGCTCTTGGTGATCAAAAAAAGGAGAAGGAAAAAGGGACTAAGAGGAACGAGAGCGTGAGAAACATTGCTCCAGATGGAGTTCCACCAAGTAAGTAATATTTAATGAAAAGGTCATTTGAGTGTCAATTTCCATCGAGACATATAAGTCGTAGGGTCGCATAAGCCGTAGGGTCGTTAGAGTCGTAGGATCGCATAAGCCGCATGGTCGTTAGAGTCGCATGGGTCCCATGGGTTTCATATGTGGCATGTGTCACTGGGTCGCTAAAGTCGAATGGGTCACATAGGGCGCATGGGTCGCATGGGTCGCATAGGTCGCATGGGTCGCACGGGTCGCATTGGTCGCATGGGGAGAATGGGTCGCATAGGTCGCATTGGTCGCCATATGTTTAATGAGGTAAATTTTACGCAGGTGTTGGACCTTTACCGAAAGAGTCTGCGCCATATGTTGAACCTCTGCTGGCGAAAAGAGCAAGAACAGTGCGAGGGAGAGGGCGAAAGAAAGATGCTGGTGGAGTCCAACAACCCGAAAAGAAGGTTGTTCATGAACCCGAAAAAACGGTGGTTCAAGAACCTAAAGGGGAAGAGGAGTTTGTGTGGATTCCCACGGGATTAATAAAGGGCTTGGTAACCCGATTTCATACGTTCATTGATGCTAGCGGTGACAAGTTGACTGACCTATATTGGTTCCTGAAGGCACCTCGACATGAGCGATGGTGGAAATCTGAGCTAGATATTCCCCGGGGGCCAAAGTTTTGGAAGATTATATTAAAGGCTAAACGTATGGCTTGAAGATGATGTAAGTTTTTTTAAACCCTTAGTTTCACAGAGTTTTATGTAATATGTATTCCTGTGTGCTAATTTTTTTTTTGCAGCAATTGGATGAGGCGTTGATGGAGCTGTCTTCTCGCTTGGCATTGGATCCCAACGCGAATCAGAATTATTAAGTTTGTCTTGTTGTTTTCATGTAGACGCTCTCGATGTGGATGTACGAGGACATAGAAACTTTGCCGGAAATGCTTAGAGATTTTTTGAATGCCAAGTATCCATTCAAAAGTAGGAAGGCACCAATTAGTGATTATGAAGGTTTTGTCTCAGTTCTAAACATTCCATCGGACAAAAATCGATGGGTAGGATGTCTTTGGGTAGCCATCAAAGCGGATTTCAAAACCCGGTGCATCACGGTATACGACTGCAAGATGAGTCTTAAGGAAACACATATCGATCTGGTGATTGAGAAGATAAGAAAAGTTGTCCCCAAGATGCTCATTCTTGGAAGGGTTTCCTTCTTTGGCTTCTGGAGAAGATGAATGGAGGTATGTGTATTATAAAAGGTCTGCCACAGAACCAAAGCGGGAATGACTGTGGTGTTTTCTCCTACAAATTCGTAGAAGCCTCATTATTAAAAAATAGGAATCTGTTTCACTTAATTTGCGATGACAAGGTTACTTCCATACGTGAGAAGATGGTGGTTGATATATATAGTAATGGAGAACGTATCAATGAACCCGGAGAAGACTAACTTGATATTTGGTACATTGTTTTTTTTACTGGTAGATGTACACATTTGGTACATTGTTTTTTTAAATATTTGGTACATTGTTTTTTTTAAATATTTGGTACATTGTCGCAGGGGTCAAACGGTCGTAGAGGTACAAGGGTCACAGAGCCTTATACGACCCTTGTGACCCATGTGGCCATTGCGACCCTTCCGGCCATTGTGACCATTGCGACCCTTGTGGCCATTGCGACCCATGTGGCCCTTGCGACCCATGTGGCCCTTGCGACCCTTGCCACCCATGTGACCATTGCGACCATTGCAACCCTCATGACCATTGCGACTCATTTGTCCATTTCGACACTTTCGAAGAGGTAAAAGGGTCACGGAGAGACCTCTACGACCCTTGGATCCCTGCGACCCTTGTTCCTCTGCGACCCTTGGACCCCTGCGACCCTTGGACCCGTGCGATACTAATTTATTATTTACAAATAATATGAATAAAATTTTGAAAATACAGCTCAAATCAAAATATGTTGGACCCGTGCGACCCTTGTCCCTCGCGACCCTTGGACCCGTGCGACCCTTGTTACAATAATCGTAAATCCACAAAAACAGCGATACTAACAATAACACTAACAATTGAATAATAGTAAATCCACAAGATCAAATGAAGTTTGAGTTAAAAGTACGTTCAAAGAAATCAAAATACAGCTCAAATAAAAAAATGTTGCTGATAAATTGAAGCACAGGATTTTCTCCAAACTTTTGTACTTGTACTATGAGGGAACAACCCACGTTCAGTCCGTTTTCTTGACAAAAAAACCCCACCCCCCCCCCCCCCCCCCATCTGACGTAAGCGCCACCACGACTCAAAGGCCTTAAATTTGCTACCAAAAAAACCAACGTTCCGGGATCGATTCCACAATCGAGGTACATCATTACATAACATCGTCTACGGTAAAGATCGTTCTCCCTCGCAAACCCTATCGGAAGTGTCTCGTATTCTCGTAAATATACTCATTGAAGAAGATCTTCGGAATTTCCTGTAACAAAAAACAAAAAACAAAGTCAAATCTGTGCATTCTCTACATGTAACATACCGATATAGTGTTTTAAAGAAGATTACTAGGTAGTACAGATGCTGCACAAGAATCTCTCGAAAGAAATGAGGAAAATTTGGCATTTTCGGAAAAATGGATGGAAGATGATGACAAAAACCAAGGGTCGAACGGGTAAAAGGTTCGTAAGGTGGCATATATTGACGAATAGATGCAAACTCGACTAATTTATGGGTTTAGGATGACAAATGACAAAAACCAATCAAAACAATACATTTACAACGTCAAACTAATTAATTCCAAATGAAGGTCGCATGGGTCGTGATAACACGTAATCCGTTGTAGTTTTTATATCATTCTTAGGTCTAGTTTAGAGTAGATTATTGAGATTTCATTCATTTATCGTGTTTATTCGAGGACTTCATCTACATTTCGTGTTTTGTGTAGGAAACGAAGACACGAGGAGAAACACGAGAGATTACGGCAATCTAACCCCGAAAACGTAGTTGAGTAACAAGGTTCGACTTGTGCAAGGCCACGGATGGAAGTGAGCACTCAAACACCGAGCGAAAGGAGCGGAAACAACACCTCAAGTCATGCACGCTCGGGTGGATTGGGAGTGCCCGGTCGGGCTAATTGCTACCAAACATCCCCGTAGCTTTGCACGACTCGAGCACTCAAGGAACACGACCAGGGAGGTGTGCTCGCTCGGGTGAATTTGGTGTGCCCGCTCGGGCTCATTCATGTCAAGAAAACCCTGTAGGTTTGCACGACTCGGGCTGATGA
>CM071867.1:33398192-33480287 GCA_036759665.1 Gynandropsis gynandra
AATAGATGCGAACTCGACGAATTTACGGGTTTAGGATGATAAAATGAAAAAACCAATCAAAACAATACATTTACAACGTCAAACTAATTAATTCCAAATGAGGGTCGCATGGGTCGCATGGTGGCATATATTGATGAATAGATGCGAACTCGATGAATTTACGGGTTTAGGATGATAAAATGTCAAAAACCAATCAAAACAATACATTTACAAATTCAAACTAATTAATTCCAAATGAGGATCGCATGGGTCGTATGGGTCGCATGGTTTAAAAAGTGATAGTAGTGTTTTAAAAACTCGACGGATAATTAAACAATACGTTTAACATTCTGTCCAAATGTCGATATTATTTATATTATTATCTACATTGATTCTAAATTAGAAATATACAAGTCAAATATTGTAAACATTTGGTACCCTTGCATAAAATTTGTCCATTTCGACCCTTCCGACCATTGCGATCCTTCCGACCCTTACGACCCATTTGTCCATTTCGACCTTTTCGACTAGTCTTTTCAATGTCAGACTACTACTATTTCCAGGTCCTAGCTATGTTTTTTATTTTACCAATGCCACATTCAAGACCTATATTAAAGGTTCTTTAATGTGAGCAATACATGCACCTTGGTCATTCTTTGTATTTAGTGTCTTTCTGGAATTTTAGGAGTCCATTTATTTTTCGTTATAAATAGAGGAGGAAAAACCGAAAAGCTACAACAAGCACCAAATCATCTCTTGTTTCGAGTCTTTCATTCTCTCAAAAGGATGATTTCTAACATCTAACCCTAAATTCTCTGAATCCTTGTTACCTTTGTGACCGTTAAGGTCACATGGTCGACCCAGGGCATCATGCTGTCTATTTGTTACTCAATGTCTTGGTAATCGTCGGACTCAGTCTGTATGCAGATACACACAAGTACTTACAACATGGATGAAGGAATTTGTGATGTATATGCACTACATAAGGTCTTGGTAATCGGCGGACTCAGACATCAAGCTGTATCCGCGTTACCTAAGGTCACGGTTGGAGGTCAAATTTGAGAAGGCGTTGAGTCACACACGGCTCTTCTTGCGGGGAAGGGTTGCAATGTGTCTTTAAACTCGGCAAATTAGACCTTTTTTCTTTCCTTTTTTTCTCGAACTTCTTTTTGCCTTTTTCTTCTTCTCCAACCTTTTTCTTGCCTTTTTTTAACCGTTGTGACCTTTGAGACCTTATGTAACCTTATGTAACTTTTGTGACCTTTGAGACCTTATGTAATCAATATTTAAACGTTGAAAATGTCTTATTTTGCATTTATTATTCGTAAGATTATGACCCAATATGACCCGTTATGCAACGCTCAATCGGATTAAATTAGAATTAGGTTTAAACGGGAACCCATCTGACGCATGCGACCACATATGACCCTTATATGACTCATGCGACCACACATGTGCGACCACACATAACCCTTGTACGACTCATCCGACCCAATATGATCACATATGACCCATGGACGACTCATGCGACCAAACATGACCATGGACGTCTAATGCGACCACATAAGACCCTTGTACGACTCATGCGACCCTATATGACCACATATGACCCATGGACGACTCATGCGACCTATGTGACTCATGCGACCACATATGACCCATGGACGTCTAATGCGACCACATATGACCCTTGTACGACTCATGCGACCACATATGACCCTTGTACGTCCCAGACGACTCTCATGCGACCCTCATTTGATTGGTTTTTGACATCTTTTTTTCATTTTCACCATAATTCTCGCCGAACGTTTCACCAAAATTTGAAAAAAAATTTCGAATTCCATCTGACGGCGATTCGATGTCAAGGTCATGTCTTTTCGTATTCCAACCGTTTCCTTTTTCTAATAACGACACACTCTCTCTCTCTAACTCTCATCATCATCATCATCTTGCCGAAAATGCAAACGACTGGGGACGGCGATTCGATGTCAGGGTCATCTTCTTCTGGTGAGAGGATTTTCACGATTCCAGTCACGCGTTCAAATCTGATCGTAGATGCAGTGGTAAGTGAACTCAAACCAATTTATTCGATTCATCAAATCAAATCGTATATGCATTAGTTTGGCGTTGTTGTAAATTTATTCGGTTATCGCAGACACTTCCGATACAGTTTGCGAGGTTGAATGGTCTTTGCGGTAGACGATGTAAGGTTGAGCTGATAACCAATTACACGGACATTTGGGAGGCAGATCTAAGGCCCGTGAAATGCGGTGGCATATGGATTTACTATTATTGTAATAAGGGTCGCAGAGCGTCCAAGGGTCGTAGGGGACAAAGGGCCGCACGGTCCAAAGGTCGAAGGGAGACAAGGGTTGCAAAGGGACCAAGGGTCGCAGAGGATACAAGGGTCGCAGAGGGTACAAGGGTCGCACGGTCCAAGGTCTAAAAAATGTTTACTCGTTGATTCAACTTGTTCTTTTTTAACAGTTTATTTGTAACATAATTTTGAGAATGGATAATTCAACTTTGTACATTGTAATTTTTTTAAAAATTATTCATATTATTTGTAAATAATAAAGCGTAAAGGGTCTAAAGGGTCGCACCATTTGTCCCTTGCGAACCTTTTACCCGTTCGACCCTTGACCTTTCGAGGGAGACAAGGGCGTAGGGGTCCAAGGGTCGCAGAGGGACAAAGGGTCGCAGAGGTATAAGGGTCACAGAGGTACAAGGGTCGAAGGGAGATAAGGGTCGCAGTGGTCCAAGTGGTCGCAGAGGTACAAGGGTCGAAGGGAGACAATGGTCGGAGGGGGAAAAGGGTTGCACGGTCCAAGGGTCTAAAAAGATGTTTACTCGTTGATTATGGAAGATGTAATTTCGTACATTGTTCTTTTTTTAAAAGTTTATTTGTAACATAATTTTGGGAATGGATAATTCAACTTTGTACATTGTAATTTTTTTAAAAATTATTTATATTATTTGTAAATAATTTGTAAATAATAAATTACTTTCACTATATTGTTAGTATCGCTGTTTTTGTGGATTTAGTATTATTGTAACAAGAGTCGTAGAGGGACAAGGGTCGCAGGGGTCCAAGGGTACCATAGGAACAAGGGTCACAGGGGTCCAAAGGTCGCAGATGGACAAGGGTCGTAGGGGTCCAAGGGTCGCAAAGGGATAAGGGTCGCAGGGGTCCAAATGTCGCAGGGGTCCAAGAAGGGTCATAGAGGAACAAGGGTCGCAGGGGTCCAAGGGTCGCAGAGGAACAAGGGTCGCAGAGGGACAAGGGTCGCAAGGGTCCAATGTTTGCAGAGGAACAAGGGCGTAGGGTCGAACTAGATCGCAGGGTCGAATCGGGTCGTAAGGTAGTAGGAGTATTTTGGGAATATCAACATTTATAAGGGTATTTTTGAAGTTAAAATGTTTTTCTTTTTCGGGAAGGGTATTTGTGAAGTTAATTTTTTTTTCGGGAATGGTATTTTTGAAGTGTTTTAGACCTACGAAGATATTTTTTAAGCTAACCCGATTTAAGTGGAGATTTTTCATTTTATAAAATGCAATGTAAATAAATTATCCATTCAATTGATAAATATACCACTAAAATTATAAATAACTCACTGACACCATTATTAATATCCACTAATAAATACAATTAATAATGAAAACAAAAAAAATACCAACATTTATCGTTTAATATTTACCATTTTTTTCTCTAAAGTTTTTTTTTTCTAAAATACCAACAATGTCAATTCGTGTGTATTGTTTCTAAAATCTGACACGTACGAACATTTTTGTGAATATATCCGCTAATTGGTTTTGTGTAGAGGTATACTCGAGCATGATATTCACGTCTTCAACGCTTTTCGATGAGTATTGATGTGCTTGCTTTGATCGTAAAAGACGGGGTTATTGTCAGTGTGATTGTGGATTTTTTATCCACCTTGAGCTTGGCATTTGAGGTTTTGAGCCAAAGAAATCACTCAAGAGTCAAGTTAACCAGATGCATTGACAAAACGCAGTTAACGCGACGATATATTTACCTCATTTGAGGACATAACCACCACCTTATACTTCGCCGACTGCTACGTGGCGGGCTATCACTAAGGAAAAGATACTGATCGTGCTCTTTCGGGGTTCGATGTCACCAGTCATATCACTGTCACTGAATCCAAACAGATGTGGTTGACCATCACATCTCCTTCCGTAGAATATCCCATAATTGCATATCCCAAAAATGAATTGTAACATGTGCTTCAGTGTCGCCATATGATCTTTGTGTGACTTCTCCATGAAGCGACACATAGGTAAAGTTCGATCGTGTGTTCACAAGATACCAAAGTCTACCAACGATACTTTGATACTCGGTGACTTCGACCAGTGGACTAGAACTTTGTTAACCTTCAAACGTGCTTCCATAAATGTCTTGCATGGTTTGCAGTTGCTCATGCCATTTATTTTGAATAATTTCTTTGTGTATATTGGTTGGAAGAGCATGATGTCGGATGCACTTTGATATATCTCAAGCCCGAGATAATAGGTAAAAAATCTGAGATCGTTTATCTTGAACAATGTCTTTATCTCGGCCATCATCTTTTTTTTTCAGACCAAGTGATTATCAAGTTGTTGACGTAGACACCCACAATAATTCATGATGTTCCTCTATTCCGAGTGTATATCCAATGCTTAAAGGTACTTCTTTTGAACCCAAGTGATTGTAGACTTGCATTTAACATGGCGTTCAACGCTTGTGGTGCTTGTCAAAGTCCATAAGGGGTCTTATGCAGGCGTTGGTGATGAAGAACCCATCTCCTCTAAGCACGTCATTCAGGAGCACACTCTTGATGTCCATGTGGTTGATTTGCCACCATTTGCTTGCTGCTAAGGCCAACAGTAGTCATAAAGACGTGATGCACACCACAGGTGCAAGGATTCATTGAAATCAATCCCGCACATTATACTTACTCTTTTACAACAAGTTAGGCTTTATGTTTAACAGTGGTTTCGTGTCTGAGACGCTTCATCTTGAAAACCCATTTGAGCCCAACGATTCGACGACCGATAGGGAGATTAATGAGCTCTCAAATGTCATTATTATTGATCACATTCATCTCTTCAAGCATTGCTTGCCACCAATTTGTGTGTTCTTTTGCCTCAACAAAAGATATTGGCTATTTTGCCGTGGTAAAGTGTAAATTTGTAGACTTTAAGGCACGAGATGCAAATCCCCATGGTGATGATGGTTTGAGGATGTTGTTGATCATGCAAAATTGAAGAGACATATAATCATGATCTGGGTCTGGTTCAATATTTTTCGGTGACTATGCAAACTCCACTACCTCTAGCAATGCATCAGGAGTTCGAGCGGACTCTTGAATCGTTTTTTAGTCTGGTTCACGCATAGTGATATACTTGATGCTTTATGGCTCCATTGAAATAGTAGTGCCACCCTTGTCATGGGTCTTCCATCCCTTGAGTCATTTTATCAAATACAACATCACGTGTCATATGCACCTGTTTGTTGACTGGATTGAACACTAGCTATGTCTTAGACCCAACTTTGTATCCGAAAAAGATCATTGGTGTGCTTCGATCGTCAAGCTTCTTCGGAAATGGTCATGTGTCCTTAACATGCGTGATGCAACCAATTGTGCGTAGGAAATGGATTGTCGGTTGCTCACCATGTCAAGCCTAATATGGTGTCTTCTCATTAAAACTACGTGTTGAGTACGATTACGGTTAAAGAATGCAGTAGTACCACCTCACCCCATAATTCTTGGAAAACCTTTTGTCTTCATACACAGAGCCATGACAATTATGGTCTGTGACGAGTAGGAGGCCATGAATTATTGTAGGACACCTGTCTCGGTGCAATATTCTCCAATCTCTACTAATGCATAATCACATTCATGATTAATGTAAAACACCTTGAGCTTTCATCCCGATTGTACCTCTTCGGTTGGTTGGAATATCATGATTTTCATTGGAGCTTGGTATTTGCTTTCGAGAAGAATGAACCATATATAAAGATTGAAATCATCTAAGAGATGTAGGAAGTAATGTTTTTCGCTTGATTTCATCGGTGTGATGGACCAGCAGAGATTACCATGCATGAGATCCATAATGTCTACCACATATTTTTATGCCTCTTTTGAGAAAAAGTTTCGCCTTTGTTTCCCCACATGACAATTGTCACATACTTGGACAACTTGGCCATTATGTGGTAACCCATGCACCATGTTGTGTGAGCTTGTGTAGTGCCTTAAAATTAATGTGATCGTATCTTGTGTATCATTACCACGAGTCCTTAGAACTTCTTATCTTCAAGCACACCAAATTTTCAATCTTGAGGTAAATCGAATAAAGCCTATTGGAGGATCTTTGGACCATGCCAATCGTCTTCATTGTGGGTCTTTTACTGTCAAGATTTCTCTGTCTATGATCGTTTGACATCTAAAATCGTCCAACTGTCTCACACTGATCAGGTTCGCAGTAAAACGAGGAATGTAGTAGACTTCTGTTATAGCATGATGGCCGATGTTCTTGCACAAGAATAAGATCGTGCATCATCCTTCAATCTTGATGATAGATACTTCTTCAAACTTCATGGTTATAACCATTGATTGGTCGAATTTAGAAAAAAATGGTATGTACACTTGTCATGTGGTTCGTCACCCTGATGTTAAAGAATCATATATCGCCTTTGCACTCTTCTCATGATTAAGATGGGCAATAAGCTTTGCCTTGGCAAGGTGGGTAGGTGTTTATGTGGTGATGGTGACCTTGACAGTGTAAGCTATGATGTCGGTGAATTTAACATTATCATATACGCCTTGATCAAAAGGAGCATGGACTCATCGTCTTCCCTATGTGATAGATGCGTCTCTTCATTTTTGGGTTTGGATCGATAGTTCGTGTCCCAATGACCCATCGTACCATAATTCTGATACTTGTCTGTTGATCTATCTTAGTTCTTGCAAGAACCAGATCCACCATCACCTATAGAGTTACGATGTCGTTATTTTTTATGACTTTTCCTTGATTTGGAGCCTTGAGAGGAACTTTTCCCTTGTTGTCGCTCCTCCATCCATGCAATTCATTCTTCTTTAATAAGGTAAAATTTCCCCTCTACCCCTGATGTGAGCACCGACGACTCAAACTGCTCTTTTGTAGCCTTCAACCTCCCTGTTACCTATGACAACGAAATAATTGATAGATCCATCAAAATTTCATTGGAAAGTACGATTTGTCCAAATCTATATGGTGATTCTGGATCTTTGAGAATGACTAGCTGATTCACTATACAATGAGATGTATGGAGACGTCATACACCGTCTCATCATCACGGAAAACTATCATCTTGTAATCTTTGTAGATCTTTTGGGTGTTGACCTTACACGCGCTTGATGAGAGCCGACATGGATAAACTCAATCGTATTCAATTCCTCTTTTGCATTCTTCTTCACGGAGAGCGAAGAAATCTTCTTAGATGGTATGTCGCATATAATGACTTTAAGCGCCATCTGGTAACCATGCTCATCATGAGTGTCTACATCGCTGGCTGCCCAAAGCCCATATGCTCAGAGCATCACCTAATCATCAATTACCAGTCGTCGTAATTATTATTCATGAACATTAGAAATATCGCATCGCCCATCTCTTGCACCACCTTTTGCACCATGTGATTGTCATCATGACAACATGGGGAGGAGAGAGAGATTGTCAATATCATCTTGTATTTACAGGGCTCCTCGATACTCCAGTTTATGTGAGATCGACGATATCGCACAATGGATCGATTACACATCCTCTTATATCAATTTTTAGAAATTATGATTTCTAAAAGAATGATATGAAGAATAAGAACACAAACAATTTAGTGCTTCAAGTTTTGATTTTTAAATTCAATTTTATTACAATTTAATGGAAGAAAATTACAAAGAAATTAATTTACCTACTACCTAAATAACAATGATAAATAGACCTCTAACACTGCAATCCATGGTAAATAACTCACCCACACAATTATCGATACCCACTAACAATAAAGTTACGGAAAAAATGATAATATGTATAGAATTAACCAATAAGCTTACTATTTTTCGTTACATATTGGATGTTTGGCTTTATGTGTCGAATTCAAATTAAACTGATCCAAATTGAATTGATTCTAAACTTTGCATCGAAATGATTTTTTGAATAATTTATGAGATAAATTTACAAATCGATATATACTGGATTGATCCAGATAAATTGCATATCTATCATATCTATGTTTTGCAATTTTCAACTTTGACATATGGTTTCATTTTGTTGTTTAATTATGTTTGGTGTCTGGAAAAAATTCCTTTCATATCTATGTTTTTTTATTGTTATTGGAATGCATTGTTCATACCCTAATTTTGTTTTGTTGTTTAATTGTAATGCCAGCTTATTATTGGCCCTATTGCGACCATACCCAAAGTTGAGATTCTTGTGATTTGTGTCCCATGTTGGAACAAGAGCTTTTCACTTATTGAACATAACTAGAAAAGAAACTCTTGTAATCCACGCATTTTAAAACAATCAATAATATATTTTGAATTAATTTGTCATAAATTAATTTTCTCATTAAAAAGATGTAAAATTGATGATAATATCATAGCTTCTATATATTTTTTGTGTAAAATTAGATAATAGGATTTATTAAAAAGGTTCAAAAATTTTGAAAGTAATTTTATATCGTTAAAGAATAAAATTAAGTAAAAATAAGTTTCTATAAAATCCTTTCATACACGTGAAGATGAAAAGATATATAGAAAATATAATTTAAATGAAAGAAAATAGTTAAAAATTGAAAGTCGAATGTAAATATGAAAATTAACATTCATAATTTTCAATTATAAACGATAGAAAAATAATAAATATTTATAAATCCGAATATTCTAGCTATCAATATTTAAAATTTTGTATAAATTTTCCATTAAAATTAATCTTATACAAATTTATGAATTTTATTAACTTTACATATTTTGCAAATTTTATTGTAATAATCAAAATTATACATATAATATTTAATTATTATATCAATCAAAATTATATTTCAATAGTAAAAAATATTAAAAATTAGTCATAATTTTTTTCTTAAATTGTGATATTTATAATATAGCATTCACCAAGTTGAGAAGCATAATCGTTTTTAAAATTGGAAACTACACCCAAGTTCTCATACAACCAATTAACCTTATGATGAACCCAAAATCATAAAAAAAGAGTACGATGGATGAGATTAAAGAACATAAAACATCTGAATGGTCAATAATTCTCCATATTAAGTTATTTAAACATGCAAAGAACATGATCCAATAACTATAATCACAATGCCCGCACCCTACTTTACTGGTTTTACAGTAACATAAAAAGAAGTCCGACAACACTTTTACAATAAAAGTTACATTCGAGACAAGATAAAATATCCATAATTATGGGTTCTCACATTTGACCAAGCTCTTCCCTTATATAAAACTCTATTTTCAATGCATGAATCACGTATATATGAAATTATGTAGCACACAATTGAAACAAGGGTCTAAAGATATAAAAAAATTAAGGCAAATTGGTCTAGTCCAACCTCCAAACCAGATCTACCACAAATGATGAAGTTAAGACATTCCATATTCGCAAAAACAAAACAAATATAGATACAAATTCATTAGAAATATCTTATTTGTATCACTTAGAAAGGAATCGAAAACCCTATATATTCACAAATATATAAAAATTGGTATATTCTTTTTTTTTCAAAGTAAACATTTGTATATTCACAACGTACTCTTCAATAATTTGACAAATCTAGAATTTTTTTAAAATAAATAAAAATCAACGAATACTTGCAAAAAAATATGTTTCACGAAATAAATGGATGCAACTAACACAATGTAACAATAATAAAATAAATAAAAAGCATGGTTTTCTTAAAATAATAATCCAATCTACCTTATCCTATTCTTTTTATTGTATTTAGATTTCAAACACTGCTTTTGAACTCTGTGAAAATTTGTACAAAACTCAACTGAACACCAAGATTTAACCATGGTGATCTTCCATCACCGCACAAAGTAAACTGCTTTATTTATGTTACCGTATGTTAAAATACATGTATTTATCATCCAAGTACACTTGAACACACCTGAAATACATCTCAATATCCTGAAGTATTTCTAGACTATACCCAACCGTAAACCTCACAGTTCACTCCTCCTTATTTCTCTACGCCACACGTGTATGAACCTTACAATAACTAACACAACACACTTATTGTTTTGGAATTATGAGCACATATCTAGGCTCAACTCGTTTTCTTTATGTGTTTGCATGCATTTTGCTTTCTTGCTCTCTGTCGAGTTATGCCTCTCACTACAAAAAAACAGGCCATTTCCAACGGACATATCCGTTGGAAAAGGCCAAAAATCTGTTGGAAATGGCCTTTTGCAACGGACTGCAACGGATTTTAGTCCGTTGCGAATAGCGCGTTAGAAATTCGGATCCGTCGCAATTCGCAACGGATGGGCGACGGATAAATTCCGTTGCAAAGTGGTGACGGATGTTCCAACGGACAAATCCGTTGCAAATATTGTAACGGAAGCCCGTTGCTAGTTTTGGTGACGGATGCCCGTCGCAAATTTGCAACGGATGTCCGTTGCCGTATACCGACGGACGTCCGTTGCAGACTTTAACGGACGTCCGTTGGAAAGGGAAATCGAAAAAGAGCGGGAATTGTAGGTTGCAACGGGCTTCCGTTGCAAATTGGTGGGAAGGAACAACAGACGTCCGTTGCTAATTGGCGGCAATGCGCAACGGATGTCCGTCCACAAAGAATATTGGCTTCCAGATTGTTCATATGGACTAAAACCATCCGTGCATAAGCAAAGATAGACGTTTCTCGTTTCATACGCAAACTCGGGAAATATTTCATTGAAATCTTTCCAAGCCTTACCATCCGATGGATGTTGCATTATACCTTCGACCGCCGAGTGTTCTGCATGCCATCTCATAGCCGCAGCGGTTTTTCTCGATTCATATAACCTTCTCAACCTGTTTGCTACAGTCATATAGAACATTTTCTTGTATGGTACATATTTACGTGAAGATGGTTTTTTAGGCCGAAATCTGCTTGCACCGCAAAACTTGCATTCCAACAAGTCTTTATCATTTCCCCAAAACAACATGCAACTGTTCTACAAACATCAATTTTCTGATGTGGCATTCCCAAATCTTTCAACACATTTTTTGTTTCGTAGTATGTCTCAGGAGCTTGAATATGTTCCGGTAAATACTCACGCATTGTTTTGCAAAAAGAATCCATGCAATTTTTAGCAACATTGTAGTCTGTTTTAATACCCATCAATCTTGAAGATAAAGATAACCGAGACTGACCTTCACGACAACCTTCATATATAGGTTGTTTCGCCGAATCCAATAGGTTGAAGAATCGACGTGCATCGATGTTCGGCATTTCTTCATGCGTTTGTTCATTAACGACTCCAGGAAAAGCATCTGACACCATTTCCGCATATGGATTTGTCGTTGATGCTTCATAAATAACATCTTCATTTCGTTCTACTTGTACATCTTGCACGCTATCTCTTACACCGCAATCTTCGCCATGAAAAAACCAAATTCTTAATTTTCAACGAAACCAACCTTATAAAGATGTTTGCAAACAATTTCTTGACTTCGATACTTCATATTTTTGCATCTTTTGCACGGACATAACATTGTTCCGCGTTCTTGACACAAAGGCTGCATCGACGCAAAACTCATGAATTGCTCTAATCCGTGTAAGAATTCTTGCGTAAACTCTTCGGTTATAGGATCCTTTCTTCTATACATCCACTCTCTCGATCTATATATATTTCGATTCGAAGAAGACGACATTGTGTTGAAAATATGTTTGTTGTAGATGGTTTGCTACAAACCTCGGTTTAGATCTAAATATTGTTCTTTCCAACGGATGCCCGTTGAAAAGTATAACGGATGCCCGTTGGACGTTCACGTGAAATTATTTCGACCGGTGAACCTCGATATTCACAATTGCAACGGTACTCCGTTAACATTTCTAACGGATGTCCGTTACAAATTGCAACGGACGTCTGTTGGCATTTGTTGCGTCGGATTCTAACGGAGATTAACGGAGACTGCCAACGGAAACTTACCGTTAGAAACCCTTTACAAATTGCGACGGATTGCAACGGATAGGGCAACGGGCAATTTCCGTTGCAAATGCGTCGTAAATTGTAAAAGATGGCAACGGAAGTGGTCCGTTAGAAATATTCATGGCTCCGTTAAAATCCGTTGCGATTTGTTTCCAACGGACGGATCCGTTGCCCCATCCGTTGGAAACTCAATGTTTTTTTTGTAGTGTCTTGATGTTGTGCTCCTCGCCTTTAAATAGATATTCCAACAAATTTATCTTCTTATTTGTTGTCTTATCTTAAGGGTGACCTATTATCTTGGAGGTTGTTATTTGACTTTCTAGATTTTTGGTCAAGGTTTTATTTTGTTGACTTGTTCAAACTTCTAGATTTGATCTTGATCCTTGTGATTGCTTGATTTAATCCTTATGCTTGCTGACTTAATCTTTGCATTCTAACAATATCATTTTTTACTTTATGCGCAAACACAACATTAAAAGTTAGCAATCATAAGCATCCATTTTAGTCTTAAAAACTAACGACATAATGAGCATAAAAATTTTAAAATCAAACAGAACAATTCAGCACAAAACAAGTCAACATAACAACATTAATATGTTAAGTCCTCGTCAACAATGTTGTCATTCTAAATATAAAATATCCACCATTTTCATTTTTCTTTGCCCTTTTTTGCCCTGTTTTGTTTAGCATAAATTTAAAAAATGTTAGAACATTAATGCAGAAGGTCGTTCAAAACAAAAGATGGAAGAGAAAACAATACGATAAAGGGTCTTTATACGCATTTTCAACTGCTCTTGCAATTTGTTGAGTTCTTTCTTTATTGTATCCACGTTGTTGCTGATCTTGAAGATGAATTTTTTAGATTATTTTTCTCATGAATAGGATCCCTTTTGTTCTCAAAATTACCAAAATACTACCTTAATCTAATTACTTCCTTTAAGATCGAATAGACTCGAAACAAACAAGAGGAGACTTATACACAACTAAACATATTTAATCAAATTTCAAAATTTCATTTTATTCTATAAGCTCAACTATGATCAGAATAAATTATATTCGAAAAACAAAGATCATCACTTCAACTATACTCGACTAAATATATCCAGAGATCCCACTAATACCTCAAGTGTACCTCAATCTCTCGATAGTACAATTGCTTTTCTCTTAATTGAGTTAAAACTTTACTAACTTTGCTTTTCATTGAGCATCATCATTTTTTTCTTTTCTTTTCATTGTTAGTATTCCATATTTCTAGGACATTGGAGTTTTCATTAACTCATGTTCACAGCTAATCCCACCACTTAAACCCAGCTTACCTCATTGGGTATACTCATATGATGTGTATCACAATGGAATAGACATGTTATCATGTACCTTTAGAACGTCAAAGTTGATTTATTGTCCCACCACTTAGACCCGAGTATGCACTCATGTCAACAAAATATAAATTCAAGATTTTCATTTATAGAGTGACAACAAAGTGTAGAAATACTTTGTATTTTTGCTTTTACAGCTCTTTTTCTCTTTTTTTTTTCACCTTAAGCACTTTGAACTGTACTTTAAAAACGATTAGTTGTACTAAAAAGAGAGTCAAACACACTTGAAGATTAGAAGTTCACTCAAAATATTTCATTCTTTTCAGAAGTTATGTGAACTTGCCATTCTCTTTCAGATTTTTTTAACAAGTAGAGAGTACATAGTTCACAAACCCCAATATATTCATATCCAGTGGTTTAGTGAGTATATCTGGTATTTTATGCTCAATAAATACGTAGTCTACCTCTAGTTGTTTCTTCTCTACTTGTTTTCTAAGAAAGTGATACCTGATTTCGATGTGTTCGGTCCTAGAGTGTTGTACAACAATCTTTGGCAAAGTTATTGCATTTGTATTATCACAATGAGCAACGAAAGTACCTGTAATGCTTCTCTTATTCTTCCTTAGTAAACTTTGGTACTCCTCGAACAATAACTTGAAGCCATTGATGCTATAGATTAAGTCCACCACTCATTTCTTTTAAATATCTTTGTTTATTTCTCCACACATATCAATTATTTTCTTCTCTTATTCCTGTGAACACACATTTTTCCTTTGTATAAAAACATGACATTTTTCCTTTAAAAACTTTACCTGAAAATCATAAAAGACATGTTCTCTCAATCCTTTCCATGTAATAGACATGTTCTGCATGAATTGATTTCTTTTTATTCGCGACCTACTTTTATACCAAATGAAAATTTGTATGTAACTCAATTGAACACCAAGATTAAACTGCGGTGATCTTTCAACACCACACAATGTAAACTGCTTTATTTACGTTACAATATGTTAAAATACAAGCACTTATAACCCAAGTACATTTGAAATCGCCCGAAATACATCTCACTACCCTGAGTTATTTCTATATTGTATCCAACCGTAAACCTCACAGTTCACTCCCTTGAAGTTCACTATACCACACGTGTATGAATCTTACAAATGATTCTTCTCACTCACCAACCCAATACATTTATTGTTTTGGAATTATGAACACATGTGTTGGCTCAACTCTTTTTTTTATGCGTATGAATGCACTTTACTTTCTTGCTCTCTCCCGAATTGTGCCTCTTGTTGTTGTGCTTCTCTCCTTTAAATAGGCATTCTAGAAGATTTATCTTGTTGTTTGTTGCCTTATTTTAAAGATGACCTATTATCTTGGAGGTTTTTGTTTGACTTCATAGATTTTATATCAAATTTGTTATGTTATTGACTTGTTCAAACTTCTATATTTGATTTTGATCCTTGTGATTGTTTGTTTTAATCCTTATGTTTTCTAACTTAATCCTTACATCCTAACACTCTAAATTTGGATAGTTTGGAATTTGGCAATATGAACACAAAATCAAACCCAGAGTTTGAACTCAAACTTTGAAAACATAAAACTAAAATGCACTATTGTATATATTTCAAATAAAAAATTTGAATAGTTACTAATTTTAGAAATTCACCATTTTATTACTAAAATAAGATTGAATGCTAATTGATTTAATTATTATTAGATTATTTGATATGTGAATTATTTTCTTATCTAAAATTTTGAAAATAAATAAGATTAAAATATTATCAAATCATAGAATATTTATAAAATAATATATATTACATACATCATTGTATTATTCTCGTTATTATAATAAATATTGTGATATCAAATACATAGAAAAGTGGATGCGACATGCATATCGAATAAACTCACCAAAAAATAACGTTTATCAAAACTGATACACTTAATTATTAGATTTTTTAAAATATACGATAAAGAGATTTTCTATATTTTTTAAATATATTATTTTCAATTATTTTTATACAAAAATTCTGTTTAGTTGAATAATGAAATGATTCTTGATATTTTTCTCAATTTTGTTGTCGAGGCCTTGGTTGCCATTTTTTGTGATTATTGCCTTTATTACCTTCATTCACTTGCTGTTGCAGGAGCTCGTATATATATTATTGCGTTTTCAATTCTAAAATTTAAGTCCCATTTTTAAAATTATAAACTCGCCGTTACCACCTGATTTTATCTTATTACCCCGACCCACCACATTTCTCTTGACATCAAATTTTCCACTTTTGCCTTTTTTCAAAAACTCTAGTAACCCACAATTTACGAACTCGCTGCCATTTTTTCTCTCTGTCTTTATGCTTACCTTGCTTACCCCTTTACGAACATCGCTGACATTTTTGTTGAAACCTATTCTTCTTTCACCGCCTCCCTACCTTCCTCCTTATCATTCCATTTTTCTTCTCTCATTCATTTCATCTACTTTCCATTCTTTACATTCTATTGTACCATTTCCAGTCATGATTCTTGCAGTTGATTTAGCTTCCACCGTTTCCACATCGCTAGCCTCGCCACAGCCGTCACACCGCCTTTCCACCTACAACATCCACCATCAATGAGCTGTAACTAGAGGTATCATTGCGAATGACTAATCGTCTTAGATCACAACAAGCAACACATATCTCCAAATATCGTTGACATTTTTTCCTACTGTCAAATCAATTATAACATCGGTGAGGTTCAACAACGACGTGGGCATTGATTATTAGAGAAGTTTGAATTGAACAGAAATTCTCTACATAGTTTGATATACTCCACCGTTGGGTTATAAGAAACATTGATATGTAATAGTGGAGAGATATTGAATATATATTATGGAGAAGTGGACATTAACTTGAGGATTTAAAGTGGGGTTTAAGATCTTGGAGCAGCTTTTTGTGTTAAAGAAGAAATGCATGTCACTCGTATAAGATTTTATGGTTAATCTTATATTTGTGGACTAATATTTGTGAATAATTATTATCATTCGGTTAAGTTCAAAATAAATATGATCGGATTTAAGTTTAATTAATTGGATTTCGGTATTGAATTAAATGTGGAAGATTATATGTTATATCGTCAAATTCCATGATGAATATAATTAAACGATACAATTGAGAACCGGATGATTAATCGGTTAACTCTCAGTTTATGGTCCTTGATTCACGTGTAGATGAGATTTAATTTTTTAGGTGAATTCTTTTTTATAGACAGATTAAAAAAAGGATATAGAAAATCTCATTATTCTTTACTCATCCCATCAGTGTATTGAATCCAGCGATTATATGTAGAAATTGAAAATCAATTCCACTGCATTACGTATTTTATAGATACAAATATTTATCACAAATTTCTGTTCAATTTCGATGTAATTTACAATAGATTTTTAGGGTTTAGAATTCGTATAAAGATAAATCGAATTCTCACAATTGGTATCATAGTCCGATCTATTGTATTTATATAAATTAAGAATGATCGACATGTTTTATTTAATTTTGAGTTTGTATATGGTTAATTAAATAATTTTTTGAATAAAATTAAAATTAGAGAAGGTAATATTCACGGTTAATCATCATGGAGAAAAAAAAATATCTTTTTATTTTTATTAAAAAACTAAATGCAAAAAATAAGGCATGTATCGTTCGTGATCTGTTGGACATTTCGAAATTTCGGCCCGTTTTGTTTTTTAGATTCGGTGCAAACTTTGTTTTAAAGCCCATACAAAAACGGTCCAGAATATTTTTCAAGGAAATGGTTTTGTACCCGGGCCATTTGAAAAACAAAATAAAACTTGGTCCCTTTAGAATGAAGAAATGGTAGAATTAAGATTCGAACCCCAAATCTAAACTTTAACAAGGAAGTTCTTTAGCAATTGAGCCAATCAATCCGTTAATAATTTAGTGGTTATTCTTATTCTCATATTAGAGAGTAATTCGGTTGAACCCGCATGTTAATATGCAAAAGGATGGGTTTATATTCCAATTAATTTGTGCAATTCAGTTGGATTAGAATTGACACGAATGTTATTTACGTATTTCATATCACTATTTTGGTAAATTTAATTTACTATGTTTTGACTAAACATTTGGATTGTATAATTATAAGGTTAAATCATAGTTATTAAATTAATATTTCACTTAAAATATGATTATTGATAATTAAATATCTTTTGATTAATATATGCGATTTGATTATATTTCTCAACATCCTATCAAAGTGGACAATCTTGAGAAAAATAATTATTTCAATCACATTGAGAAGGTTACATAATACAATTCATGTGAACTTTAATAAACCCAAAGGCTAATCATGATTTGGTATAACATAAACGTGATAGGTATGCCCAAAGGTTAACCATTACATTAGATATTTAGTTTACACTATTTATTTAATTCGTAGAGTCATCTATTGCAAGTCAAAGTTAATATCCAAAGATTAAATTTTGATATTGTGTAGATATCTTTTGATGGGATTAGATCTTGTGTTTTCAATCAATTAAGGTTTTAAATGTATGTCTAACACGAGTTAGCTTTTGTTTTACAGTCGTGCAATCGTCATCAAGTATCTCTGCCAACATCAGTTCGATCCCTTTGTTGTATGGATCGAACTTTGCTGAATGGAAGGAGCCCTTATTGATCGTGCTTCCTTTGATGGGTCATGACCTTGCGATTAGGGAGGTTCATCCAGCGATAGTGGAATCGAGTTTTGTTGAGGATCTTAACAAACTCGAGCGTTGGGAAACCTCGAACCGCACGTATTTGATGATCATCAAGCATTCCATTCCTCCAGTTTTCAGGGGTTCTGTGCCTAATAACGTGACATTGGCTAAGGAATATCTCGAGGCCTTGGAGAAATGATTTGCAAAAAATGACAAAGCAGAAACAATCACGCTTTTAGCAGAAATTGTTTTCATGAGGTACAAAGGCAATGAGAGTATTCAAGAGTACATCATGAAAAATGTCAAACAATGCATCTAGGTTAAAAGCACTTGGACTTGGGTTGTCGGAAGATGTTCTAGTGTGCTTGATTTTGATCTCTCTCCCTGCACAATACAGCCATTAAGGTTAGTTATAACTGTCAGAGAGACAAATGGATTCTTAATGAGCTTATTTTCTACTGTGTGCAAGAGGAACATAGATTGAGGTAGGAAAAGCACATAGTGCTTTTGCCACCACCACCTTAAGGGGCAAGATCGAGAAAAGAAATAAAGGTTATGAAACCGCTTATTCGGGAACAACTCACGTGCAAAAGAAACAAAATGCAAATCAGGCTAAGGTTAAAAAATGTTTCTTTTGCCACAAGACTGGTCATATGAAATAATCTTGCACGAAGTATCATACTTGGAATGTGGATAAAGGTTTGACTCTCACTTTGGTTTGTTCAGAGATCAATTTAGCTTCTATACCAAGTCATACTTGGTGGGTTGATTTTGTTGCTATAACTCATAAAGTATTACTATGCAGGGTTGCCTCCATTACCGAAAGCTGCTTGATGCTTAAAGATACATCTATGTGGATGATGGTAAAAGGGTGGAAGTGAAAGCGATTTGGCTTTTGATGAACATCAATTTCTAGATTTGAAGGGTGTTTTCGTTGTACCATCGATTAGATGAAACTTTACTTCAGTTTCTGCATTGGACTAATTAGGATTTCCTTGTTCATTTGGAGACCATAAGTTTACCCTTTTCATTTCATTCAGATGTGACTGGAACTGATTCTTTATCTATTTCAGATAATTTTATATGTTCGTTATTATCCCTTCATATAATGAAATCTTACATGTTGGTTCACGTGGTGTGAAACGTAAATTGAGGAATGAAAATTCCGTTGTTTTATGACATAAGCAATTAGACCATATCTCGAAAACGAGAATAAAATGTTTAGTAACAGATGAAATAATTGAAACTCTCGATTTTTCGGATTTTGATCATTGTGTCAATTGTACCAAGGAGAAACAGACAAACAAAGTAGGTAAATGTACATATCGAACTTCAGAGACTTTGGGATTGATACATACGAATGTATGCGAACTGTTTCCTATTGCCTCTTGGAATGGTCAACATTACTTTGTATCATTCATAGATTATTATAGTCGATATGGTTAATTTATCTTATTCCTGAGAAGTCAGAGGTTTTGGATGTTTTCAAAGCGCTTAAGGATGTTCGTTCAGATCGTGGTGGTGAATACTACGGTAGAAATGACGGATCAGGTGAAAAACGTCTGGGGCTATTTTCCAAGTACCTCGAGGAGTGTGGAATCATTCCCTAATACATAATTCCAGGTACACCTAGCATGAATGGTATTGCTGAAAGACGAAACAGTACACTTCAGGAAATGGTGAGAGGTATGATATCATTCTCTACTCTCCTAAAATCCTTTTGGGGTGAGGCATTAAAGACAACAGTACCAACTAAAACAACAATTAAGACACCTTACGTGTTATGGAGGAGTAGATGTCCTAGCTTAAGACATTTTCACATTTGGGGATGTCTAGTAGAGGCTTGATCTTATCGACCCTATGAAAAGAAGTTGGATTCTAAATTTGTAAGTTTTTACTTTGTTGGATACTCAGAAAGATCTAAGGGGTATAAGTTTTATGATCCCATGAAAAATATGATATTTGAGATGGGAGTAGTGACGTTCTTTGAGGACATCGAACCTGGGAAAATGGATGATGAATTTTGTTTGAGATGATAAGGATGAAACTTTTTTTTCACAAAAGATAATGATTCATATTCAGATTTTTGTAGCTGGCAATGATTTGGAACATATTGCTCGAGTTACAAATCAAGATATCGTTTCTGAAATCCATGAGAAACAAGTTCATGAACCTCAAGAATGGTTATATCAGGAAATTGTAACACGTAGGTCTACTCAAGATAGGAGAAGTGCTATTTTTGATGACTATATAGTATTTATTTAAGAACATGAAGGTGGCATTGGATTGACGGAATATGATCCAGTTAACATCTGTCAAGCCATTTAAAGTGTTAACTCTTAAAAGTGGACTGATGCCATGAAAGAAAATATTAAATCTATGTATGGCAATAGCATTTGGGAACTTGTACCTTTGCCTTAAGGTGCGAAACCCGGGATGTAAATGGATATTCAAAACCAAACATGATTCGCGTGGCAATGTGGAAAGGTATAAAGCACGTCTAGTCGCCAAAGGATTTATTGAAATGGAAGGCACAGACTACAAAGAGACTTCCTCTCCAGTTTCATCGAAAGACTCTTTGAGAGTATTGATGGCACTAACAACTCATTACGATTTAAGTTGTATCAGATGGATGTTAAGACATCCTTTCTTAAGGGTGACATTGAAGAGCTATATGGTATAACCAAAACACTTTATGGTCGGAGATCCAAGAAAATAGTTTACAAATTAAGGAAATTCATTTATGGTTTGAAGCAAGTGTCTCGTCAATGTATCATAAGTTTCATCGTATAATCATCTCATATGTTTTTTAGGTGAATCAGGTAGATGATTGTGTATATCACAAGATCAGTGGGAGAAATTTATTTTGATAATCCTTTATGTGGATGATCTCCTTATTGTTGCAAACGATGTATGCTTTATGCGCAAAATTAAGAAATTTCTTTCGGAGCAATTCGAGATGAAAGATCTTGGTGATGTCTCTTTTGTATTGGGTATAAAAATACATCGGGACTGCTCTCGTGTTTTATTAGGTTTATCACAAAAGAGTTACATTGATGAAGTTCTTGAGCGGTTTGGCATGAAAGGATGTAAAGGTATAGATACCCCTATTTCTAAAGGTGATAAATTCAGCCTTAGGCAGTGCCCAAAGACTGAAATGGAGATACAGGAAATGAGGAACATTCCTTATGCTTTGACTGTAGGGAGCGCACAAGTCTGCACACAAACTGATTTGGCATACATTTTTGGCGTTTTAGGATGATACTTAAGCAACCCCAACTGATGCGATATCTTCAGAAAACAAAAGATCATATGCTCGTGTACAAACGATCAGACCAGCTCGAGATCACTGGTTATTCAGATTCATATTATACTGGATGCCTCGATAGTCTTCGATCCACTTTAGGCTATGTATTTCTTCTTGCTGGTGGGGATATTTCTTGGCGCAATGCCAAGCAAAAGCTCGTGACATCGTCCACAATGGAGGTAGAGTATGTAGCATGTTATGTGGCATCCAATCAAACTTTATGGTTGCACTTATCACATGGTTGCACATTATAGCAAGTGTGGATATACTACTAAAACTTTATTGTGAAAATCGTTCTACAGTATTATAGTCTAACAACAACAAGAGTACTACGAAGTCAAAGCACATTGATATTACATATCTGGTTATTCGTGAGAGAATACAGAGTGGTATCATTTCGATGGAGCATATAGGTACAAACTCCATGGTTCCGGATCCGCTGACTAAGGATGTTATACCTAAATTCTTTCATGAGCACATTGCTCATAAAGGTATTGTCTTTTGTGATTATATTCCGGTTTAGTGGAAGTCTTGTATCTATTCTAGTTTTCTCTTGGATTGTAGCAATGTACGCTTATTTAGTTTAGTATTATGTTCTGGAACTATTCAGGTGGAGTTTAAGTTATTCACTCTGTATGATTTGGTTTAAGTTGATCTCGATAAGGTGGGACTAGTTGGAGATAAACACGTATCGATCACTTTACGTGAAATCTTCATGCAATGCATCCACATTTAGTCTATGTCATTCTTATGTATTTGAATTAGTGATCAGATGTGAGTTTAATTACGCTAAAATATGGTTAAATCCCTTTGGTTATATGTTGATATGGCCGATGGGCGAGATTGATGTCAATATCGGTTTGATGACAACAATTAATGAGCGCTCTTAGGGTTATTCCATATTTTCATAGTCACATATATGGTCCAAGTGGGAGATTATAAGATTTTATGGTTAATCTTATATTTGTGGACCAATATTTGTAAATAATTATGGTATAAGTGTTGTCATTCGGTTTAGTGCAAAATAAATGTGATCGGATTTAAGTTTAACTGATTGGACTTCAGTATTGAATTAAATGTGTAAGGTTATATGTGTAGAGACCTTCGGTTATATCGTTAAATTCCATGATGGGTGGAATAACGATGTAATTGAGAAATGAATAAAAAATCGGTTAACTTTCGGTTTATGGTCCCTGGTTCACGTATATATATAGATATAAATTTAATTTTTTAGGTGAATTCATTCTTACATACACATTATAAAAAAGGTTACATAAATCTCATTATTCTTCATACATCCCATCCGTGTGTTGAATCCGGCGATTACACGTAGAACCGGAACTTCAATTTCGATGCATTACGTATTCTATGGATACATGTATTTATCACGATCTCTGTTCAATTTTGATGTAATTTATAATAGATTTTTTAGGGTTTAGAATTCGTATAAAGATAAATCGAATTCTTACAACTCATTAATTATTCAAATTAAAGATGAATAATAAATTATGAAAATAAAAGACGATCATTAATAGAAAAACGTCGTTTGCCATCAAAATACTAGGGCTAGGCAAAATATTCGAAGTATTCGTATCCGATTCATATTCGAACTGAAAATTTGAATATTCCGCTGACACAAATACAAATACAAATATTAGAAATCACATATTCGACAAATACAAATACAAATATAAATATAAATACAAATATTAGATTCAATTATTCGAACTATTCGTGGAAAACAAATACAAATATAAATGCAAATGATCGAATTCCAAATGAAGAAAAATAAAACTTTGAAGTCGAGAACAAAAAAAACTAAGTGGAAAATATATATATTATTTTAATTAGGGAATATAAACTATAAAATATTAAACTATTTTATTTTAACCTATAAAATATGTACTATTATTTTCAACATAAAAATGTAGTTTTTTCGTTACCTTTAAAATATTAACTTTTAGTGTTTTGCTTTTTTTTTTACACAAACTCCAACAGACTTTAACTCATTTAATGTTGATAAGGTTAGAATCTCATCATTTAGATATTTTTTATATTTTCAATGTTTTTGGCGGCAAGAAAACAAGAATGGTGAAAAAAATAAATAAATCTTTAGTTAATAAATAAAAACTAATTAAAAACTTTCAAACACACTATTCATTTTTTCAGGGTTTTTCGTGGAAGCAAACAAGGATCAAAAAGTTGCTACTTATGAGAAAATGAGGTAAACACCATTCTTTTTTGGGTCTTTATAAATTCGGTCGATATGGATTTTGAAAATTTACCATTCAATTTCAACGAATGAAAATTTACTGTTCATATTTGGTTGCCGAGAAAGATTGGATTAGGTGATGAATTTCACGTCGGCTAGAGTTATTCATTTTCTGTTTTTTTCTTTGTACATTTTTCCGTTTGATTATGTTTATGGTTGGAATTTTATGGCTGCTTGATTGATTTTTAAATATCAACATTTACGATTGCACGTGAGATTATAATTCGTTAACCGAATATTCAGCTGGCTTAGTGTCGGGTTTATCTGTTTCTATCATTTAGTTTTCTTCTTGCAATCTTAAGAAACAAGGTTTACTTTTATGTTTTTTTGTCTTGTTTAAATGACTTGTATTTGAGGGTTTAGGGAATTGAACGAAAACGAGGTACATGGTGGCTTAGTTTGAATCGTTCAAGTTGTGGGTGTTATATGGATTTGGTATATTTGGATTTTTTAGTGATGTGTGTTCTGCATTTAGTTTTTCACACATTGTTTTATGTTATTTTTTGTAGCGATCCGGAGTTTGTTGACATTAATTTTTATCATGGTGTTCGGTTTGTATTTGAAAGAGAAGAATTACAATATGAAAATGGCTCCACGATTCGGTATAAACAATTTGATCTGAATCATATGTCGTGGACAATATTTGAGCACACAATGCTTAAGCTTAAAATATGTGGAGAAATAAGAAGCATGTGGTACAAGTTTCCTTTTGAACCACTTAATGACAAGAGGCGAGTACACAAGGAAAATTACGAAGATATTCGTAAAATGCATGCAGCTGTTACTTTGACAAGAGAAATAGACGTTTATATTGAGCATCATGTAGCAGAAGTAACAATTGAAAGTTTCAGTCATGTTGTGAGTAAAGATTTACGAAAAAAAGACCATCTCAAGCATATGAAATTTCTTAGATCGAGTATGTCGTACAAGTTAGTATCTTCATTAACTTGATTTTTTTTTGTGCATACAAAGACCTTAAATCATAGTGCTTATGTAAGTTCATACAAAATTTCAGGTTGAGCAAGTTGACATGGGTATTATTTATTCGTGTAATGAATAAAATGATGCAAGAGAAGAAGCTCTTAATTATGAAGATCATGATAATGATATTGAACTTGGAGCTAATGATGTGAGATTTCAGACATTGTTTGATAATGATATGGGGAATGATATTGCACAAGATGATATTACGCTTCCTGATACCCCTCTAGCAACAGAAGATGAATGGTTTGAGTTGGACATTCCGAGGAGAGGAGAAAACAGTCAGTTAACTTTAAAACCAGGACACTTAAGCTTGGAACAAGTGTTTAACAGTGGAGAAGAGTTTAAGAGTGCCTTGCTTCAATACAATTTGAAGACAGGGTATGATATAAAGATGTCAAGGTGGGGAAGCACAAAATTGGGTGCAATTTGTTCTAGAGAGAAATGTCCTTGGTGTGTGTATTGTTCGATAGAGAATCTAAAAGGACAGTGGATGATCAAGATTTATCATGAAAAACATACATGTGATAAGTCTACTAGGTCGAAGATGTTAAAAGTGCCAATTATTGCAAAGATATTCTTGGAGAGAATTAGAAAGGATCCAGAATTTAAAGCAATGACAATCAAGGATGAGCTGAAACGAGAGTACAATTTGAAGGTCTCAAAACACCGACGTTACAAGGCAAGGGCTCGAGCTTTGGATATGTTGAGAGGAGATTATAGGGCTCAATTTTTAAAATTAAGGGACTATGAATTAGAACTAAAGACTTCTAACCCAGGGACGACGATAGAAATTCATGTAGTTCCTAATGAGAGGGGCAGAGAATAGTTATTTTCATGCTTTTATAGTTGTTTTGATTTGCTGAAAAAATTGTGCAGGCAGGGGTGTCGTCCTATTATTGGATTAGATGGATGCTTCTTAAAATGGTCTATAAAAGGAGAGATTTTATCTGCGGTTGGTCGAGATGCAAATAATGGAATCTATCCCATTGCTTGGGCTGTGGTGCAGGTGGAAAACAATGAAACTTGGTATTGGTTTATCAAAAAACTTAAGGATGATCTGCAGTTGGGCAACCGAGATGGCTTTACCATTGTTTCAAATAAACAAAAGGTTAGTTCTCTATCATATATGCGTATTCTATTCTAAAAATTCTTTTTAGTTCTTTCAATTGTTTGATGATTTCATTTGGTCTTTTGGGATCAACAGGGTTTAGTGAATGTTATACAAGAAGAGCTGCCTATGGCAGAACATGGAATGTGTGTTAGGCATGTGTATGCTAACTGGCGAAAAAACTTCAAAGATATTGCATTGAAGCCTCTTTTTGGGAGAGTAGCTTGTAATTTTAACTGTTTCTAGTATGAGGAGAATTCGGAGAAAGTGAGGAGGTTGAATGAAAATGCTTACAGTGCTTTGATCCAATCAAACCCATCAACTTGGTGCCGGGCTTTTTTCAAGATTGATGCTTGCTGCGGAGACAATCATAACAATTTAACAAAGTCGTTCAATAGCACCATACGATAAGCCAAAACGAAGCCAATTATTGATATACTTGAGGATATGAGGAGACAAGCGATGGTTCGAATCACAAATAGATCTGTTGAGGCAAGCCGATATATAGGAGTGTTCACCCCAAGAGTTAGGGCTGAAGTAGAAGAGGCTCATCGTCGGTCGCAACATTGTGTTTATATCGTAGCTCAAGAGAAAATTATGAGGTCGATGACTATGGGATTAGATACACTGTCATATTGTCCTCTAGGTCTTGTGCTTGTCGTCAATGGGACCTCACTGGTATACCTTGTCATCACGCCATTTGCGCCATAAAGGAAAGAGGAGAAGACATTAATAGGTACAAATCTAAATCGCTTGGTAAATTGTTTTATTCTATGTAGTAATAGAATCTAACATCAATGTAATATTCTTTATATGTATCAGATCATTATTTGACAATTAGATTGAGACATATTGCTTGTACATTCAACCCGTTAATGGGGAAAAATTATGGCAAAAGACCAATGGCTCACCTATCAGTGCGCCTGTAAATCGAAAAATGTCGGGGCGACCAAAGAAGCACAATAGGCAGAAAGATTCTCATGAATCTCTATCGAAGAAGAAAGGGGAAACTTCTCGCCATGGGAGAAAAATGACTTGTCGACTATGTCAACAACAAGAACATAATGCATCTACTTGCAATAATAAACCTCTCGTGATATATGGACCAAAGAATCATCGGGGAAGGCCACGAAACGTGCTAGTAAATGTGATAACACTTTTCACACATTTGACGTAATGAGACATATTAGCTTTTCTTGATTTTTATCGGACATTCATTGGTTTGTTTTATTTTAAAGGTTGATGAAGGTAGGCTAAGTAGCAATAGAAATGCATCAAAGAGGAAGAGAAACAATGCATCTACAATACCGTCGGCATCGCAACTAACACAGTCAAACCAAATCGGCCCTTCTCGTGGTAGGCCGATGGGACACAACATCACAAGACAAGGACAGTCCAATACGGATGCTGGAAACTTATGTTGCTCGTTTACTAACGAACCACTTTGAACTATCAGACTCTGTGTGTTGCTATTTTTTGGGAGAAGCTCAAGCGAGGCAAAACCAAAAACATCGATATAGGTCGGGCTTCCTTTTACATGCTTTTTTGTAGATTTTAGTAGGCCATATATTTGTTGGGACTTATTTCGTCTGTACCCGTTCGATACTACTCATTTTGTCGAATACTACTTCACGAGCATACATCTATGTGTAATTGCGAAGATTTGTTCTCTCACAAACTTCTCAAATAAATATTTTATTTTATTTTTATAGAAAGTAGAGGTAAATAAAAGTTCAAAAGTAAATAAAAAAATGTAATTCTATATCATAAATACCAATGAAAGTTTACCAAGAATTAGTGTTTGTATATGGATATGATTAATTTGATAAATTCATGTTTTTTAGATAAAACTTAAAATTCATATTTTAGGTTAAAAGTAATAATTTGTATTTTATAGGCAAAAATAAAAAGTTTGGTATTTTATACACCATATTCTTTGATAAATTTGATAAGTTTATGTTTTTTTAGACAAAACTTAAAAATTTATATTTTCTAGGTTAAAAGTAATAATATGTGTTTTATAGGCAAAAATTAAAAAGTTGAGTATTTTTTATACCATATTTCCTTTTAATTATTACATTGTAACATTATTAAATCGATAACCTTTAAATATAATCATACCAGATTAAACAATATTTATAATAAAAATCAGTTATAATTTTAATTATAATAAAATTATCAAGTGGTTAAATTTAAAATGTAGATTTAATAAGTATAATTACAGAAAACCTATTAACATTAGAATGATACTAAATTAAATGAATATTAAATTAATATTTATTTTTAATGCATAAGATATAAATTGAAAACTATAATAAATATAATATTTATTGTCTTTATTGTTTAGTGACTAAGATGAAGCTTCAGATCAAGCTGAGCAAGAACGACACGACGTTTAGGTGCAGAGGGTAGAGAGTTAATGAAACGGTACGTTTCACTAAGGGCATAAACGAGATTTTGCAGCCGGAGTTGTTACAAGTCGTTGGCCTTTAAAACGCAGTGTTTTTTGGTCTTCTTCCTCTGTAGTTCGTGGTTTTCGCCATGGGAGCTCGAGCTCGCGGGTTTGTGCGAGCCGGCTCAGGAAGTCGTTGTTTATAGTGGATAGTCGGGTCCCGTCCTGACCGTGATGTACCTTTCCGCACATGACGGATTGGGAACACGTAAAAAAGATCTCGTGTCGTCTCTTTCTCTGTTTCTTTGTGTTGTTCGTCGAGGAACTCGGATCGTTCAAGTTCGAGCGTTCGTGATGATCATATTCATTGAGAGAGAGGTTTAAGGGTTAAAAACCCTTCAGTCTTATTATAAGTTTTAGGCGAGTTTGCATTGCACGTCGAAAAATTAGAATGATATGAATAAATTTGGAAAAGAGTATTAAAAATTAAAATTTCTCTGCAAAAAATCGAAACTTATCAAATACGAAGTCACTCCTACGGTTAGAAGCCCAGCTTGCAGTTGGAGTCGCACCCCTACGCGCATGTCCAACGCGTAGAATCACTCATCCGTAATTTGTTACGAGTTTTTTGAACATTTGGATTTTGGATCCTTTGATTCCTATTAGGCATATGGAACCTGACGACGCCTTCGAAGTCGGCTTTTAATTGATGAAATTTATTTAATGCATTTGATTCATTAAACTTATTTAATTTATGAAAAATGCAACGTCAATTTGATTTACCACCACTTAAATTTGATTTGGCGGAATATCAATGAAAAAGTTTGAAAATTTTTATTTATTGACATAAAAATATAAAATATATAGATTAAATGTAGTAATGTCAACACAGATCTTTTGAGAAAATGGGATTTGATCTCCCTAAATATACATAATGTCTGAAGAACACGTATCCAAAGAGCGCGTGAGATAGTAGGACGTGACAAATTGGTCAACGAATATTTGTCCACGTCTTAGAAAGCGCCCCGAGAGACTCTCTCCAGCCATTTTTTGTTATGCCTTCCACGCACTTTATATACCAAAATAGCACACACACACGTTAGAAGGAAACTCCATTCAATCTCGTTAATCTCCGTGATTAATCGGTAATCAAAGTGATTAACAACGATTAACTCAAACGATGCCGAGCAAGCTTAAGAAGGCGATCGGAGCGGTTAAAGACCAGACGAGCATAAGCCTCGCCAAAGTCGCCAACGGTGCTGCCTCCGGCGACGTAGCATCCCTCGAGGTCGCCATCCTCAAGGCCACCACCCACGACGATGACCCAATCGATGACCGTCACGTGTCCGACATCCTATCCATCATCTCCTCCAACAAGATCCACGCAGCCGCCTGCGCCGCGGCGATCGGCCGCCGAATCGGCCGAACCAGGAATTGGATGGTTGCCCTGAAATCTCTCGTCCTCGTCCTCAGGATTTTCCAAGACGGAGATCCATATTTCCCACGGGAAGTCCTCCATGCTATGAAACGTGGCGCCAAAATCCTCAATCTCTCCAGCTTCCGCGACGATTCCAACTCCTGCCCGTGGGATTACACCGCATTCGTCCGTACATTCGCGCTATACCTCGACGAGCGACTCGATTGCTTCCTAACCGGGAAATTGCAGAGACGCTACACAAACAGGAACCTAACCGGAAATGGGTCCCGGTTCTCTGTCAAGAACAACGAGCCGGCGGTTCGCGACATGAAACCGGTGATGCTCCTCGACAAGATCACGTATTGGCAGAGACTGCTCGACAGAGCGGTGGCGACGCGGCCTACGGGGGCTGCGAAATCGAACAAACTCGTGAATACGTCTTTGTATGCAGTTGTTCAAGAGAGTTTCGATTTGTACAAAGATATTTCCGATGGACTAGCGCTTTTGTTGGACAGTTTCTTCCATTTGCAGTACCAATCTTGCATCCACGCGTTTCAGGCTTGTGTTCGGGCTTCGAAACAGTTCGAAGAGCTCAACGGGTTCTACGATATCTGCAAATCGATAGGCGTGGGACGTACCTCGGAGTATCCGAGCATTCAGAAGATTTCCATGGAGTTGCTCGAGACTTTGCAGGAGTTTTTGAAGGATCAATCTTCCTTTCCGGCGAATGGGAGATCTCTGTCTCCCAATACCTTTCTTCCACCGTCGAGATCTTCGAGAGATTCGATGGTTTCAAGCTCACAAGACCGCAGAGACTCGTTTGATATGTCTGATAGGTATTCGGATTACGGTTCGTATTGCAGTACATTGGAGGATCTGATGAACAGAACGGAAGCAGAGGGCACAAGTCCTCCGATGTCGTGTTATTCTGAACCCTACGGAAGCCGAGAAGATCCCGGGAATAATTTCGACACGGTTTCTACGAAATCTCTTCCCAACGATCCTTCGGCTTCGAATCTGATGACGTTGGAGCTTGTTTTGTTCGAAGATGTAAACAGCGAAACCAAATACGTTCAAGAAAAGCAAGCAGATCCAAAGACGGAACCAAATGATCCTTGGGAGGCGTTAATGTTGAGAGGTGATCGTACCAAGAACACTGCGGACATTCCTCAAGAACCCTCACCTTCGGAAGACCAGAAAGACTCCGAGAACTGGTTGCTTGCATTGGAAGAAACCGCGACAGCGACACAAGTAAAGGTCGACAACACAATGTCTTTGGTGCTGTTTGGGTTAGACCAGACGCCTGAGGTCCAAACCGACACTGACCAACACAATCCGTTCTTGCAAGAATCAGCCGATCCCCATCCCTTTGCGTCTCAGGCGGCTGAACCAACGTTTCGAGTGCACGCTTCTGAGGACTTCGAGTCAACGTCTCAGGCGGCTGAACCAACGTTTCGAGTGAACGCTTCAGAGGACTTCGAGTCAACGTTCAGGGCAATGGAGAAGGTGAATTCATCGGAGAAAAGGGACCCGTTTGCAACTTCTGAAATTTTTGGATTCGGAGAAAGATTTGTAGAAAATGGGAACGTGGATCAACAATCTGTGTTGCAAGAACAACAGTTGTGGTTGCAGAATCAGAATAAGATTATATCTAAACATTTGAACTGATCTAATTATATATATACGTTTCTTTCTTAACCTTTTATTCTTTAATTATTCTCTTGGTTATGTATTGGAATATATGTGTGTGCGCGTGAATATAAATACGAATTTACGTGTATTTCTGCATATTCATTTTCTTTGCATATCGTCTACGATCGAATTCCACAGAGTAATGTTAATTTGACTATATTATGTGTTATATCATTGTTTACATTAGTCGAAATTAAAACGACGTATATGTAATTAATATTAAAATTGAAGATATAATAGTTATTATATTATTTGGAATGTTTTATGTTTTTTAGTTGTTAGATTGAATTTTTAGAGGTTTTCTAAATATATATGGAGGGAACACATGACATCCGTTGAGCGCTGATAACACATAATTGTGTTAGTTCAGGCTAGGCATTTACATTATTTTCTCATAATTTGAATAGCACGAGTTACAAAACCGACACGAATGTTCTCTATGTACTCTTTTTTTGTTGATTTCCAGGTTTTAAGGCGACAATGCCGAAACGAGTTTTAGAATGTCAATTCCTGGATTCAACCGCGCATACTGGAAACTACAAACCACTCAGAGCAAATTCAGAGCACGAAACCAAATGGAACACCAGAGCATCAATTAAAAAGGAGCAAGTACACGGAATTAACTTTGCCTGCTCGGGCTTGGAAGAAGCCCTCGCGCGGGCTGCATCTGGCAGAAGTTTGAGCCCGACCTGTGCTGAACATCAACCCCTTCGTGCTCCATGAGACTACATGAACCTGCGCGTGCTGTCACACTAGCCCGCGCGGGCTGCAACCCAAAAAAATTTCACACGCCTCGGGCTGGAAGAGAACCCGCTCGAATATCTTAAGCCTCGCGAGTTACGTTTCCAGCGAATGTTGCACGACCCGGGGAGGCAAGCAGCCCGCTCGGGCTGAAGGATACAAGATGAGCCCGTGCGGAGCACCTAGCCCGCGTGGGTCCCCTTTTTAGGACCTAACTGTTTTACATTTTGAACGAAAATTAAAAAGAAAAAGGGGTGGCTGATGATTGCAGACGGTGGCTCAGACCATAAAAGAGACTGAAAAATACAAGGAGAAACTCAGGAGAAGTTGGAGAAGGAGAGAAATGAGTTAGGTATTGCCAACCCAGACTTAACATACATAAAGCAACAAGTTGGGGAGATATATATGATGATGGCAGGCTTCCATGTCAAGCGACAAGATGCATCCATCGGTCAGGGGATCGAAGAAGTCAACTATGTCAACAATTGACCCTACCAACATAACTACATCAAGAGCAATCCCAACCTCTCCTATGGCAATACAAGTAACGTGGCAAACCTTCAACATTTTCAACCGCGGATGATGGCAAGAAACCAAAACCAGGGTTTCCAGCCGAGAGGGAGTGGCCAGAACCAAGGCTATCAGCAATGCGCACAACCCTCAAGTGATTCCAAAGTTCTTTCTATGCTGCAGGTGTTGTTGCAAGAACAAAAGAATCATAGCTACGCGCTTGGAGGGATAAAGGCAGAGCAAGATGACCAAAGGAAGTAGATGGAGAGCTTCCAAACACACTTAAAGCACCTGGAAACACAAGTAGCACAGCTAGCCCAAGGGTCTAGCCGACAGCCCGGATAGCTCCCCCGGAAACCCGAGATGAGCCCCCGGGAGCAGATCAATGCCATACATCTGAGGAGTGGTAATACAGTGGAGCAACCCATGCCTTCCACAGCAACGAGAAGAGAGCCTCTGAGCAATACAAATGAACAATCCATTACTCATGGCGTGGAAGAGGAGAAGACCGACGAGGAAGAGGAGAGGGAGCTTCCCTACGTGCCACCTGCCCCGAGGGTACAAACCCTACCCATCCCACAGCGTCAAAGGAAGCATAACGATGATGTTCAATTCGCCAAATTCGTGGAACTCCTTAGGAAGCTGCAAGTCACCATCCTGTTCTATGACACGCTCATGAAGATGCCATCTTACCCAAAATTCCTCAAGGACATAATAACGAGGAAGAGGACCGTAGACAATGAGGTAGTGATGGTCACTAACTCGCTTATATAACCACCTACTATTGCCAAGAAGATGTCCGATCTAGGTAATTTTGTCAACCCTTGTAAGATGTACGATTACGAGATTGAACATGCACTAATCGACATCAGAGCGAGTGTGAGCTTGCTACCATTGTCACTTGTTGAGAAACTCAATCGAGTAGGATATATTCAGCCCACACGTATGCTAATCACCTTAGCCGATCAGTCCGTATGAAATCCCTAAGGCATCTTGATGAATGTCGCAGTACAAGTGGGAAAATTTTTGTTCCTCACGGACTTTGTAGTTGTGGACATGGAGATAAACCCGAAAATCCCCATCATTTTGGGAAGACCATTCCTCAACACGGCGAATATGATTATATATTGTCCCGAGGGCAGACTGGTCATGAAGTTCGGAGATGAATCCATTGAGTTCAAGCTTGAGGAAATGCTCAAGAAGGCATACATAACTGAACCTATGATGCACATTGACACGATGGATGAACTAGTTGAGGAGGTTAAACATGAGCATCGAGCCATCCATCCCGTGGAGATAGCACTGTTATCATGTAGCTGGAGCCTATTTCAATCACCTCGAGACGTGAAGGAATGCATACAACTAACGGAGGAGTTGATCACAATTGACTCTAGCACTGACCCACGCGTGTCAACTATAGAGCCCGCACGGGCTGAACTAATTCAGAAGGACCCGCGCGGGGTAGATCACACCTCGACTCGGGCAAGTCTCTCGGGGGTAAGTGATACATTTCAGAGCCCGCGCGGGGTGGTAGACAAGCCCGCTCGGGGCAGACCACATGAGTAAGAACCCGCGCGGGGTAGATCACTGGTCATCTCGTTTTCATACGTATTTCTTGCACGATTTTAGAGATGTTAACGATATAGATGCGATGTTTACATATGATTTTGTATCCGTTTTACTCATTTTCGTGTTTTCATGTTCTTACAGGTTTTTATGCGTATTCGGTTCATTTTGGAGCTAAAGGACGTATACGAGACAAAGTACCAACATCGAGGATCATCACAGAACAAATGGAGAATCGCCAAGGAATGGCATCAGCCCACGCGGGTAACTCTCTAGCCCGAGCGGGGCATTTAGTCGGCAAGTTTGTCCATCAACTTGAGCTCGACAAGGGCAAGCAAGCAGCACGGCCAGGGCATCATCCCGAGCGGGCCACAACCCAGCCCGATCGGGGCACACATCATCCCGATCGGGGCACTCCCTAGCCCGAGGGGGCCACCTAGTTTTCCGTCGCGATCCCATGCGATCATGCGCGCCGCACCCGAGTGGGTCACACACTCAGCCCGCGCGGGTCGCATCCGTCACCTGCAACTCTAGATAAGTTAATTTGTCTGAAAACGAATAGGAGTTTGTTGGGGACTTATACAATAAGGAAAACGACTTTAGAGAAGAGGAATAAGTGATATTTTGCTGGAGAAAGTAATGGAAACATCGCCCAGAAGGAAAAGGAGAGAGAAAAGGTAATATCAGTGGCTGCTGCAACAAAAGGAAAAAGAACGAACGACCAGAAGGAAAAGGAGAGAGAAAAGAAAAGAAAAGAAGAAGGAAAAGGAAGACCAGGAGCTAGGGGTCGAGAGAGCTTCAGTGAGACAGTTAGTTTAGAGTTCTTGATCGAGGAGAGAGAGTAGAGAGAAGGAGGAGATTCTTGCGAAGGAGACGTGCAAGGAGCATTGGAGATCAACCCAAGACTTCGGTTTCGTTTGGTTTTCATGTTCCTTAGACTTTCTACTTCAATTATGTTTGTTTACGTATGCATGAGCGAGTAGTTTGTTTTGTTCTAGGAGAAGGGATTACCCCTTGGCTATCCGAAACTACTTTGATTTATCTTTGAATGCATCTTCCTGTTTTCGTTTATCTATTCTTTCTCTGAGAGCTTGAATGACTTGTGTTTACGAAGGCCAAGTAGATGCATGTGTTAGGGATTAGGAGAAGGACCGAAAGGAGAATTCTAGTCCTAGAAGATCACGTTTCGCGTCAAGTACTTGCTCATGCGTCCGTAAACAATCATAAACGAAATAGAAGGTCTAAGGAACATGAAAACCAAACAAAACCGAAGTCTTGGGTTGATCTCCAATGCTCCTTGTAAGTCTCCTTCGCAAGAACCTCCTCCTTCTCTCTCTCATCTCTCTCCTTGATCAAGAACTGAAAACTTGAGTGAATGAGCTCGACCTCTCACTCCTCTCCACTTCTTTCCTTCCTCTTTTCTTTCTTTTTCTCCCTTTCTTTCCTTCTGGCCGTTTAGTTCTTCCTTATGTTGCAGCAGCCACCGATTGTTGTCTTTTCATGAGTTTCCATTCTTGAATAAGTTAGGTGATGTTTCCATTAGTTCCTCCAGCGAAATATCACTTATTCCTCTTCTCTAAAGTCGTTTTCCTTATTGTATAAGTCCCTAACAAACTCCCATTTGTTTTAAGTCAAATTAACTTATTTGGAGTTGCAAGTGACGGACGCGACCCGCGCGGGCAGGGTAAGTGACCCGCTCGGGTACGGCGCAGAAGGTCACGCGGGATCGCGATGAGAAAAGTGGCTGCCTGCTCGGGCTCAAGGGCTGCCCGCTCGGGCTCATGGTCTTCCTGCTCGGGCTCAAGTGCTGCCCGCTCGGGCTGAAGCCCCGAGCGTGGTATTTCTTGCCCAACTCGTGCTCAATTCAATGGACAAAATCACTGTAACAAATGCCCGCTCGGGCTAGGGAGTTACCCGCGCGGGTAGTGGCTATTCCATGTCGATTCTCGTCCCGTTTGTCCCGTGATGATCCTCGATGTTGGTACTTTGTCTCGTGCACGTCTTTTGGCTCCGAAATGAACCGAATACACATAAAAAACCTGTAAGAACATGAAAACACGAAAACAAGTAAAACGGATACGGAATCATACGTAAAGCATCGCATCTATATAAAAAACATCTCTAAAATCGTGCAAGAATACGTATGAAAACGAGATGATCAGCTTGACATCAACATCCCATTCGTGGAAGCCCTCCAAAAGATGTCTAATCATGCCAAACTCATCAAAGAGGTTCTTTCCAAAGAGAAGCATATCGAAGAGAACGAGACGGTAGCACTCACCGAGGAATGCAGCGTTATCATTCAAAACAAGCTGCCACCAAAATTGAAGGACCTCGGAAGCTTCTCCATTCCATGCACAATAGGTAATATTGATATTGATAATGCTTTGTGCGATTTAGGGGCAAGCGTGAGCATCATGCCACACTCAGTTTTCAAGCGGATGGAATTCGGGGATCTCAAGCCTACAAAGATGTCTATACGCCTCGCGGATCGTTCGGTAAGATATCCAGTGGGAATTGTTGAAAAATGTTCCTAGCAAGGTAGGTAATCTCTTCATTCCCACTGATTTTTTATACTTGAAATAAAGGAAGATGCTAGGGTACATATTATTCTTGGTAGACCATTCTTAGCTACTGCAGGCGTCATGATAGACATACAACAAGGAAAGCTTTCCTTACGTGTCGGAGATGAGACGATGGAATTCAACCTATCCAGCCCCATGGACAAACCCTTATCCAAGGAGTCTTGCTTTACAGTTGATTCGATGGACGAGTTAGAGAAAGACACGCATGATCAAGTAAGTGCTTCTGATCCTCTTGTACGATATTTAACATGCATTTGCGATAATGCAGGATTTACGGCCGAAGGAGTTGAGATTTGCACGAAATTCATGAGTGATGTTGAAGCACTAGGAGACATCCCATGTAAGGAGATACCACACGAAATGCACGCTAGTTTTGCAGTGGAGAAGACGTCCAAACTTGAGCCCGACCCACCTTCGTCTTCTTTTTGGTACGAGTACGTTGAATGCGATAAAATATATCCTGCTGTTATGAATGCTAACTTGAGTGCAGATGAGATGAGAAAACAACCCACATGCGTCAAGAAGCATAGAAGACAACCACGAACCTTCCATCGAAACTCAAAAGAGGCTGCACCCGCACTTGCACGAGGTAATGGAAAAAGGCGTCATAAAAATTTTCAATGCAGATACCATTTATCCAACCTCGGGCAGCGAACGAGTGAATCACGTGTGCCAAAGAAAGATGTAATGACTAAGGGATGGCACGACAAAAAGAACCTCATGACTTCCAACTAGGTGACTTAGTTCTACTTTTTCATTCTCGTCCTAAGCTTTTCTCGGGCAACCTACGGTCTTGTTGGTCTGGTCCTTTTCAGGTACGAGAAGTCTTCACACATGGAGATGTGGGACTATGGAGCGATTCGAGTGGAACGTTCACAACTAATGGATAGCGACTAAAGCTCTACCAAGTCGCTCAACCGATCGAAAGTGGAAACTCCATTTCCCTTTCAGATCCACCCGTCGCGCACGCATGAAGAATGAAGACGTCAAAGCTTAAAAACGTTAAATAAGCACTTTCTGGGAGGCAACCCAGCTCTTTGTTTTTTATTTTTCTTAGATTTTAGTTTAAGACTCGGTTGATTTAAAAAAAAAAGAAAAACACAAAAAATACCACCGCAAACGTGACTTCACTTCCCTTACACTCCATCGGAGCTTCACGTCAAGGATGCCGTTCAATTCAAGTCTGGGGGAGCAGGTCACGTTTGTCAGGTAATTTCGTTTAATTTTTCTTTCATTTTCTCTTTGATTTTGTAGTTTTTAGTTTGATTTTGCTTTCGTGAGTCAGATTCGTCCCAGGCACTTGTCCGGTTCCACATTCTGAGATGAACCCTAAACCTAGGATACTTAAGAAGTTGGCCTTTTTCGTGAGATTTTGCATGTTTGAGCTAGGTTTTTTCTAAGCGTTAGAGCTTATTAGTCGGCTGAAAAACAATAGGTCGTAATTCTTTGAGAATCCTAGTGTTGCTTGTGGGGGGTTTAGACGAGGTTGCTAGGCCAGTTTATCGTTTATTATCTCTATCTAGATGGCCATACTTCGTGTAGACGATGCTTTACTTCACTTTCTATGAGGATTACTATATCGTATGAAATCGAGCTTATTTGCAGATTAAGAGTGCACACTAACACTCCGTTGTCGATAGAAATAGTGCCTAATAAGCATGATCAAAAATCGATATGAGTGCATCGACCTTGATACTCTTTCGATGGTTCGGGTCTAAGTGGTGGGTTGACGATCATATTTCTACGTCCTAAGGGCATGACACAATAAAACACCGCCTACTCCACTGCACTCTTGAACGAGATGCATGAGTATACCGTCATCGGTAGTCTAGGTCTAAGTAGAGGCTGGATCCCTTCAAATCCGACGTCCTAGAAGCCTAGTGTGTATGCAAAGAAAAAAAGGAAAATAAAAAGAAAAAAAGAGAAAAAAAAACAGAAGACATAAAAACAAAAGAAAAAAAGAGAAAGAAAAATAAAGAAAGAAGCTCGGAAAGAAAAAAGTGTCCTCTTTTGTTCTAGGTTTAGCATTTGTCTGAAGTCTTGTTTGGTGGAGAGAGTTACGGTGGCTTGTTTAGTTATCATTTTATTTACTTTCTCGTGGGTAGCCTTGGTGACCCTAGAATGAAGACTGAAAAACTTAATTAGGCCGAATTTGCTCTCGACGTGCTAGTTGATCGGTTAGGTTTGCTTTAGCGGTATTTCTAGGAAAAAGGGGAATTCCCGGATTTTGTTTACCCCACGTGTTCCACGTTTATGTTTTCTTGGGGACAAGCAAACGTTCAAGTTTGAGGGATTTTGATCATCTTGTTTTCATACGTATTTTGCACGATTTTAAAGATGTTTACGATATAGATGCGATGTTTACGTATGATTTTTTATCCGTTTTACTCGTTTTCGTGTTTTCGTGTTCTTACAGGTTTTTATGCGTATTCAGTTCATTTTGGAGCTAAGGAACGTACACGAGACAAAGTATCAACATCGAGGATCATCACAGAACAAACGTGACGAGAATCGGCAAGAAACGGCATCAGCCCATGCCGGTAACTCTCTAGCCCGAGCGGGGCGTTTAGTCGACAAGTTTGTCCAGCAACTTGAGCCTGACCCAGGCAAGCAAGCAGCACGGCAGGGGAATCAGCCTGAGCGGGCCACAACCCAGCCCGACCGGGGCACTCCCTAGCCCGAGCTGACCATCTAGTTTTCCATCGCGATCCCGCGCGATCATGCGCGCCGCACCCGAGCGGGTCACATACACAACCCGCGCGGGTCGCGTCCGTCACCTGGAACTCTAGATAAGTGAATTTGTCTTAAACGAATATGAGTTTGTTGGGGACTTATACAATAAGGAAAACACTTTTAGAGAAGAGGAATAAGTAATATTTTGCTGGAGAAAGTAATGGAAACATCGCCCAACTTATTCAAGAATGGAAAACTCAAGAAAAGGCAAAGTTAGTGACTGCTGCAATAAAAGGAAAAAGAACGAACAGCCAGAAGGATTAGGAGGGAGAAAAGGAAAGAAAAGAAGAATGAAAAGGAAGACTAGGAGCTAGGGGTCGAGAGAGCTTCAGTGAGGGAGTTAGTTTAGAGTTCTTGATCGAGGAGAGAGAGTAAAGAGAAGGAGAAGATTCTTGTGAAGGAGACGTGCAAGGAGCATTGGAGATCAACCCAAGACTTCGGTTTCGTTTGGTTTTCATGTTCCTTAGACCTTCTATTTCGTTTATGTTTGTTTACGGACGCATGAGCGAGTAGTTTGTTTGTTCTAGGACAAGGGATTAGCCCATGGCTATCCTGGAACCACTTTTGATTTATCTTTGAATGCATCTTCCCGTTTTCGTTTATCTATTCTTTATCTGAGAGCTTGAATGACTTGTATTTACGAAGGCCAAGTAGATGCATGTGTTAGAGATTAGGAGAAGGACCGAAAGGAGAATTCTAGTCCTAGAAGATCAGATTTAGAACAACCGAGGTTAGGCCACGAAAGTAGGGTAGCAGCGGTTGAGGGTAAAACAGATGAATCACAAAACTAATGGGTTTAATTCAAGGTGTCAGCCACGAAAGTAGGGGATAACTTGACTAGATCACGTGTCTATGCCTTGAGAAAGGGTAGATATCGTATTAGGTTGTCTGCCTTAGATAACTTCACTAGGATTGCATGATAGATAGGTTGATTGTTGGTTTCGGTAGTCTTGTGGTGAAACTGGATTTCTGGAACGTTTGTCTCATTGTTAGGAACTCGTTTGTTTACTTGGTTTTAGTATCTCGTTCTCAAATCTCATATTTCATTCGTTTGCAAGTTTGATTCATAGTTTGAGTTTAGGTTGTGTTGCGTAGTCCCTGTGGGATCGACACCTAAAGTACTACACACATGTCGTGCACTTACGGGTAGTTTAGGTTAAATATTTGTTTAACTTTGATAACGCATCAATCACGCCCCAGTTCGGGCAAGCCTCTCAGGGGTAAATGACGTATTTCAAAGCCCGCACGGGGAGGAAGACGAGCCCGCTCGGGCTCACCTCATGAGCACAAACCCGAGCGGATTAGTTGGGACCCCGATACGGGCAACATCTTCGGGAGTAGAAGACCCACGTGGGCATGGTGTACAGCTTGTGCGGGCTATGTCACTTCAGCCTTGCAATTCATTTCCTACACCCTCGATTTCCCACTTTCGCATGGATCCCGACTGGAGCGCCGAGAAAGCACCCAAGATCGATCTCAAGCCCCTTCCGCAGGGGCTTAGGTATGAGTTCCTTGGTCTGGAATCTACATACCCTGTGATCATCAATGACGCACTTAATAGGCCACAAGTTGATAAACTACTCAGCGCACTCAAGCGATACTGAGCCGCCATCGGTTATATAATGGAGGACATCAGGGGTATCAACCCCGAGCTTTTCATGCACCGCATCCACTTGGAAGATGAGTCAAAGTCATCCAAAGAATATCAATGCCGACTCAATCCCAACATGATGGCGATAGTCAAGAAAGAAGTACCGAAGCTTCTAGATGCTGGTATCATATACCCCATCTCCGATATCACTTGGGTTAGCCCGGTGCAAGTGGTACCAAAGAAAGGAGGCATCATCGTCGTCCCAAACCAGAACAACGAGCTTATTCCTACACGGATGGTGACGGGATGGCGCATGTGCATAGACTACCGCAAGCTCAACACGAACACCAGGAAGGACCACTTTCCTTTGCCCTTTATCGACCAAATGCTTGAAAGGTTAGCGCTTCATTCCTATTTTTGTTTTCTTGATGGCTATTCAGAATTCTTCCAGATCCGAATCCACCCAAACGACCAAGAAAAGATGACATTCACTTGTCCATTCGGGACATTCGCCTATCGCCGGATGCCATTCGATTTATGTAATGCACCCGCCGCGTTTCAAATATGCATGAATTTTATCTTTTCTAATGTTAATGGCGATATTATGGAGGTGTTCATGGATGACTTTTCAGTTAATGGCTTCTCCTTTGATCGTGTCTGACCAATCTATGTAGAGTGTTAGACAGGTGCTTACAAGCGAATCTCGTGCTCAATTGGGAGAAATGTCACTTTATGGTCTGGGAAGGAATTGTTTTAGGTAACATGATTTCAGAAAAAGGGATCGAGGTCGACAAGGCTAAGATTGAGGTGATTGAGAAGCTACCCCCTCCTAGGAATGTCAAAGAAATCCGTACTTTCCTTGGACATGCGGGGTTTTATCGAAGGTTCATCAAAGACTTCTCCAAGATCGCCAAACCTCTCACCGACCTCTTGAGAAAGGATGATGTGTTCGAGTTCAATCAAGACTGCCATGTTGCCTTTGAGAACCTGAAGAAAGCACTTATTTGACCTCCCATCATTCCGCCTCCGAACTGGAAGCTCCCCTTTGAGCTCATGTGCAGCTCTAGTGACTACGTAGTGGGGGCAGTATTGGGACAACGAAGAGACAAGGTGATGCATGCTATTCATTATGCTAGTCGAACCTTAGACAACGTTCAGTGCAATTACTCCACCATGGCCATTGTCATTGCTTTCGAGAAGTTTCGCTCTTACCTTGTCGGATCCAAGGTAATTGTTTATTCCGATCATGCAGCGCTGAAATATTTGTTCACCAAGAAGGACGCGAAACCAAGGCTAATACGATGGATCTTAGTCCTTCAAGAATTCGACTTGGAGATATGAGATAGGAAAGGGACGGAAAACATAGTTGCCGACCACTTGTCTCGCCTTGACATTTCAGATGGTATCCCTATAAACGACTCTCTGAGAGATGATGTTGTTGATGTGCGAACTATCAAGTAATAAATATGCCTAATATCCACTTACCACAAGAGTACGGATCGGTGTAATAAAAGGTTCGAACTATGGGGACTAATGCAACCTAAGCTAAGAATGTGACTAAACTAACACGGGTTGAATTGGTGGTGATGTGGAACTAATTTCTAAGACACTAAAGTGAATTGTGACAGCGATGGGGCGACGTTAAAAACTTGGTAATTAAGGACACTATGGGCTTCGGGTAATCGGGATTTGCAAGGATGCAATAAACAAAAGATCATGAACCTATCCAATTATCTTCATTACGGGGAATTCATTCTCATAAATAAAGAATGGTTTTCTTGACACCTAAACCTCCTAACCATAACCACGTGCAATCCTACCTCCGGACATCGACTAACTCGTGATTACGATAGCATTAAGCACACAATCCTAATTCCTAAGCCGATTAACCGACCGGTCAGATTCTCATTAATCTAACTTAATCACCAATCAACGATTCCGGATTAATAATCTAACCTCTCGGCTAAACACGAATTTCTAGGTTACTGAGCGGCCAGCACAAGTATAAAGCGTTTACGATGTTGATTGCAAAACCGAAATTCAAGACAACTTCGAAAAGTTTAAGCATTAACGCATAATTTCAAGCATCCATTAAAAATCCGATATCCCTAACCCATAGCTGGAAATCTACTCACTCATGGTATCTACTGTAAAACAAGAGAAATAAACCCTAGACATGATAAAGGATAAGAAATACGATTCCTCGATCTTCCCTATCTTGTTACCAAAGTCCAGATTGTTGTTTCTCTTCTTCTCCAGCTTCTCCTGAGTTTCTCCTTGTGTTTTTCAGTCTCTTTCTTGGCCCTACCCACCGTCTAAATTCATTAGCCACCCCCTTTTCCTGTTTAATTTTTGTTCAAAGTCTGAAACGGATTGTTCCTGAAAAGGGGACCCGCACGGGCTCCTCGTGTATCATTCTGCCCGAGCAGGCTCCTTGCCTCTCCAGGTCATGCAATATTCGCTAAAAATGCAGCCCGCACGAGTTAAGATGTTTGCCCCGCGCGGGGTCATCGTGTTTTTTCAAACCCGAGCGGGTTCTCTTCCAGCCCGAGGCGTGTGAAATTACTGGACCTGTAGCCCGCGTGGGTTCATTTGATCTCTTAGAACACGAGCGGGTTGTCGTTCAGCACGGGTCGGGCCAAAACTTCCACTGAGACAGCCTGTGTGGGGGCCTCTCCAAGCCCGAGCGAGCTGAGTGAATTTCGTGCCTTTGCTTCTTTTTGCTCTATGCTCGGGTATTCCATTTGGTTCTGTGGCTTGAATTCGCTCCGAATGGTTTGTAGCTTCTAGTATGTGAGGTTGAATCTAGGAATTAACATTTTAAAGCTCGGATAGGCTTTGTCGCCTTAAAACCTGAAAATCAACAAAAAAAGAGTATATAAAGAAGGATCGTGTCGGATTCATAACTCGTGCTATGCAAACTATGCGAAAATGATATAAAGGCCTAGCCTGAAACTAACACACACTACGTGTTATCATTGTCATGGCCATAGACGGAACGCCTACACCATGGTACGCAGATTTCATGAACTACCTCATCTGTGAGGTTCGCCACTAAGCTACAATTTGGGCGTTCACTTTAAATGCACCGTTTGATACACGACGTCAAGGCCTACTTTTAGGAGGAGCCTTATCTATCCAAGAGAGGGACCGACGATTTATTTCGGCGTTGAATTCCGAAAGAAGAGGTAGCTGATGTGCTTTTTCACTGTCATTCTTCTGACTATGCAGGGCATTTTGCTGCCTCTAAAACAACAACAAGAGTTCTCCAACCCGGATTCTATTGACCTACGCTATTCAAGGACGCTCGGGGCGGATCAACGATACGACCTCGGGGCGGCAAGGTATACAGAGCAGCAGCAGTTCCATGAGCAATCCATTTAGCACACATACTAGATCGTGGAGTCCGTTCGGCGATTCCAGTAGCTCAGTATGCAATACTTATCGGAGCTGTACGTGCCAATCCCACAGGACTACCACACGGGGGGCATTCCCTACCATCCACACCTCCCATACGAGCTTCAGCCGTTCTATTATCCACCTGGGGAAGTGACCTCCACACAACCAACAGACCCTCAGGCCACCTCTGGTAGGGAGGAAGAGGACTAGTCTTTCTTTCTTTCCTTTTTCTTTTCTTCTTCCTTTTTTTTCTATTTTTTTACTTTATGGAACTCATTATTATTTTTTTCTTTTTCGCATTTATGTACACTCTATCAGACATTATGATGATGTATTACTTTCTTCTCTACTTTGGGTTACATGACTCGTATTACAGGTTCCTTAATGATAATACCCACAATAGAGTAGACGTGTATAACATCCAGCTGTATCACCGACTAGTCTAGTAGTTGTGCTTGAATCATTAGCTCATAGTTGTATTCCGTCCCCTAAGTTTCAGTCCCAATTGTCTATATCTCCGTGTATATCATTCTCTTTGCTTAGTTAGAAACCTTTTAGATTTTTTATTTTTATGAATCCATACGCTTACACTCAATCAAATGAATAAACTTCTAACTATTTCCATCTCATATTGACATGAATGTATCAATCTCGATGGTTTGGGTCTAAATGGTGGGTTGAGGCGCTATTCTACATCCTAAGGGTTTGAGATGATCTTCACTCTGCTAAGGTTATAAGACCTTATGAGTGTGCCAATTGGCAACCTAGGTCTAAGTAGAAAGTCACCCTCTTTGACAGCGACGTCGTAGAAACCGAGCGCGGAAAAAAAAGAAAAAAAGAAAAAGAGAAAAAAAGGGAAAAACAGAAGATGAAAAATATCTTTTGGAATGATCTCTCACTTATGCATGACTAATTTGGTATGGAGATTGCTTGGATGTTGTCAAGGGGGTAATGAAATGAACTTTGGCAATATGTTTGATTGCATGGCTCGTGGCTTTTGATCGATAGAAATCTGAACTAGGTTCACCTAAGTCTATGTTCGTGTGATGCATTGTTGTGCATGATGACTGATTTTCGGAATATTTGTGCTAGTATTCGGTTGTTGTTGACTCTTCTTGTGCTTAGCCTTAGTTTTGTTTGAGGACAAATAAAGTTTCAAGTCTGGGGGAGTTTGATAACACGTAGTGTATGTTAGTTTCAGGCTAGGCGTTTACATCATTTTCGCATAATTTTCATAGCACGAGTTACAAAACCGACACGAACTTTCTCTATGTACTCGTTTTTGTTGATTTTCAGGTTTTAAGGCGACAAGGGCTATAAAATGTCAATTCCTGGATTCAACCGCACATACTGGAAGCTACAAACCACTTAGAGCAAATTCAGGCCACGGAACCAAATGTAACACCCGAACATCGAGCAAAAAGGAGCAAGTACACAAAATTAACTTAGCCCGCTCGGGCTTGGAAGAAGCCCCAGCGCGGACTGCATCCGGCAGAAGTTTGAGCCTGACCCTTGCTGAACATCAACCCGCTCGTGCTCCATGAGACTAGATGAACCCGCGCGTGCTGTCACACTAGCCCCCGCAGGCCAGAAAATTTCACACGCCTCAGACTGGAAGAGAACCCGCTCAGATTGGACAAACATGATGACTCCGCCCGTGGCAGATATATTAGCCCACGCGGGTTACGTTTCCAGGGAATGTTGCACAACCCGGGGAGGCAAGTAGCCCGCTCGGGCTGAAGGATACAAGATGAGCCCGCGCGGATTGAGCACCTAGCCCGTGCGGGTCCCCGTTTTAGGACCTAACTATTTTAGGTTTTGAATGAAAATTAAATAGAAAAAGGGGCGGATGATGATTGTAGATGGTGGCTCAGGCCAGAAAAGAGACTAAAAAAATACAAGGAGAAACTCAAGAGAAGCTGGAGAAGGAGAGAAACAACATTCTAGACTTTGGTAACGAGATAGGGATACCAAGGAATCATATTTCTTATTCTTTATCATGTCTAGGGTTAATTTCTCTTGTTTTACAGTAGAAACCATGAGTGAGTAGATTTCCAACTATGGGTTAGGGATATCGGATTTGTAAGTGATGCTTGAAATTATGCGTTAATGCTTAGACCTTTCGAAGTTTTCTTGTATTTCGGTTTTACAATCAACATCGTAAACATTTTATACTTGTGTTGGCCGCTCAGTAGCATAGGAATGCATGTTTAGCCGGGAGGTTAGATTATGAATCCGAAATCGTTGATTGTTGATTAAGTTTGATTAATGAGAATCTGGCCGATTGGTTAATCTACTTAGGAATTAGGATTGTGCGCTTAATGCTACAGTAATCATGAGTGAATCCTTGTCGGGAGGTAGGATGCACGTTGTTATGGTTAGGATGTTTAGGTGTCGAGAGAACCATTCCTTATTTATGAGCATGAATTCCCCGTTATCAAGATAATTCGATAGGTTTATGATCCTCTGTTCGTTGCATCCTTGCAAATCCCGGTAACCCGAAACCCATAGTGTTCTTAATTATCAAGGTTTTCACGTCTCCTCATTGTTGCATAATTCATTTTAGTGTTTTAGAAATTTAAGCCACATCACCACCAATTCAACCCATCTTAGTTTTGTCGTATTCTCAGCTTAGATTGCATTAGTCCCCAGAGTTCGACCCTTGTATTACACCAATCCGTACTCTTACGTTAAGTGAATATTAGGCATTTTTATTGCTTGATAGTTCGCACATCATGCACGATGATTCTGGAAATTCAAATCTGTCGAACAGCTCAACAGACATGTCTGCAAAATCAGGTCGCTTAAAATGGTTCGATGTGGGCGAAAAGTACCTAGGTCGGGTTTTTAGAGTAAAACCCATAATAAGGGAAACTCCTTTTTATTAAAAAAATAAAAATTTTCAAATCCCTATTTCGGATATAAAATAACAAAAAAATTCAAAACCCTAAAATTAAAAAATCTTCCTTCTCAAATCACTCCAAAGCCAATTCAATTTTTTTCTTGATTCCAAAATTTTGAACCCAATGAACCTTAATTTTATATGCATCAAACATGGACCACAAAATCTATAGTCGAACGAGTATATTGGTTCGTAGTCAGTGGAGATGATGTATGTGTTTGGAATGAATTCTTTATTTGTGTTTCTACTGTCTCCATGAGCGATGGGTCCATGCGAGCAAATTTTTTTTATTTTATAAAGTGTGAATCTAAAGGAAAAAAAACAATTTCATAAGCGTAAATATAATATAACATTGCTCTAATGCTTCTCTTTAAGGCTGCTTCAACAGTCTCAAGGAATTTCAGAAATTATGTATAAAAGTATCACTCACGGTCAAAACGGAGTATCAAATACAAAAAATGGGATGTCTATACATTGGAGGTTGTACATTGTGACATACAATGTAAGTGGAAAGGGTATTGTTCTGAAGAATTGATGTTCCAGATTAAATGGATGATAAATTTGATTCACACAAACCACATTTGCTGAAAGACCGGCGAATTAAAAGTTTTGAAGATAAATTGTATTGTCCAACTATACTTGGAGAAGTTAAAACAAAGTCCTCAGAAAACAACGATAATGCTTAAAGAAGAGATTCATGATGATTACAAGTTGACGATATCAATCACCAAGTACCACAAAGCAAAGGCAAACACATTGAGTTTGTTGAGAGACGAATACAACAAACAGTTTCCGCGTTGTAGGATTAAGAAGTTGAAATCAAAATGTATATTCTACATTCGTTGAAATTTGGTGTATGTTGTTATGCTTATTGACCTAATTTTATTAAATTTTATGTACTCAAAATCTAGAGTCAATACTTACAAACTAATCAGGTTAAGGGAGAACATGAGTTTAGTAATTTCTATGTCTATTTTGATTTGTTAGACAATCGTGGGTGACGACGTGCAAAGCAATTAGTGGAGTGGATGGATATTTTTTGAAATAGGCTATCAAGGGAGAGATATTGACAACCGTAGAAATGATGGAAATAATCAAATCTATCCAATAACATGTGCAGTTGTGTAAGTTGAGAACAAAGAGAATGGAGAATGGTTTATTCATCGCCTAAAAGTTGATTTGAATATGAAGGATAGACTAGGGATTACAATAATGTTAGATATACAAAAGGTAATTCATTTAAATCTGATTTATTAGTGTATTTTTACATTTGTAAATTTGTTACTTTAAAAGTCTATTTCATAAATCTACTTGAATGTGTTTTATACTTCTTTGAAACTGTTTATATGCGTGTTTGTGATATATATATATATATATATGTTTTTGTCACAATTTGAATCTGTTTTATATGTGAATTTGTGATAAATGTGTGTTTGTTACAATTTGAATATGTTTTATGTGTGTATTTGATATATGTGTGTTTGTTATAATTTATATATGATAAAGTTTTGATATGATCATGGACAACGTCAAGGATTCCGAGCATTAAGGAGACGCCTCAACATTACAAGGAGGTCCCGTGACCCGAGCTAAGGCAAGAAAAGAGGACACGACCCGTGATCAGGTGAGAGAAGAGGACATGACCCGTGCTGAGGCGAAGGAAAAGGATGCGACCCGTCCAAAGGAGAGAAAGGCAGATGCGACCTGTCCTAAGAAGATAAAGCAGGACATTAATCCTGTCACCCGTGCTACAGCTAGAGAGGAGGATGCCTTAACGATACCAGCAGGTCCTGTGGCCTGAGCTAAAGCTAGGACGCTCAAAGAAGCTATCGTCGAACTACTTGCGGCCGTGCGGGTTCAAGACGAGTGCTCGAGTCCACAACGAATCTTGAACATCCGATTCATACTACGTGCCGAAGCTCAATTTGCAACGATCAACAACTAGGGCAAGTGTGTCGTGTGTGCTCTTTTCCCACCGTTGATTTTGTCCCATGTGGTTTTCCAACAACGGGTTTTTAACGAGGCCACGAATCACTTCCGTCCCCCTAATTGTTGACTCGAGACTTCATACATCCATCGTATCGAAGTACTTTATCATTACGTTTATTTTTATTTATAATTTTAAACTTTTTTCATTTAGTTTACAAGCCTTGCATGGCTTGCATGCATTTATGGTGTCATTGAAGTCTTGCATGACATCTTTCTTGTTATGGCTAGCCATCCCCCTTGTAGAACTCAATCTTCCATCAATTTGAATTTTCTCTTTGAGAAATCTCCATTGTTGGTGTGTAATATCCAACATTGTTGGTATGTAATATCAAACACAAGTTCGTTCTTCGTAGATGTGTCATATCCTCGAAGATGATCTCGGTAAATCGAGAGCCTTTCACAACTCTCGTGTGACCTATCATTCCATACGCCTTGTGTAGAGGAGTCTTCCGGCTCGGCTGCAGCAAGGGTTATCCGTCACTACCTTCGTTCTAGGATGTCGATTCAGCGAGGATCACATCAAGTGGTAGGCGTTCATCGTTTGTGCATTTGTGATGCTAGTATTGGCTATGTGTACTGCTTGTAGGCTGCTCTTGTGTGGTACGTGTGTAGGCTGTTCATTGTGGTTGCTATGCGTATATTCATCAAGGCGTAATAGATTAAAACGGTGCAGAAACCAGCCGAGTAAACAAGTTGTTTGTTGAAGCTCTTGCGGCTCGTTTGGAGCAAACTCTTAATACCAAAATGGAGGAGTTTCGACAGGAGATTCGGCAAGAAATTCAGGGCCGACCAAGAGTAAATCCTACTCTTAATCAACGAGAGAGGATTCGGCAAGAAGAAACCAGCAACTATTATGAACGAGGGAGTTCATCTTCCTCATGAAATAGTCAAAGACGATGCTGAGGGGTGCGGGAACACATGGACGATTCTAGGGATGAACTTGTGTGTCTTATACTCAAGATCCCTCCGTTCCACGACAAGACTGATCCGGATGCTTATCTAAAATTGGAGAAGAAAGCTGAACTCATGTTTGGCTGCCGGGACTACAACGAGACCAAGAAGGTTAGGGTTGCTGCAACGGAGTTCTACGATTACGCTTTGAGTTGGTGGGATCAGTTAGAAATTTCTAGGCGACATAATGGAGAGAAACCTATAGAAACGTGGCTAGAAATGAAAGCTATAATCCGTAACTGTTTGTTTCGAACCAATGTCACCGAGTGCTACATAAAGCGATTCTAATCGAGCAACAACTCAATAGGAAAAGAAACTCTCGTTCTAACTTTGGGGCTGGAAAATTCAGTTATCAACGTGAGAAAAAGCTGAGTTATCATAGGAGTGAAAATTTTGTCCCAACCGCCAAAGACGAAGTAAAATTGGTTTCAACGGCTCAAAGAGACAAAGGAAAAGCCGAGGCCACTACATCGAGGGCTCTAGATGTAAAGTGCTTCAAGTTTCACGGAAGGGATCATTATGCGGACGAATGTTCAAACAAGAGATTTATGATCATTCGCGAGGATGGCGAGATTGAATCTGAGGACAAAAAATCTGAATCTTCGACCGAGGAGTATGAAGAAGAACTCAGTTTAAAGGTCAAGAAGCACCTGATGCCTTATAAACTACAATGGCTGCATGAGAACAGAAAAATGAACGTGACCAACCAAGTGGTCGTGCCTATAACCATTGGAAAATACGAGGACGAGATCCTGCGTGACGTTCTTCCCATGGATGCGAGCCATATTCTTCTCGGTAGACCGTGGCAATCGGATCATAAGGTAATACATGACAGTTTTACTAACAACCATTATTTCGATTTTAATAGTAGGAAAATGATTCTTATTCATTTGACGCCAAGAGAAGTGCAACCAGATCAAATGCGCCTAAAACAAGAGGAAGAACGCGTAATAAAATCATTGGACTTCTACGCTAAATCGGGTGAGACCAAGAAATCTCTTCACTATGGTCAATTAGTATTATTATTCGTGTATAAGGAAGCTCTTTCGAGCTTGACTAACCTTGCACCGGTGCTGCCGAGTGAGATCATTTCTTTATTGCAGACTTATAGAAATGTTTTCCCCAAAGACAACCCTACGTGATTACCTCCTATACGCGGCATCAAACAACAAATAGACTTCATCCCCGGAGCTGCACTACCAAATCGGCTAGCTTATAGTACCAACCCGGTGGAGACTAAGGAGTTGCAAACGTGGCAGCATTACCTATGGCCGAAGGAGTTCGATATACATACCAACCATGAATCAATCAAGTACTTAAAAGGGAAGAACAAACTCAACAAGAGACATGCGAGGTGGGTCGAATTCATTGAAACATTTCCTTACATCATCAAGTACACGTTAGGTAAGGAGAATGTTGTAGCGAACGCACTATCCCAAAGGTACGCATTGCTTAATACTTTAGATGCTAAGCTGCTAGGATTTGAACAACTTAAAGAAATAAATGCATATGATTTGGAGTTCGGAGAAGTGTACAAAACGAGTGAAAAGTTTGCATCAGGTCGTCACTTTAGGCAAGACGGCTTTCTGTTTTATGATAACCGATTGTGCGTGCCTAACTGCTTTATGTGAGAGTGTTTTTTAGAGAAGCTCATTGGGGTGGTCTTATGGGTCATTTTGGGAATTGCAAAAACACTTAAGATATTACATGATCACTTATGCTGGCCACACATGAAGAGGGACGTTGAACGAAGTCTAATGTTCAACCTCATGGTTTGTATACCCCTTTACCTATCCCAAATAACCCTTGGAATGATATATCTATGGATTTTGTGATTGGGTTGCCTAGGACTAAGACAGGAAACAATTCAGTCTTTGTGGTTTTCTAAATGTCACATTTCATAGCATGCAACAAAACGGATGATGCACTGCACGTAGCGAATCTATTATGTAAGGAAGTAGTGAGATTTCATGGAATGCCTAGGACGATAGTTTCGGATAGAGATACGAAGTTCCTTAGTCATTTATGGAAGAATCTATGTTCTGAGCTAGGAACTAAGTTATTGTTTTCCACGACGTGTCTTCCATAAATTGATGATCAAACCGAGGTAGCTAATCAAACTTTAGGACCTCTTTTGCGTGCAATTGTTAAAAAGAACTTAAGAACGTGGGAAGAATGTTTACCGCATGCTGAATTTGCATATAATCATGATGTACATTCTGCTTCCAAATATTCCCCATTTGAAATCATTTACGTGTTCAACCCCGCCTCACCTTTGGATCTAATTCCATTACCTTTGAGTGATCAAGTTAGTTTGGATGAAAAAAGAAAGATAAAATGGTACAACAGATCCACGAGAAAGCTAGGAAGAACATAGAGGAGAAAACAAAACTCTATGCAAAGCAGGCAAACAAAGGACAGAAGCGAATGATTTTCAAATCCGACGATCATGTGTGGATTTGTTTGCGAAAGGAGCATTTCCCGAAAAAGAGAAAACCAAATTTGATGCCCCGAATTGATGGAACCTTCACAGTGACCAAGAGAATCAACAACAAAGTTTATCAACTCGACTTGCAAGGTAAGTACGTATAATGTGAGTTCCCATTTTAATGTTACTGTTTTGGTGCCTTTTGTCGCAGATCAAACAGATTTGAGGACAAATCCTTTTTAAGAGGGATGGGATGATAAGATCATGGACAGCGTCAAGGATCCTGAGCATGAAGGAGATGCCTCAATATTACAAGAAGGTCCCTTCACCTGAACTAAGGTAAGAAAAGAGGATGCGACGCCTGCTGAGGCGAGAGAAGAGGATGCGACCCGTGCTGAGGAGGACACGACCCGTGCTGAGGCTAGAGAAGAGGACACGACCCATACTGAGGAGAACACGACCCATGCTGAGGTGAAAGAAAAGGACACGACCCGTCCAAAGGAGAGAACGGTGGATACGACCCGTTCTAAGGAGAGAAAGGAGGACGCGGGTCCCGTGTCCCGTGCTAGAGCTAGAGAGGAGGATGCCTTAACCATACCAGCAGGTCCCATGATCCAAGCTAAAGCTAGGATACTCAAGGAAGCTATCGTTGGACTACTTGTGGCCGAGTGGGTTCAAGACAGTGCTCGAGTCCACAAGGAAGCTCCAACATCTGAGTCATACTACATGCCGAAGCTCAACTTGCAACGATCAACAACTAGGGCACGTGTGTCGGGTGTGCTATTTTTCTACCGTTGGTTTTTTCCCACGTGGTTTTCCAACGACGGGATTTTAACGAGGCCAAGACTCACTTCCGTCCCACTAATTGTTGACTCGAGAATTCATACGTCCATCGTATCGAAGTACTTTATCATTATGTATATTTTTATTTTGAATTTTAAACTTTTTTTCATTTAATTTACAAGCCTTGCATGGCTTACATGCATTTATGGAGGTATTGAAGTCTTGCATGACTTCTTTCTTCTTATAGCCGACCATCCCCCTTGTAGAACTCAATCTTCCATCAATTTGAATTTTGAATTTTCTTTTTGAAAAATCTCCATTGTTGGTGTGTAATATCCAACACAAGTTCGTTCTTCATAGGTGTGTCATATCTTCGAAGACGATCTCGGTAAATCAAGAGCCTTCCGCAAATCTCGTGTGACCTATCATTCCACACGCCTTGTGTAGAGGAGTCTTCCGGCTCAACTGCAGTAAGGGTTATCTGTCACTACCTTCGTTCTAGGGTGTAGATTCAGTGAGATTGCATCAAGTTTTATTTGTATTTGTTATATATTTGTGTTTGGTACAATTTTATATTTGTTCCAATACTTTTATATATGTGTTTCAACTTATTGTAATATGTACATGTATGTGTTTTATATATGTTTCAATATGGATCATATGTGTGTTTCATTTTTAGAGGGAATGATATAGGTCATATAAGAGAAACTATCTCTTGCATAGCATAGAATGTATGCAAGGAACATCTATGCTAATTGGAGATAAAAATACAAAAAGAGAGATCTAAAACCGTTATTCTAACAGTTGGGTACAGTTTCTTTCTCACATTTTCATTTATGTTTGTTCAATCCATTTCATTTAAATATTTTCAATCTAATTCATCTTAATCTGTTCAATCAGATTTGCATTAATATTGTAAATGGATTGAAATTATGGATTAAATGCTCGATATTATTGCACATGAGATTAGAAAAATATCAAGGAGATCAAAGAAATACAATCATAAGAACGCTCTATATGAGTCACCGACGAAAAATAGAAAGGCTACATGATATGGTAGGATAATGACACATATTAATTTTCGTTAAGAGTGGCATAATATGAAACATGCAAAAATCTGAAAGACAATAAGCAACCACCTACTAAAAGGCTTGTTGGAAGACCACAAAGAAACAATAGCTCGGTTTTACCAAAGAGAAGGAGACTACTTATTGCAAGTTCATCTCAAGCTATGGAGATTACAGAATTCACCACTCGTGTTAAACAGTAACTACGAGTTGGCCCGGTGGTTACTCATGATCTCGCTATCATGCCCTATCCTTCCATCTCACTCAGTCAACCATTACCAACCCGTGATTAGTGATGTGATTTGGAATATATTTTGGATCATATTATCTTTATTTTGGAACTACTGAAGTCAATGTATTTCGAATTTAGGTATTTATCTACTGACGAACTTGTGATGAAGATGTTTTTAGGAACCTACTAATTTATTCATTTCGATGTATTTTGTTCGCTTGGTTTGTATAATTTGAAACTGAATTACAAAACATTATGTTCAAACATTATACATTAATGGTCGAATCTAATACATTCCAAAAAACATACATATTACTTACTTATAGAATCAACAATACAATAAGAATAATATCAATAATACATATTAAGTTTTCTAAATTGTCGAGTCTTTTATTGGGTCTGATAGTTTTCAAACAACATTTCACAAATTTGTCCACGTGTATGAATGTGTCATCATTGGTTTATGATTCGCTTTGTTTTTCTTCAATATAATTATTTAGCTTTCGAGCAACCATGAATCTCTTCCTTATCATATTTACAAAAACCCACACCACTTCCCATGGTTATATATCGGATAACCAAAGAAACATCTATCCATATTATCCTTTGAACACGAGCGACGTAATACGACGAGTTTGACCACAACGATGTGTAACTCCGATATATGGCATTTTTGTGTTTATTGATGAAGATAATTCACCATTGAAACTCATCTGTAATGTAGAAAAAACATTCAAAAATAAATAAATAAAAAATTAACTCATTATTCCACTTAGATACATTAAATCTCTATAGATTACACCACCATCAGTCGGTAATCTATAGAACAATGAAGAAAATTAATGTTAAAAAATCTAACATCAATTACAGGACCATAAAATCGAGCAATGGTTAAATTTAACAATGTTAATGCATGAAGAAATTATCACATAACTAAAACCGAAGAAAACAGAAAATGCATCAGGTTAAGCATTGACAAAAAAACGACCATAACGAAGAAGACCAAAAATGTAGCACAACACATTAACAAAATAGACGAAGACAACGGAGAAAATAATAAAGACAAAGAACAATACCCGACAGAAGATGTTCTTTCTAACAAATAAGTAAAACTTCAAGCTTTGTTTGAAATTGGAAAATAGAGTTTATGAATAATTTCACCGAAGACCCGAGTCGAGTAATTTTCGTGCATTTCGAACTATGTTACACGATCCGATTTTGTTGGCATGTCTATTGAGATGTTCGCCGGGATTCGATCTCTTTTTCCATGTCTTTGCTACTTTAACAGATATTATGTGTTCTATCCATCTGATGTGCCGCGAGGATGTTTGGAAGAATTGACACAAAGTTGGGACACTGAGAGAGGTAGAAAATGCTATGTACAAGGAGAAAAATTGAAAGTGGAGGGTGGTTAGGGATTACAGTTGATGTAACCAAAAATAAAATTTTGAACAAGCAAATCAAAGTTGCATAATATTGATAGTTTATGTATGTTTTTTCTTGCTATATTAACTACATCTTTTTTCAAATTTATATCTTATTACAAACATATTAGAAGTTTCTAAAATAAAAAAATTAATTTTGACGTAAACTGAAATGATTTACCATGATCTATTCATATATGCATAACATGTCAAAATTTGATATCAATTTTAATATTTATATTAGCAATATTTCAGAAAACTTGTTATGTGCTCTTATGTTTTAATCATAGGGTGTTGAAAACTACAAAGGAAGATTGAATGTTTCAGAACCTAAAGCAAAAGTCAAAGGGACGTGTGCAGTTGGAAGATGTTGGCGGAATAACGGAAGACCAAAAGATACTTCTCCTGATTCTTTGTTGATTTTTATTGACGGTCAATTTAAAATGAAGTTTTGTATCAAGCTTGATATGAGAGATTGGAGGATGTGACAACTAAAATTTTGAGCGAAAAGATAATCTAGAATATTGAGTGAGTAGAAGAGAAAGCAAATAGACGTGTAAGAGTGTGTTTGATAAAAAAAATTGTGTGGCTATATTCAGGGTCTAACTTAGGAATAGTTAACTATGGTATTTTTATGTAATTTCTAACATCGTACAAGTATGCTTAATGGCTGATTAGTGAATAAGAAATGATAATTGTTTTTGGGAAACACAATTCTCTATATAATTTTTGGTGAGTGTTGTCTTCCAACATTTGAATTGGTATCACAGAAGGTTATAAAATCTAGAGTCAATCTATTGGTGTGAGATACTAATAGACAAAATGGAAAGTCCAAGAGATCTATAGTCTTTTGGAAAACCGATAATGCTAGATGCAATAAAATATGGATACTGGAAGGTAAACCCTAGAGTATAGTGAAGAATGGGTGGAGTCCACCTACTATAATAGATAAATATCAAAACTTCAAATAGAAATCATCATATCAATGGACACCAAATGAGAAAAGAAATTTCATGTTCAAATGCAAAAGCTCTTAAAACCATTTTCTCAACTATGGATATAAATAAGTTCAAACAAATTTAAGGATGTGAATCTACAAAGGAAGCATGAGACACTGTAGAGATCATTCATGAAGGTATTTCAAACGTTAAGTGAACTCGTCTCAATATGTTAGAATATCAACAAGAAAAATTAGAGATGAGAGAAAATGAAAGGGTGAAAGATTACAGTGGAAAGATGAATGCACTTGCAAATGAAACAAGTGTACTTGGTCAGGCATTTAAAGAATAAAAATTGGTCAAAAAGCTCTTAAGGTGCTTACCAAAAAAATTTCATGCTGAGAAAGCTGTCATAAATATGTCTTTGAGTACTTATACGACAAGTTTCAAGAAAATTGTCAGAATTCTTACTGCATATAAATTAGAAATTCAATTTTAACAAGATTCTAGTCTTAAAGGTATGCACAAAGAGAAAGTTCTTAAAGAAATAGATGATAGTTCAAGGTAAAATAATATGGAAGAAAATGTGGTGTTTCTAACTATAAAATTTGGGAAATTCATGAAAAGGTATATTGGAACAAAGCGCATAAAGAATGAAGACCAAACAAGTAAAAAAGAAGGAAAATCAGGAATACAGTGTCATGAGTGCAATGAATTTGTACAAATTAAATAAGAATGTGCAAGTATTGCAAAAAGGGAAGTGTGTTAAAAAAACCTACGAGAAACTCATGTTTCAGAAGTAAGGGTTATGAATACACCAAGAATGAATATGGAGGGTCAAGCTCAAATAAAGGAAAATCCTTGATCAATTTTAGTTATTCTAGTCCTGATTTTGAAGAAATTAGTGAAGAAGAAATGACTAGTTGTGTGGTTTTTATTGGGATAATCGAGGAAGGTAAAGGTGAACTCAAAATTAATGAAGATGATGATATAAGTGTGGAAACCATTTACAATGAATGAGTAAATATGAGCAAGCGTAACATAGAGTTGGTCAAATCTAATCATCAATTAGAAAAATAACTTCAAGAAACTCGAAAGTCTTTGATTCAAAAAGATGAAAAATTTGTAATGACTAAGAGACAACTTGAGAAAACAAATAAGCAGTTGAAGATACTCACAAATGGAATAGAAAAACTTGAGCACTTGTTGTTGATGGGGAAGAAAGACACAAATCATCATGGAATTGGATACATTAGAAACTAAAGAAACTCACAAAACAAGTTTGTTTTAGGTGGAATTTAGCAGATATTGCTCATATAAGTAATGCATCCAAATGCATCTAGATCTATTAGAAGACCACCCAAGTATGAAAATCCAAATGAATATGACACGAGAATACCTAGTTATGCTTATTCAAACGAACCTGTGATCATCTCGTTTTTATACGTATTTCTCGCATGATTTAAGAGATGTTTATGATATAGATACGATGATTACATATGATTTTGTATCCGTTTTTACTCGTTTTCGTGTTTTCATGTCCTTACAGGTTATAATGCAAATTCGGTTCGTTTTGGAGCTAAAAGATGTACACGAGACAAAGTAATAATATCGAGGATCATCACAGAACAAACGGGACGAGAATCGGGAAGGAATAGCATCAGCCCGTGCAGGTGGCCTTTGGTTCAACATTTGGTCTAGCAGATTCAACACGGCTCGGGGAGGTCATCAGCACGCTCGGGCATCATGTGGAGCCTCAGCCCACGTGGGGCACACCTCAGCCGCGCGGGGCATACCTCAGCCCGCGCGGGGCACACCTCAGCCCGCGCGGGGCTCAGTTCCAGCGAACACGTGCAGCGCGCCGCGCCCACGCGGGGCACACACTCAGCCGGTGCGGGTCGCGTCCATCGCCTTCAAACACCAGATAAGTAAATTTGTCTTAAAACGAAAAGAAACTCATTGGTTACTTATACAAAAAAGAAAACGACGTTAGAGAAGAGGAATAAGAGATATTATGCTGGAGAAAGGAATGGAAACGTTGCCCAACTTAATCAAGAATGGAAAACACATGAAAAGGCAAAAACAGTGCTGCTGCGACAAAAGGAAAAGAAGTGAACGGCCAAAAGGAAAAACCAGGAGAAAAGGAAAGAAAAGAAGAAGGAAAAGGAATAAGAAGAGCTAGGGGTCGAGGGGGATTCAGTAGAGAGTTAGTTTCAGAATTGATCGAAGAGAGAGAGTAGAGAGAGAATCGGAGAAGAAGGAGACTCTTGCGGGGGAGACATTCAAGGAGCATTGAAGATCAATTCAAGACTTCGGTTTCGTTTGATTTTTATGTTCCTTAGACTTTCTACTTCGATTATGTTGTTTGATTTTGAACGCATGAGCGAGTAGTTGTTCTGTTCTAGGAGAAGGGATTAGCCCATGGCTATCCCGGAACCACCTTGATTTATCTTTGAATGCAGTTTCCGGTTTCGTTTATCTATTCTTTGTCTGAGAGCTTGAATGACTTGTATTTACGAAAGCCAAGTAGATGCGTGTGTTAGGGATTAGGAGAAGGACCGAAAGGAGAATTCTAGTCCTAGAAGATCAGGTTTAGAACATCCGAGGTTAGGCCACTAAAGTAGGGTAGCAGCGGTTGAGGGTAAAACGGATGAATCACAGAACTTATGGGTTTAGCTTAAGGTGTCAGCCACGAGAGTAGGGGATAACTTGACTAGATCATGTGTCTATGCCTTGAGAAAGGGTAGATATCATATTAGGATCGTCTGCCTTAGATGACTTAATTGGGATTGCATGATTAGATAGGTTGATTGTTGGTTTTGGTAGTCTTGTGGTGAAACCGGATTCCTAGAACGTTTGTCTCAACTGTTAAGAACTCATAGTTTATTTGTTTTTAGTATTTCATTCTCTAATCCCATATTCGTTCGTTTGCAAGTTTGATCCATAGTTTGAGATTAGGTTGTGTTGCGTAGTCCCTGTTGGATCGACACCTAAAGTACCACACACGTGCCTTGCACTTGCGGGTAGTTTAGGTTATTTGTTTAACTTTGATACGCATCAACCTGCACCTCTTAAAACATCGTCTAGTTATGCTTATTCAAACTCGTTTGGATATGTCAAAAGAACGTCTTACTTAAAAATTAATCTTCGTAACAATAACATCATTAGATGTTATTACTGTGGTTTGTTAGGACACAAAGAATATAGTTTTTTGAATAAAAAAATGTATGAATAACGTAAGTACTCCAAACTCAAATTAAAGCAAATTTGGATAAAGAAAAGTGATCTTCATTGCAATATTGCCTACATTTATGCTATTAAAAATATATTTAACACTTAATACTTTGATAATGGTTGTTCTAAACTTATGACAAGAACTAGAGAGCTTCAATCAATTTTTACTAGAAAGATAAATACTTGAAGTGTTAGGTTTGGACATGGGAATAAAAGGAGAATTTTTGGAAAAGGAGATTTACAAATGCCTGGACAACCTCTATTAAAAAATTCACTATACTGAAGGATTAACTGCTAATCTGATTAACATTAGTCAATTGTGTGATACTAATCACAAGGTTTAGTTTACACAAAAAAAATTTCTAGTTATGATTTGTGATAAAAAAAAATATTATTTCATGCGTGTGATCATCAAACAACTGTTATATCTGGTCAGATGAGGAATTATGCATCAAAATAAGAGAATATAATTTTTCTATGTGGCATCAAAGGTTAGGTGACATCAATTAATCAAACTTTGATAAAACTTCCTGATCGTTATACCCAAACTGAATCTTGACAACTTTGAAACGTGTAACCCATGTCAGTTATGGAGATACGTCAAAATGTATCATAAAAAAATTTTTGAGGTCAAAACAATACTAGAACTAGTTCATATGGATTTAATGGAAACAATGAGAACTGAAAGTTTCAGTAGAAATGAAATATCTTTTTGTATGTGTTGATGATTTTTTAAAATATACATAGGGTTAAGTATTTAGAGAAAATATGAAAATTTTGAATTTACATGATTTGTACTTACAACTAAAAAATACTAAAGGAGGCATTGATAGGATTCGAAGTGATCATTGAAAATAATTTGAGAATGACATCTTTCATAAGTTTTGTCTAAAACGTGATATTGTTCATGAGTTCTCTACACTAAAAACTCATAAACAAAATGGTGTGGAAGAAAGAAATTATCGAACACTACAAGAAATTTCTCGTGCTATGCTCCATGCAATATCAATTGATATTCAATTTTGGGAAAAACATGCGAATACAACTTGTTATATCATAAATCGAGTGTATGTAGATCTAGCTATATCACAAAATCTAAATGAGCTCCAGAAAGGTAAAAGTCCAAATCTGATTTATTTTAACATTTTTGGATGCATTTGATATATTCTTAATGATAGAGAATATCTTAGAAAATTTTATTCCAAAAGTAATGATGGAATTTTTATAGGATATGAAACAAATACAACTGCCTACAAAAACTACAATTTGAGAACGAGATCAGTAATTGAACAAAAACTGTTGTATTTGATGAAGATCACTTAGCTTACACTACTAAAAACATGCAATTTGCAACGGACAGATCAACGGATCCATTCGTTGTTGACCTTTTCCAATAGATTGCAACGGATATCCGAGAACGTTCAATGGGCTGTCATACATTGCAGCTCTCAATGGACGGGCAACGAATCATGTCCGTTGCTACCGTCCGTTAAAACACTGTTAGAAAACCACAAAAATAGGCCAACAGACATCTGTTTCCCACTGTAACGGATGTCCATTGGTATTGGCAACGGATACCCATTGAAAGTGTTAATTTTGAGGACTACCGTTGGAATATTTTCACGTGATTTTGCAATGGACATCCGTCAATGATTACAATGGATGTCTATTGGAATAAAAACTATCTAATGATCAAGATCAAGGTTTTAGTATCAAACCATCAACAACAAATATATTTTAAAAAATGTCATCTTCTTCAAATAGATATAGATAGAGAGAGTGGATGTATAGAAGAAAAGATCCTATAACCGAAGAAATTACGCAAGAATTGTTACACGGATTGAGCAATTCATGAGTTTTGTGTCGATGCAACCTTTGTGTCAAGAACACAAGACAATGTTATGCAATGCAAAAGGTGAAAAATATGAAGTATCAAAATCAAGAAATTGTTTGCAAACATCTTTACAAGGTGGGTTTTGTAGAGAATTACGAAATTTGGTTATTTCACGGGGAAATTTCCGGTGTTAGAGATATTATGCAAGAAGCACAAGTAGAAAGAAATGAAGAAGTTATTTATGAAGCATCAACGACCAATCCATATATGGAAATGATGTCAGATGCTTTTCCTGGAGTTGTTGAACAAATGAATGAAGAGATGTCGAACAATGAGGCACACTGATTTTCAACTTATTAGATTCAGCGAAACAACCTATATATGAAGGTTTTCGTGAAGGTCAGTCCCGCTTATCTTTATATTCAAGATTGATGAGTATAAAAACAGACTAAAATGTTGCTGAAAATTGCATGGATTCATTTTGCAAAACCATGCGTGAATATTTAACGGAAAATAATCAAGCTCTCGAGACATACTACCAAACAAAGAATGTTTTAAAATATTTGGGAATACCATATGAGAAAATTGATGTTTGTAGAAACAATTGCATGTTGTTTTATGGAAATGATAAAGACTTGCTGGAATGCAAGTTTTACGGTGCAAACAGATTTCGGAAAAAAAACCATCTTCACGTAAATATGTACCATATAAAAAATGTTCTATATGCCTGTAGCAAATATGTTGAGAAGGTTATTTTAATAAAAAAAACCGTTGCGGCAATGAGATGGCACGCAAAACACTCGACGGGCGAAGGGATTTTGCAACATCAATCGGATGGTAAGGCTTGGAAAGATTTCAATGAAATATTTCCCGAGTTCGCGTATGAAATGAGAAATTTTTATCTTTTCCTGTGCACCGATGGTTTTAGTACATATGGAAAATATGGAAGTCAATATTCTCTGTGGCCGGTGATTTTGTCTTCGTATAATTTGCCTCCCGATTTGTGTTTGAAAAGAGAGGTTATGTTTCCGACGTTGCTGATTCCAAGACCACAACATCCGAAGAAATGTTTCAATGTCTTTTTGTATCCCTTAATTCATGAATTAAGACAATTTTGGAACAAAGGAATGCTTGCTTATGATGTGGGTACGAAGCAAAATTTTACATTGAAAGCGGTCTTGTTGTGTACAATTAGAGACTTTCCTACCTATGGAATGTTATCTGGATGGAGCACGCACAGGAGATTAGCATGTCCATATTTTATGGACGATACAGATTCATTTCTACTAGTACATGGTAAGAAACCATGTTGGTTTGATTGTCATAGAAGATTTCTTCCTCGTGGACATGCTTTCTAGAAAGATAAAAAAAAACATTGTCGAAAGAATGTGGTACAAAAAAAAGAGGCACCGTGCATGAAAACCAGAACGCAAATCCTTTACGAAAGATTGAACACAATGAGTGATTTACAAGAATCGATAGAATGCGGTGGAGATCTGGGCATCGTAAACCAAAAGGCCAAGGTGGATGGTATAACTGTTGTAAACGTTATCTCTTTTGAAAACTACCATATTGGAAATCATTGATATTACATCATAATTTAGATTTTATGCATATCGAAAAGTACTTTTTCGATTAACATCATCAATACTATTTTGAATGTGGCGGAGTTGGAATTAAGAGATGGAAGGGCACTTATCCGAGTACTCAGATTTTCTAGGCCGGCGAAAACAACATTATTAGAGTTGTTAAAAGAAGACGTTAATTTTCCAGATAGATATGCATCGAACAATGCTCGGTGTGTGGATATTGTTGGTTCGAGGATGATCATGTTGAAAAGTCACGATTGTCACGTTTTCATGCAGCGACTCATTCCAATGCATTTGGTGAGCTCTTACCACAGAATGTTCATGATGTGCTATACGGAATTAGCATATTTTTCAGAGATTTATGTTCAATAAATTTAAGAAAGGGATGACTTGGATACATATATATATATATAATATTATCGTATTTTCGTTACAGGATATTTGATGAAGAAGTGATTGGTACATATCCTCATCTAAACGCATATAAACTTACAGAAATGAAAGTTCAACATTATGGCTCGTGGTTGAGAGATTACTAAGTGCTCGTGTGTACGTCTTATATATATTAAAATTAATTGCATATATTATAAAGTATTCATTTGTTTTTTTATGTTATATAGGTAAAATGTTACAAAAAGAGACTTGTTACATGGTTAAAAGATTTGGCTAATGGTTATGCACAAAATGTTATGTGTTGGCCAATTTTGTTTACTCGCGGCTACACATTCCACACGTACGAACACAGAAAACATAGAAACACATACAATTACGGTGTTTGTGTTAATAGTGAAATAGAGGGTGATAACTTCTACAAAATTTTGCACCAAATCCTACAGGTGGAATATCTCGGTCTCGTTGGGTTGAAGGTAATGTTTTTTAAATGTTAATGGTTAGACCCAACCATAGGACGTGGAATACAAAAAAATCAATGAGGAGGAATTGACATCAATCCGGGATGACAATAGGATAAGTATGATCCATTCATCACAATAGATCAAGCAGCTAAGTATGTTATTGCAAATATCCAACAACATTGAAACGTCGAAAAAAGGAGTGTTGGGCCGTAGTAAAGATCAAGCCACGAGGAATTATAAACACATATAAAAAAGAAGATACGTTGCAAACCGATCATCCGCAACCGATTCGGTTAATTGATACAGACAATCGGGAGGAGATTCTCGCAAAAACTGACATAGACAAAGAATACATACGATTATGAAGACGTTGAACCGGAAGATGCAGAAGATGAAAACGGTGATGAATTCAATGAACAATTGAAGGAAGACTTTCCAATCGAAGACTCTACCGAAGAAGAAATGTAAATTCTATAATGTAATATATAAATTATGTGTTAACTTTTTTTAACTTCATCTAATCTAATTTCAATGGACATCCGTTGAGATTGCCAACGAGTACCCGTTGAAATGCTAAATCAAGGTTTTCATAATGTCAATGGGCATCCGTTGGTAATTTGTAACAGATTCCCATCGCGAGGGAGCTTAACAGACAACGTCTCACACTTGGGCAGTGCGAACGGGCATCCGTTCCCAAATGGCAACGGATGCCCGTTGCAAAGTTCATCATGACTATCCTACGCTACGGTTGTTTCCAACAGTCATCCATTACAAATTGTAACAGATGCCCATTTTCCGGGGAGACGTACGGTCGTTTTGGCATTCCTTTCCTCGAGAGTATGCATTTCCGTGTAAATTAATTGTGTCGGTTGAGTAGATATTTTTACGAATGGGCATCTGTTGGAAATTCCAACGGATGCCAATTGGAAAATTCTGTATATGAAACCTTGAACAGTTTCATTGTCAACACAAACCTAAATCAAAATCTTCTCAAATCTTACAAATCTATCACACACAAACACTTTTAAACACAAAACACAAAATGAGGGCTAAATGATTTATAGGATGTGGTGTTATGTTGGCGGGTTCTATGGAAGCCCCACCCCCGCCTCCACCGCCACCATATCAACCTCCTCCACCAATACCGACGCAACCAGTATTTTATGAAAAAGAAGATATGGTGGATATAGACGCCTTGATCGATAATTTCGACGGGCATCCCACCCTTCCGATTATCGATCTTGATCGCCATGACAGGACGTTATGGCAAGAATTCAAATTATGAATTTATTTTGTTTTTAATTATAAATATTATCTAAATATTTCATTTTCATGTGAAACTTTGATGTGGATGATGTTCTAAAACATACGAACAACAACATCATCCAGGAATCGTGTCTATTATTCCTGGCAGGTGAAGCCAGAAGTTATACACCACCAATGGTGGTGTACTTTCACCGTAAGTTAAAACTACTATAAATTTTATTTAAATGATTAATTGCATTTATTCTAAACTAATTTATCATAAATTATTTTGAAACACGCATACAGATGGCGGATGAAGGATACGTCGTGCATCTACACAACTTGGATGCTCGACATGCAAGTCCAAATATGCTTGATGATGAACAATGCCAAGCGCAACTACTACAAGAAGAATGACAAATAGATATGGAAGGTATTCAACCAACTCGACCAACATTGGGAGTCTGAGGACTTCACGGCCAAGAGCGAGAAGGCCAAGAAATGTCAGTACGACGAGAAGGTTCCTAGAGATGGTCTGCATCGCCATACTTCGGGATCAAAATCATTCCCGAAAAGAAAGAAAAAATTGATAAATTTATTTTAGTTATTACTTATTTATTTATTTTTACAACATTTATATAATTCTATTTATGTTATGTAACAAATACAAAGAATAGGAAGAGAACCGACTCTTCTTGAGCTGGTTGTAGAAACCCACGCCAAGAAAAAACCGGTCGTAGGGGAAAACAACAACGAACCTGAACTCATCGACCCTCGAGCGAAACGGACTGTGAAAACTGTGATGATAAGATCACACAACAATCACAAGCTTGCGGTTCAAATCCCGACCAACTCAGTCCTTTACAAATGGAAAAAATTTATTGTTTGTAATTAGATTACTAAATAAAATATTTTCTAACGATTCTAACTTTGACCTTTTTAATTTTGTAGTCGGTTAGACCGTATAAGGGGCGTCTATGTGGCCTCAGTGCGTTTCAAAAGGATATCGTCGAGGATGCCACGACGGTACCCCCGTGGTACAAGAGAGTTATACACAACAACGACGTATCGAGCATCTCGAAACACAACTTCAAGAAACTCAAGCACTGATGCGGCACATGGAGAGCATCATAGAATTGCTAACTGGTTGGGCATATCAACTGTAACATCAGACGGGGGAAACAACACCGCATCAAGACCCGGTTATCGATTCGGATGCAACGCCTTCTTCACGAGGTGCTAGCGACCACGGGGATGACTTCGGCGCCACAAATTTAGATGATATGTAATAGAAATTATGTTTTTATTTTTTGTAAGAACTTTTTTTTAAAATTAATTAAGGTTTTTTTATTTATTTTTAATTTTGTTTTTTAAATTTGTTCATAAAAATCCCAACGGATGGTCGTTGGCAGTTTTAAAAATTGTAACGGGCATCCATTAGAATCCAAAATTCCCGCCATTTTGTAACGGATGCCCGTTGCCATTTCTCGCCATCTCGCCAACGGGCATCCGTTGCAATCTTTTATTTCCCGCGAATTTTTCATACCAACGGATGGGCAAAAGATACATGTTACAAATTGATAATGGGCATTCCTTGCAGTTTTGTAACGGTCATCTGTTGTATGGATTGTGACGGGCATCCGTTGCGATTTTGTGACGCGCATCCATTGCATGCATTATAACAGTCATCTGTTACAATCTACCAACAGAATTTTCCGTTACCCGTCTGTTGGAATATTTTAACGAATAATATTCGTTGTAACCCCATTAGAATTTTCAACGGATCCTGATTTGCAATGAGCGATTTTCAATGGCTCTTGATCCGTTGTCGTCCTTTGGGAATCGCTCATTGCAATGGAAATTTGGTGATTTCCAACGGATATGTCCGTTGGAATCGCCTGTTTTTTTGTAGTGTTAAAGATTTACATTTTTGTTTTCCGAAATTTCAGTACAGACACTTTCACCTGGTGTACTTGATACAAATGGTACATTTGAGGAACAAAAGAACAATTAATTACGGATGGAGGAAAAAGGCAATACAAATGACTGTGTTATTGAAGGAGGTTCATCAACTGTACGTAGAAATTATTCCGTTAAAGATGTCATTGTTGACTATCATGATGGTTGAAAAACAAGACAAACCAAGGGTAAACTACCATGATCTTGTAAGATTTGTGTTTTATTCCTTAAAAACTATAAATGATGCTTTAAATGATGAATCAAGGGTAAAATCTATACATGAGAAGTTAGAACAGTTTGTGCAAAATGATATTTGGACTTTGGTGCCTTAACTTGAGAATGTCAATGTGATTGGAACAAAATGGATTTTTAAGAACAAGACTAATGAAGATAGTGATATTGTGAGAATAAAGCTAGATTAGTTGCAAAATGGTATACACAATTTCAAGGGGTTTATTTTATAAGACTTTTTCACATGTTGCTGTATTAAAGTCTATTTGGTTGTTACTTGGTATTTCTTGCTCTCTTACTTCAAATTGTTTCATATGGATGTCAAAAATGCTTTTCTAAATGTGATATTACAAGAAGAAATGTATGTTGAACAACCTTGAAGATTTGAAGATCCAAACATTGCTAATCATCTCTGCAAGCTAAAGAAAGCCTTATAGGGACTTAAACAAGTACCACATGTATTGTATGATAGGCTAACAGGTTCATTAATCTAGTATGGCTACAAAAGAGAGGGAGTAGATAAAACTATGTTTATACATAATGCTCATAAAATTCTTCTGTTTGTGCAAATTTATGTTGATGACATTGTGTTTGGATTACAATCACAAGATAAATTAAAATTATTGTACTAACCATGAAACATGAGATTGAAATGAATATGTTAGTAAAACTAAATTACTTTTTTGGTTTGGTGGTAAAATAACTTGAAGACGAATTGTTCATATCTCAAAGAAAATACGTTAAAATCAACAAATACTCTTACGTCCACTACAACAAAACTCATAAGAGATTTAGAGGAGAGAAGATGTAGAGGTTAAATTGTATAGGAGTATGATTGGAAATATTTTATACCTCACAATAAGTAACCTGATTTATGTTTGATTGTAGGAATTTATGTGAGATATTAACCAAAACCGAATAAATCAATTTTTTAGCAGTGAAACTAATCATTAAATATCTAAAAGATACACTTTAATATGATATTTTTATTACTAATATACTAATTGTGAACTTGTTAGATATTGTGAGGCAGATTGAGGAAGTAATGCAGATGATCGAAAAGTACTTCAGGTGGGTGTTTATTTTTTGGAAACAACTTAGTGTCAGGACACAATAAAAATAAAAATTCAACATCTTTCTATTTAGGAAATTGTTGCACTCAACTGATTTGGATGAATCAAATGTTGATGGATTACAATATAAAAACAAAATACTTTATCACACTTTATGATGCAATTGATATATCTAAGAATCCTATGCAACATTCAAGAACAAAACATATTGAGATTATGCATCAAGTATTCAGAGAAAATATTGAACAAAATCAAATTAAAGACAAATATGTATCTACTGATTATCAATTGGCTGATATTTTCACAAAACCCCTTGATTTAAATTGGTATGTTTGTTTGAGAAAATCATTAGGAGTTTGTGAACATTAAAAATATATGTTTATCTGTCATTTGGTCCTAATTGTTTAAAATTTTTTGAAAATTTCTTAAGATTTATATGTGAGAAAATAAGAATAATATTTGGAGTTATCAATCTATTTAAAGTTAATGAGTTGATTTTAGAGTACACTAGAAAAAAACTCTGGTGAAGAGGTTGATTTAATAAAAATATGTTCTCTTACTCAAATAATAACTTGAATTGTTTGGTAAAATTTTTAAAAGTTAGTAATTGAAGTTATTATGACTATTTTGTTTGGCTCTAAGTTAAGAGAATTTCAAATTCATGTTGTAACGTCTTAAAAGGCAATAAGCTAAATTGTGTTTAAATAGCCTATTATGTTTCAATTGAAAATAAGAGTTTACCAACAAAAAGCTAGCGTGAGAATATGTTATCTGGAGAAAAGTATGTCTAAACAACATCGTAAAAGTAGAGAAAAATATTAAAAATTTACTTAAAGACTACTGAGTAAATTCACGAATAGAACAAGTACATCTAAATAGATAAAGTAACTCTAATTATTTTTCAAATCTTAAACATGAATGTAAAACTACACTCTAATATGTTATTAAACCCTAACCTTATTGTCTATCTAGAAGAAAAGTTGTTTTTCCATTGTTCGTTAAGCAAAAATTTCAAATGGCATCCAAACGAAGAATGTGAGAAGGACCATCAAGTGGAAACTCTACGGTAAAAAAGGTTAAGCCGCACAAAAAAACCTAATAAAAGAAAAGATTCATATTCCAGTTTTCACTAAGAATCCACCAAATATCAATGAAAAACAGTGTAAGATTACTGCGAGGAAACATGTTCCAGTGTTGAGAACACTGAGAGTACTCAGCAAATGAGCACAAACTGAAGATAAATCAACATCTAATCTAGAAAAGGTGTCAAAATCAGCAGATTTAGAGAAAGGATCGAAGAACGCAAAGTCATCTTTTGTAACCAAAAATCGGTTTCCTCTTCAGATGCTTTTGATTCTCAATCACAAGCACCTAAGAAGCGCAACATTCAACCCAGTGATGTTCCATCTGTGTCTCAAAAGGTTTCAGGTATATCAACGTTATGTCCTTTATATGCTTATTCTAAAATATTCTATTCAAGTGTTGGAGTAATGAGATACAACAATTTGAAGAAAAAAAAAATTCTCAGTGAGAGAATTTTGAATGTTGGTCGATTCAAACATATGCTCTTGTGGAAGTTTTTGAGTCATAGAGGTCTAACTAAAACCGTAACGAACATAATGCAAAATTGTAAAGAAATCATTTTTTAGTTTTATGCAAATTTAACTCAAATATAGACAGACCGAGAATAAGATCTTTTGAGCAAGTGTATGTGGGTGAAAAAATTCTTCTAAATCAGCATAGCATAGATCAACAATACTCTGGGTACACCAAATATGGAATGTGTGAGAGAAAAAGAGCTAGAAATAGACATTGAAATTGATGAAGTTGCAAAGGCTTTTATAGGGTTTGATTATGAAGTGTGGAATGGGAAAATTGCAAATCCCAAGTTCACTTGGGAATATGCACTACTGAACAAAATCTGCGGAATCAACTAAATTAAAAAAAAAACCAATGGAATCAGGCATGATACAACAGTTCTTCTGTATTGTATAAAAGTGGAATATCAATATTGGGAGGGTCATTCTTAATCAAATTGTCTATCAAGGGATTACTAGTGCAAGAGATGTATCCTACCATTTCCCTATTTAATTCAGAACATAATAATTATGCAAGTACCTGACATCATTCATGGGGAAGAAATATAAAAAAGATGCCTCCCTAGATCGTATTCGAGAAGAGATACATTGATAAGATGATTACAACTAAGGCGGAGAAAGAAGAAGTGATTGATGATGGTTTTGTAAGTATTGTTAAAATGGAAAGGAAGTTGGCTGCTGTTGTCACGAAAATAAACAAATCTTGAAGGAGTTGAAAGAGATGGCAAAAAGAAATCGGAGTAACAAATTTCTACTTGTTATTGATTTACAATCTATGCGAATATGCTTACTAATTTTTTTAATACCTGATCACACAAATAATGGGAGAAAAAGGAACATTTAGTCCAAGCAAAGTTGGGAGAATGCCGCGAATTTAAAATATTGAAGATCAAGATTAAACAGTGTAGTAGAACTGATGTGTAGCAGAACTTATTATTTTAAAAATGATATGAACGAATTTTATGGTTTGAACATTTTATGGTTTAATGGTTTCAATATGTGTTTGACATTTGGTGTGACAAAGGATTCAAAGGGAAAGATTATTAATATTTAAATTAACAATATTTCAGGAAACTTGTTATGTTTTCGTATGTTTGAATCATATGTTGTTGAGAACTACGGAAGAATATTGAATTTTTCAAAGCTGAAGAAAATGTAAGAGGGACGTGTGCACCTGGAAGAGGCTGCTCCTAATTCTTTGTTGTTTTTTTTGTCGATAGTCACTTTAACGTTTATATCAAGATTGATGTGAGAGCTTGAAAGATGTGACAACTAATATTATGAAAACAAAGATAATCTAGAATATTAAGTGAGTAGCAGAAAGCTAATACACGTGTAAGAGAATGTTTGATAAAACACTACATTATTATATTCACGGTTTAACTCAGAGGAAGTTAACTATATAATCTTAAATACTTTATAATATCGTAGAAATATAGTTAAATATTGTTTCGTGAATAAGAAACAATAATTGTTCGATGAGAATACAATTATATTTATATTTTTTGTGAATGTTATCTTTAAACATTTCAATCATGAACGAGACAAAAAAAATGATTAAGATGGACGAGTAATCGACAAAAATGGATTCTAGGTTTTGAGAGGATTTTATAACCTTATAAAGGGAATAATATAATATGTACATAACGATATACTAGCTAAATAATACTTTATTGATAATTACCAAAATATCTTGCATTGTTTATTTATAACATAATTTATCAAACTAACTAACGTAGTTAATCAACGAATTTGAAGAATACATAATTAAGATCAATATTAAAGAATAATAAATATAACAAAAGTTAATATTTAAATATTATATTATTTACCCATAATGATAAAAAAGTGTACGATGATGTATATCTATTCATCACCATAAACTAATTTAACCATACACAAATTATTCAAGATTACTAGATCATTAAAGAAATAAATTGTATCTCAATCCAAGTTTGAACCTCCTAAGTTCATTTTAGAAAGAATATTAGTATTAATCAAAATTGGGCCTAAACAAAGCAGTCATAAAATATAAATATGATGTTAAAATTACCTTGAGAGACAAATTGCAGCATTGTAAAAGTCTAGTCGGGTGGTCCGTCAGCGTCTAAGGACTAGTCGAATTATTGGACGATTAGTCGATTATTAATCGATGTCCAGACATCGACGGTCTACAATTTTGCGATTTTCTGGGTGGTCGTCTGTCTCTGACTACCTAGATCGCGTCTAGTCGACTGTCCGGTCCTACTTTACAACACTGACAAATTACATTGGTGACATCTCCAAAATCCGGTCGCAATATTTAATGAGATATTCAATTACCATACACGTTTTCATGCTTTACTAGTCACGAAAGAGTTTATTATACATAGACAATATATAACGAAAAAAAGAAATATAATTTTGAATAATATTCAGAATAACTCGTGGAATATCCTAAATATTTCGAAACATATCATTTAAATATTCAATGATATCTCAAAAAAAAAATATCCTTGTAACAATCATAAAGTTTATATCCCTTAATATCCCTCTTCAATTGGAGCGCCCAAATCGTAGACGCCCAACTTGGAAACAAAACATCAATAATCATTGGTTTATGGGCGTGTCAAATTCATTGTTTAATATTTGTTTTTATCGCTTGGAGTTGGATGCGTGGTTAATATAACCGAATACAAGGATAAACGAGAGACAAACTCCATCATAACTCTCTTGCACTTCAAAATTAATACAAAAACGATTATGTACGCATCTGTTAGAATCATCAACTATATATTCAACTGAGAAATATCTTGCATCTATATATTGAGATGCATGATTATCAATGATCTAATCGATGGTCAACTTATATCTATATATCCAAAAGTCGAATTACTAAACTAATCAAAAGTCATCCAATACCTTTATATCTAGAGGTAGATTCATTAATAATCCCATCCAAAACCATCTTACTACTTACTACATATACAGGGTCATAACAAACGAACATTTAACCTAATTTGAATACAGGTAAATATGAAAAATGGAAGTTTTATTCACGTACTTAACTATATTTTTACACTTAAACAGCTTGTTATTACATAAGAAAAGAAACGGCTAATTAATTTAAATTGCCGAAGTTATAGGCTTTTTTCTGCTCAATCACTATTTACCACCAACCACGTGTGGTAATGCTAGACCAATTTGTTTTTCTTGCTTTCTTTTGTTTATTCTCACCTACAATTTTTCATTTTCATCACCACAAGCCAAAATACCAGTGATTGAAAGTGTTCCTAGTGGCGATCCTATGTTATCAAATGTACTAATTATTCAAAATACCACAATTAAACAATTTTCAGAATCCAAATCTGATAGACAAATATACAACTCGATTTTTTTAAAAGAAAAAACATTTTATTACAATTTATTATTATGAATCGAAAGTCTCTAACTAAATCCAACCATCATAAAATTTTTTTAAATTATAATAACTTGTGTTTGTTTTGCAAAGTGGTTATAATTATATAACTAGTACTAATTTATATATTTATCGGGATTATATAAAATGAAAAAGTTATGGGCCCCAATAAATATTATGCACTTTTCACCGTTTTTCAAAAGCAATCTCTATCTACCTCATTAGTACACCCAATTGATAAATAAAACTCCGAATTTTTTCTTCATATATATCACTCGCCTTTCACTATCTCCTACTTTGTTCTTCTTTTTCCATTCTCATTCTTCTTACAGTTTTCCCAAAGTTTCAATACTCTATTTTGTGATATATATACATATATATATATATTTACACATGAAGGTGATCAAGTGGAAGAACGTTAAAGAACGGCTAGGATTTCGGGGAATCGGATGCTGTGGGCCCACATTGAGTCATCAAGAATCCACCGTTGATTCCGACGACGAACTAGAAGAGATGTCAGATCCGACGGCGGGAAGTTTCACTTCACCTCTCTTAGTGGGTCCCGAAGGTCAGATGAACCTGGCAATGGCTTTAGCGGCAGAGCGGAACCAGGTGTGGTCGACCGCAGAGGAGCAAGTGACCGCAAAGCCGCTGTTGAGACTGATCGAGGAAACTGACGGTAGAGATTGGAAAATCGGGTTGAACAACGACACGGACGGTGCAGATGTAATGACCTGTGATTGGATGTGTTGCGTGTGCATCGATAGGAGTAAGGGCGCGGCCTTTATCCCCTGCGGACACGCATTTTGTAGAGTTTGCTCCCGAGAGATCTGGACCAGTCGAGGCTCTTGCCCTGTTTGTAACAGTCCGATCAGTCAGATCCTCGACATATTCTGATCCATCTATCACCGTTAGCTTCCGTTTATTTCTAACACTATAGTATAATTTTGTTAATTTGATCTCATTAATACAAAACAAGAAAAATCCATTTAAAAATAAATAAATTTATTTATTTGAAAGTATCGTAAGTAATATATAATTTTAAGAATTTTATACAAATAATAATTTATAATGATTAATAAAAAAAAAAACATTGATCATAAACGAGCTATATATTTATGCGGGAGAATACCATGGATAATCTCATAGGGATAAAGTGTTTCATATCTATTCTCGTGAAAATAATTATTAAATAGGAAAGAAAATTGAAGAATAAAATTTGTATTTAATTTTCGAACGTGATAAACACACGTCTGTAGTTTTCCGAAGTGAAAAACTGTCATTCATGTCAAAAGCAAGGAAGACAAACAGTTTTTCGACGTGAATACTTGTTTCAAAGTTTAGAGCAAGGAAGACGAAGTGATTTCGAACTTGAGAGGGATCGATTTGAAGTTGGCAAGAAGGAAAATTCAAGTTACCAAGGAAATGGCTAGAATCAACAACAACAGTGAAGAAGAGAGCACAAACCAATCTTCAATGACGTCAATAAATGTAAGTCGATCAATTTTTAGGGTTTTGTAGACTGTCGAGTCGCAAAATGATTTATTGATTTGAAATGGGTGTGAGTGTCAGTGAGTCGGTTGAGTCTTAGTTAATCGGTTGAATCGCAAAGGTCGCAGGAGTTGCAAGACCATCTTCGACTTAGTGAGTCGGTTGAGTCTCAGTGAGTCGGTAAGATCGCAATGGGTCGCTTGTGTCATTGAGTATCAAAGGGGTCCAAGGGTCGTTTGAGTCGCATGGATCGCTTGTGTCATTGAGTCGCAAGGGTCGTTTGAGTAACTTGATATTATGCCCCGTGGGTCGTTTGAGTCGCATGTGTCAATTGAGTCGCATGGGTCGTTTGAGTCTCAGTGAGTCAGTTGAGTCTCAGTGAGTCGGTTGTGTCAGGGTTGATCGAGTCTCAGTGAGGAAATAAAGAAGTCGGAGAAAACAATCATCAACACCGTAAGAGACCTTCTAAGGGATGTCACGTTTCATTTGTCTAATCCAAAATCAAAGACGAAAAATCCCAAAGGTGCTGAAAAGGACAAATCATAGTGTACCGAGAAAGATGCGAGCAATGGTAACCAATCTTCCGGTACTGTTAGAGATGATGATTTTGAATTCCTTTGACGTCCATATCTAGTGTCAAGAAAAGAGCCAAGCGAAGAACCGGTTGAGTTAGAGACTGAAAATGACTCTTGAGATGGCTCAGAAGAGGATTTGGCAAATATTTTGAGATTAATTGAAAATCTCACATCTGCTGCCACCATTCCTCTAATTGAATACATTTTTGGAGAGGTTACTGCAGTCGTTGCTCCTGATGAAGTTCCACCAACTAAGTAATATTTAGTGAAAAAGTTCATTTGAGTCAATTTCCATCAAGAGTCGGCATGAGTTGCAAGAGTAGCATGGGTCGCAAGAGATGCATAAGTCGCACGGTCGTATAAGTCGCATGGTTGCATAATTCGCTGGGTCGCTAGGGTCGCATGGGTCGCATGGGTTGCATATGTCCCATGGGTCGCAAGGGTCGCATCAAGTAACGAACGATGAGTCTAATGACTGATGTAATTTTATGTAGATGCTCTAGTGGGGACTGTCGATGATGATGAGGAGGTTCCTGACGAGGATATTCTACTGGGTCCTGTCGAAGAAGTCGTCGCTAAGGACATTCCTAAGGAGTATACTCCAGTAGGTCATGTGGAAGACGTCCTCGATGAGGAGGTTCCTGACAAGGATATTCTAATGGGTCTTGTTGAAGAGGTCGCTGCTAAAGACGTTCCTATGGAGTATACTCCAGTGGATCCCGTGGAAGACGTCCCCGACGAGGAGGTTCCTAGGAGGATATTTCAGTGGGTCCTGTCGAAGAGGTCACCGCTAAGGAGGTTCCTGCAGAGTATACTCCAGTGGATCCTGTGGAAGTGTCCCCGCTTGGAAGGTTCTTGCTGAGGATACTCCAGTGGATTCTGTCAAAGAGGTCCCATCTAAGGACGTTCCTTCCGAGGATACTCGAGTAGATCCTGTCGAAGAGGTTCCTGCCGAGGATACTCCACTAGGAACTCCAAAACTTATTGTTATTGATGCCGAAGTACCACCAAGTAAGTACGGTCTTTTTGAGTGACAAAGCTCGAATTAGTCGTATGGGTCGAATGGGTCACAAAATGTCGCATAGATCGCGACGATAAGGTCGTATAGGTCGCATGGATCACAAAAGGTCGCATGTCCGCATGGGTCGCACAATCGTAGGGTCGCATTGGTCGCCATATGTTTAATGAAGTAAATTTTATGCATGTGATGAACCTTTATCCAAGGATTCTAAGCAATATGTTGAATCTCCGCCGGTAACTAAATGAGTTTTAAGACCATGGAAGGTATATATCGAACCTTCTTTGGCGAAAAGAGCAAGAATAGGGCAAAGGAGAGGGCGAGAGAAAGATGTTGATGGAGAACCCGCAGAAAATGTAGTTCAAGAACCCGTAAAGAAGGTGGTTCAAAAATCTGAAAAAAGGTGGTTAAGAACCTGTTGGGAAACGTCATTTTGTGTGGAAGCCCAAGGAATTAGGAGAGGGCGGGATAACTCGAAGTCTTTCGTCTGTTAATGCTAGCGGTGAAAAGTTGACTGCTCTATATATGATCCTGACGATATCTAGACATGAGCGTTGGTGGAAATCTGATCTAGATATTCTTTAGGGGCCATAGTTTTGGGAGACCATATTAAAGCCCAACGTATGGCTCGAAGATGATGTAAGTTTTTTTAAACCCTTAGTCACATAGGTCAATTTGTGTCATATGTATTCATGTGTGTTTATTTTTTTGCAGCAATTGGATGAGGCGTTGTTGGTGCTGTATTATCGCATGAAGACATTCCTCATAATATATCGTAATTATTACGTTTGTCCTCTTGCTTTCATGCACACGCTCACGCTGCGGATGTACAAAGATATGGACACTTTACCTGGAATTCTTAGTGATTTTTTAATGTTAAGTATCCATTCAGAAGTATGAACACACCAATGAGTTATTTCGATGGCTTTGTCTCGGTTCTATGTATTCCATCGCTCGAAAGTCGATTTATAGGATTTGATTGGGTAGCCATCAAAGCGGATTTCGCGACCCGATGCATCACGATATATGACTGCTAGAGCAGAATGAAGGAAATGCATATCGATCCGGTGATTGAGAAGGTATCCTGACCCAAAGATGCTCATTCTCGGAGGGTTTGCTTCTTTGGCTTCTGGAGAATATGAAAGGAAGTATGAGTATTATGAAGGTCTGTCACAAAATAAAATCTCGAATGACTGTGGTGTTTTTGTCTTTTCCACCAAGATCCATTTTGCCTTTCTTAGCCTTGTCCGAATTAAGGCCCCAACGGCATTTTCGACAACAATGTTCCTTCCATGCGTGAGAAGATGACGACTGATATATTTAAGAATGAAACATGTATCCCTCCACCCTGAAACTAACTTGATACATTATTATTTTTTTTTTGCGAATGGAAGATGTAAATATTTGGTACATTGTTATTTTTTTTAAATTTTTTTCTTATTATTGGTACATTGTTATTTTTTATAATTTTCTTCATACTAATAAAAGAGTCGTAAGTGCCCGAGGGTCGCAGATGGTACAAGAGTCAGAGAGGATCCAAGGGTCGTAGGGGTCAAAGGGTCGTAGGGGTAAAAGGGCGAACGAGTAAAAGGGATATAGGGGTCAAGGGTCGAACGGGTAAAAGTGTCGAAGGGGTCAAAGGGTCGCAGGGGTCCAGGGATCGCAGGGGTCCAAGGGTCGCGACCCTTTTAACTTTAAAAGGGTCCAGGGGTCGCAGGGGTCCAAGGGTCGCGACCCTTTTAACTTCAATCCCTTATAACTTTAAAAGACAGCTTTCAAACTCACTTGCTGCATCTTCCAATGGCTCTACTCTAAAGGCACTCCGTGGATTTGATTTCGAATTATATTCGAAATTCGAATCTAAATCATTCTATTCTAATTAATTTCTAATATTAATTAGAATAATTGGTCTTTTTCATCCTCGAGAATGATATCTGTCTTTCTGCTCCTTCTTTGCGAGCTAGTTCCATTGTGAGTTTGGATCGATCTACTTTCATTCAGTTTTTTCCTCTTTTATTGTCTTTCATCCGTTGAGAGTTCCCTTGTAGCCTGTGTAAGAGGAGGGGATAGGAGCATACTCTGAATCGGAATCTTGGGGAGTACTGTCCGATCATTTCTACCAATTTAACGTACAAAAGAAAAAAAGAAAAAGAGCATGTTGATTATATCAAAATTCGAGAACAAAAGGAATTTGAACTTATCATGGGAAAAGACACTATTGCTGATATAATAACAAACAAAGTTCCAAACCTTTATTTAATATGCTTCTACATGTGAGTAAGATTCCGTAGATACTTTTTTAAATGTCCCTACGCTCGTAGTTTGCTTGTGTTTACATCTTTGCCGATTCTACTAGAAATTCTATAATAACTCATTATAAGATTATAAGATAAGTGGATTTTTTGGAGTAGTTCAACAATGGTAACCAAATCCCTCCCCTTTTTTTTATAGGACAAACTCGGTCACGTTTTCATGTTCCAATTGAACACTTTCTATTCTTGATTATTCTCAAAGGAGAAGCTTATTCTTTTTACCAAACATCTGCGGGTCCAATCACACGATCTTATAATAAGAACAAGAGATCTTTCTCGATCAATCTCTTTGCCCCTCATTCTTCGAGAATCAGAAAGAGATTTTTTCAAGTTTGAATTTGTTCATTTTGAATCTGGGTTCTTCTACTTCATTTTGATTTACTTATTATTTATTTATTTTCTCTCTCTTTTCTTTATTTGATTTCTTTTTTGATTTTATTCCCTTCCATCATTCCTTCCTTAAGTCCCATAGGTTTGATCCAGAGAGCACTTTTTCCGTTGAGAATTCCTCGTTCCCTTTCGTGTGAATTCCCCAGTGGCTCAAACTTGTGGGTCTATACAATCTCTCGAGCCCCGAAGAAAACCCCTTCCCCCTCGGACTCCATATCCCTTTTGACTCTATATATGTGGGCACCAGATATCTATGAGGGTTCACCCACCCCGGTTACAACATTCCTTTCTATTGCGCCTAAAATCTCGATTTCTGCTAATATTTTACGTGTTTCTATTTATGGTTCCTATGGAGCTACATTGCAACAAATCTTCTTTTTCTGCAGCATTGCTTCTATGATCTTAGGAGCACTGGCCGCCATGGCCCAAACGAAAGTAAAAAGACCTCTAGCTCATAGTTCAATTGGACATGTAGGTTATATTCGTGTTGGTTTCTCATGTGGAACCTTTTTGTCTGTTAAACCAAGCTTGGCTAGTCGCTCGATTTATGATACTATCGGATGAAATACAGGCTTGGAAGCAAGCTACCTTGACCATCTTCCGGCATTCGCCTAATTGAGCAGAACGCCACTCGGCGATGCCCCCATTTCTCTGTGATTGGCTTTAGAACCGGGAGCCCCCATTTGAAAAGATTGGGTTGTGAGGTTAGGGTTGTGGAGGATGATTCGAAGTTGAAAAAAAGATACAAACCAGTGAATCAGAAATAATTAATTTAAAAATAAAGTTTTTTATTTATTTTATGGAACATGTCAATATGATTGACAATTTAAAATATGCCAAAATAATAGAAAAATAAATAAATAAAAAGCTTAATCCCTCGGCTTGGTGAACTTGGTTCGTTCAATTCTTAGGAAGAAGAAACCAGCATTCGAAAGAGTTGGGGCGGAAAAGGGGATTGAGAGGTGGCAGCTCGCGAAGCCAGGGGTCCGAAAAATTTATAAAAAAGGAGCAATATCAAACTTGGCGAACTGATCCAGTTGAAACGTAAACTACATTTCTACCTCCTTTTTATCTATTTCACTTAAAGATGAGAGGAATTGGGTTTTTGTCTTTCTTTCGGTTTCACTGATAGCAGTCAGAATGGAACAAGGAAAGTTGCACATTTACAATTGAGCAATCGTGGGGATACCAATTCTTTTTATCCCTATAAACCCGTCAATCAATCGAGTTCGCATCTTTTGATCCATATATGCGAAGAAGCCCACTCTATGAATTTTCTCACTCTTTCAACGTTTGAAAAGGGAGAGTACTCGTCGAGTATCATGCATGTGATTAGGATTAGATGATTAGGATTAGATGTTGATTTTTTTATTGTTAGGATCAAACGGATGGATACCTAGCATGAATTTTCGAGCTTTAGTCATTATTGTGTGACTTTGTCGAATCGTGAACATTAGTCTAGGTTTGCTTAGAAGTCTTTTGGATACCGATTAGTCGAGTAGTTGTGCTTGAAACCATGATCTATAGTTGCATTCACCTCCTAGGTTTCAGTACCAAGTATCCATATCTCCATGCATACCGATTGATCATTGCTTGTTTGATATATTTTATCGTTCATTGTGATTAGATTCCACACGCTTATACTCCGCTGTCATCCTGGAAAAGTTTTTCTCTTTACTAGTTCAGGTTTATATTGACATGAGTACATCGGGATCGATGGTTTGGGTCTAAGTGGTGGGTTGAGGCGCTATTCTATGTCCTAAGGGTTAGTGATGCGTATTCTTTGGTAAAATTTAAAAGGGAAAAATGTTCTTCAATGACGCACCTCTTCACTCCGCTAAGGTTACGAGACCTTATGAGTGTGCCATAGGCAGCATGGGTCTAAGTAGAAAGCCATCCCTCTTCGACTTCGACGTCCTAGGAACCAAGCGTGGATCTATTAAAAAATGAGAGAAAAAAAAGAAAAGAAAAAAAAGAGAGAATAAGAACGAGAATACGAGTTTAATGACATCTCAAGCTTAGGGAATTGGTATGGAGATCGCTTGGACGTTGTTTAGGAGTACGGATTAGACTTAGGTCATTGGTAGGATTGCATGGCTCGTGAC
>CM071867.1:33481499-33513173 GCA_036759665.1 Gynandropsis gynandra
GAGCCAAGGCCGCGAAGCTCAAGGAAGCCATTATCGGGATTCTCACGACCGTCCACGCTCACGAGGAGTATGCTAGTTCACGCGATGTTACAAATCTCAAGAACGTCATCCAAGCCGAAGCTCGACCCGCAACGGTCATTGGTTAGGTTAAGTGACCCGCGTGTACTCTTTTCCCCTCGTCGGTTTTGTCCCACCGGGTGTTCCGACGACGGGTTTTTAACGAGGCCGCGAGTCACTTATTTTCCCGCGACCTAATTAATGACCCGACGCGAGACATGAGACGGACGCATTACAAGGTGCACGGCCAACAAGAAGCTTATCTTCTTGTTTGACGATTTCAAGGCAATTATGAAGGGCCTTGCATGAAGAGTAGCATTTATTGAACTTTGAGTTTTAATTTTCTTGTTTTTATCTAAATATGGCCGGCCACTTGTAGAGAAACAATCATCCAACTTTGAAAATTAAGCTTTTGATTTGATCTTTGATCATTCTTGAATTCCTTTGTGAGTTCATTCGGTTGTTGGTGTGTAATATCCAGCTTCCACTCGTTGGTGCATCATATCCAACGATCCGTTCGTTCTTCCTTGGTGCGTCATATCCATCGAAGACGAACACGGTAAATCGAGAGCCTTCCGCAACTCTCGTGTGACCATTCGCTCCACACACCCTTGTGCAATCCGTTGCAGCAAGGCATATCCCTCACTAACCATGTCTAGAGCGTCGATTCAGTTGGGATCGCGTCAAGTGGTATCAGAGCTCGTTCTAGCGCCAAAGGTTAGTTTTATTTTCGTTTTGATCTTTCGGTCAAAACTTGTTTTCAATCCTACGAAAAATCAAAAATAAAAAAAATTATATATATAAAAAGGAACGTTCGAAGATTCAGAAGTTTGTTACGTGAGTGATTAGCTTGAACGAATCATTGTTAAGAAGATTGAAGTATTCGTGCGCCTAGGTTTAACAGTTAGAAAGTCTATCGTGTGCAATTTCTCTTTCGTGCGTTTTTGTGATCATTGAATACGTTAAATTGCAAACGAGATTAGAGGATATTGAACGTACTAGTTTGTGTGTTTGAAATCATTTTCGAACTTAATTAGTCCGTGTGATAGAAAACCCGTTCGAACGTGTGAGTGCGCGACCGAGTCCGTGCGTGTTCTAGCCTAGGGTTTTGGTGTTTGTTTTCTTTCCGCTTGTGGCTGCTCCGTTTGTTAAGTGTGCAGGAGCTTATGGACAGATTCACGCAAGAGAAAACCCAGAACACACGGGTGTCATGGAGGGCGAACAAAGCCGTGTCAATGAGAGACTCATTGAGGCCCTTGCGGCTCGCCGCGAGCAAAGTCTCAATAACAAGATGGAGGAATTCCGTCAAGGGTTTCAAGCCGAACGTCCCCCACGTCCAAGAAACATTCAAACGTTCCAGCAACGTGAAAGGAACCCGCTTGAGGAGGAGAGCAACTACTACGAACGAGGTAGCTCATCCTTGTCCCGAAGTAGTCACCGGCGGCGACGCGCGCCTAGGGAGCGGAGAGACGACCCGAGGGATGACCTCGCTGGTCTCAAACTTAAAATCCCCGCATTCCACGGCAAGGCCGACCCGGAAGCATATCTAGAGTGGGGGAAGAAAGTAGAATTAGTTTTTGGTTGTCAAGCTTACCCCGAGGCCAAAAAGGTTAGGATAGCGGCCACGGAGTTCTACGATTACGCGTTGAGTTGGTGGGATCAACTCACGATTTCACGACGAAGAAATGGCGAGGAACCAGTAGCTACTTGGGTGGAAATGAGGTCAATAATGCGCAAGAGGTTCGTGCCAAACCATCACCACCGAGAGGTCTATCGGAGCGGCGACGCAACCCCCGTTCGGGTTATGGGGCTGGAAAATATGGCCAGTCACGTGATGAGAGACCGAGTTATCCCCGGAGGGACAACACGACACAAGCCAGCCGCGACCCGCTGAAGACGCAGACCGCGGGCCGAGACGCGCCGAAAGCTGTTTCAGTCGCGCCGCACGACAAAGGGAAAACCGAGGCCACAACTTCGAGGGCTCGGGACGTGAAATGTTTTAAGTGTCACGGAAGAGGACACTATGCCAGTGACTGTACCAACAAGAAAGTCATGATTCTTCGTGATGACGGAGAATTTGAATCCGAGGATGAGGCGGCCGACTATCGGACGAGACGCGAGAAGAGGAACCAGCCACGGGAGAATTGTTGGTTACGCAACGTGCCCTAAACACACAGCCCAAGTGTGATGAGCAAGAACAGCGTGAGAATCTGTTCCACACCCGCTGTTTGGTTCACGGCAAGGTTTGTAGCGTCATCATTGTTGGTGGAAGCTGCACAAATGTGGCTAGTGCTACGATGGTTCGAAAGCTCGGACTAAAAGTTCAGAAGCATCCAAAGCCGTATAAGCTTCAGTGGTTGAACGAAAACGGTGAAATGAAGGTGACAAGCCAAGTGACCCTTACATTTTCCATAGGAAAATACAAGGACGAGATTCTATGCGATGTACTTCCGATGGAGGCAGCAAGCCACATCTTGCTCGGAAGACCTTGGCAGTCAGACCGCAAAGTGAAGCACGACGATTACACCAACAAGCATTACTTCGAATTTAACGGTAAAAAGACTGTACTCGTCCCATTGACGCCGAAGGAAGTTATGCAGGATCAAGCTCATCTAAAGAAGCAGAACGCCCTTGAGCTCAGACCGTCAAACTTTTTCGCACGATCGGGTGAAATCAAGAAGACTTTACATTCCAATCCAACTATCCTTTTATTTGTTTATAAGGAAGCTCTGGCGAGCCTATCTAACATTACATCGGTGTTGCCGAGTGAAATTTCTAAACTTTTGCAGGAATACAATGACGTCTTTCCAGAAGAACATCCCACCGGACTGCCACCCATACGTGGAATTGAACATCAAATCGATTTCATTCCCGGAGCCACGTTACCAAATCGGCCAACGTACCGAACCAACCCCGTGGAGACAAAGGAGCTGCAAAGGCAAGTCGAGGAGCTTATGGCCAAAGGACATATTCGCGAGAGTATGAGTCCATGCGCCGTACCCGTGCTACTCGTACCAAAAAAGGATGGCAGCTGGCGCATGTGCGTTGATTGTCGAGCAATCAACAACATTACGGTGAAGTATCGGCACCCTATCCCTAGGTTAGACAAAAGTGGTTACCATCAAATTAGGATGAAAGAAGGAGATGAATGGAAAACTGCGTTTACACCTAAGAATGGTTTATACGAATGGTTAGTTATGCCTTTTGGGTTGTCAAATGCACCTAGTACATTTATGAGACTAATGAACCATGTGCTTAGGGAATTCATAGGTAGGTTCGTCGTAGTCTACTTTGATGATATTCTAGTCTATAGTAAGAATTTGAATGAGCACCTAGGACACCTAGAATCGATTATGAAGGTACTTAGAAAAGAGGAGTTATATGCTAATCTAAAGAAGTGTACCTTTTGTACGGATAACATTGTTTTCCTAGGATTTGTAGTGAGTGCAGATGGTGTTAAGGTCGACGAGGAGAAAGTCAAAGCCATTCGAGAATGACCGATCCCAAAGACCGTCGAGGAAGTCCGGAGTTTCCATGGACTCGCAGGTTTTTACCGGCGATTCGTAAAGGACTTCAGCACTATAGATGCCCCTCTTACGGAAGTTATTAAGAAAAACGTGGGATTCAAATGGGAAAAATCTCAAGAAGCAGCGTTTCAAACGCTAAAAGATAAATTGACTAACGCCCCGTTGCTTATATTACCCGACTTTCTTAAAACTTTCGAGATTGAGTGTGATGAATCAGGAATAGGCATTGGAGCAGTCTTAATGCAGGATCGGAAGCCGATCGCCTATTTTAGTGAGAAACTCGGAGGAGCCACTCTTAACTATGCTACCTACGACAAGGAGTTGTATGCACTTGTTCGGGCATTACAGACTTGGCAGCATTACCTATGGCCGAAGGAGTTTGTAATCCATACCGACCATGAATCTCTCAAGTATCTAAAGGGTCAGAACAAGCTAAGAAAGAGACACGCGAGGTGGGTAGAATTTATTGAGACGTTCCCTTACGTCATCAAGTACAAGCAAGGTAAGGATAACGTCGTGGCTGATGCCTTGTCCCAAAGGTATGCTTTGTTAAGTACCTTAGATGCAAAACTTCTAGGTTTTGAACACATTAAAGATTTATATGCAACTGACCTAGAATTCGGAGAAAACTATAAAAACTGTGAAAAATTTGCATCTGGACGTTTCTATAGGCATGAAGATTATTTATTTTACGATAGTCATTTATGCGTGCCTAACTGCTCTTTGAGGGAGTTATTTGTTAGAGAAGCCCACAGCGGTGGACTCATGGGCCATTTCGGAGTCGCCAAGACTTTGAAAACATTGCAGGACCATTTCTACTGGCCACACATGAAAAGAGATGTGGAACGTATCTGCGAGCGATGCGTCGCTTGTAAACATGCTAAGTCCAAAAGTCAGCCTAACGGTTTGTACACTCCACGTCCTATTCCAACTCATCATTGGACAGATATATCAATGGACTTCGTGATTGGGTTGCCTAGGTCTAAAACCGGAAAGGATTCTATTTTTGTGGTAGTAGATAGGTTTTCTAAAATGACACATTTTATACCATGTCATAAATCGGATGATGCATTGCATGTAGCCGAATTGTTCTTCAAAGAAGTAGTACGTTTGCATGGCATGCCTAGCACTATAGTTTTCGATAGGGATACCAAATTACTTAGTTATTTCTGGAAAACTTTGTGGTCTAAGTTAGGAACCAAACTGTTATTTTCTTACAACTTGTCATCCACAAACCGACGGTCAAACCGAAGTAGTAAACCGAACCCTAGGTACCTTACTACGTGCATTAGTTAGGAAGAATTTAAAACCATGGGAAGATTGTTTACCGCATGCTGAGTTCGCATATAACCATGCCGTACATTCTGCATCCAAATTCTCTCCTTTCGAGATCGTTTATGGGTTCAATCCTGCTTCACCCCTGGATCTATTGCCTTTACCATCAAGTGATCGAGTCAGCCTGGACGGAAAACAAAAGGTCCGATTGGTCAAGCAAATTCACGAAAAGGCAAGGAAAAACATCGAGGAGAAGACCAAGCTTTATGTTAAGCAGGCGAACAAAGGACGGAAGAAGATGACCTTCAAGCCCGGTGATCAAGTCTAGATTTACCTGAGGAAGGAGCATTTCCCGAATGAGCGCAAGTCAAAGCTCATGCCCCGGATCGACGGTCCATTTACTGTGACCAAAAGGATCAGCAACAACACCTACCGGCTGGATCAGCGAGGTAAGCATAATGTAAGTTCTAGTTTCAACGTTTCTGACTTAATGCCTTTTATTGCAGATCAAGCGGATTTGAGGGCAAATCCTTTTGACGAAGGGGGGCATGATATGATCCCGGAGGACGCTGAAGACGCGACCAACAACAGTGAGGAGGACGCGACCCGCAGAGAGGAAGAAGAGGGAATCTCCGCGACCCGAGACGCCGCGACTCGAGACGCCATCCCTGCAGCCCGAGACGCCATTCCTGCGACCCGAGACACCGATTCCGTGACCCGAGACGCCAATCCCGCGGTCCGAGACGCGACCACCTCCAGTGCGACCCGAGACGCCATTAGGTCAAAATACGTCGGTCCCGTGACCCGAGCCCGAGCTCTAGAAGAGGATTCATTGATCATACCCGCTGGTCCCATGACCCGAGCCAAGGCTGCGAAGCTCAAGGAAGCCGAGATCGAGATTCTCACGACCGTCCACGCTCACGAGGAGTATGCTAGTTCACGGGATGTCACAAATCTCAAGAACGTCATCCAAGCCGAAGCTCGACCTGCAACAGTCATTGATTAGGTTAAGTGACCCGCGTGTACTTTTTTCCCCTCGTCGGTTTTGTCCCACCGGGTTTTCCGACGACGGGTTATTTGCATGGCATGTATCCATTTAAAAGTAAGTACAAACCAGTGAATCAGTACAATGGCTTGGTCTCAATTGTAAACATTCTATCACCCGAAAAATCGATATATTCCTGATCATTGGGTAGCCATGAAAGTTGATTTCAAAACCAGATGAATCACGGTATACGATTGCCAGAGAAGGTTGAAGGAAACACATATCAATTCGGTGATGGAGATTATAAGAACAGAATTGTCAAAGATGTTCGACTCAGAGGGTTTCATTGCTTGGCTTCTAGAGAAGATAAATCGCAATACAAGTATTATGAAGGTTTGTAATAGAACAAAAACGTGAGTGGTTGTGGTGTTTATGCCTTCAAATTTTTTGAAGCCGCTATATTGTAAAAAGATGGGAAGTTACCCTAAAATTTGTGACGACAATTTCCTTCCATGCGTGAGAAAATGGTTTCTAATGTATTTACGAATGCAAGATATATCCCTGTACCACGAGACTAAAGGAATCCTATAATATCATCCTTGAACTTAATTTATATTATTTGTAAATAACTTGATAAATTATTATTTTTAAATTTGATTTATATGTATTTGAACTTGATTCGCAATGGTCGCAGTAGTCCAAGGGTCGCAAGGGTCAAGGGTAGCAAGGGGTACAAGGGTCGCAATGGTGGCAGGGGTCCAAGGTCAACGGTCGCAAAGTGACCCAAGGGTCGTAGGGATCCAAGGGTCGCAGGGGTACAAGGGCCGCAATGGTCAAAAGGGTCACTAAGGGGTCAAAAGATAGCAGCGGTACAAGGGTCGCAGGGGTCCAAGGGTCGCAAAGGGGTCAAAGGGTCACAGGGGTCAGAGGGTCACAGGGGTACAAGGGTCGCAGGGGTACTTAGCCTTTTCAATTCAATAACCTCATACTTGTCTGTCGAAACAGTTCATGTAACGTTGTCTCAATGTTTGATGTTAACTTTTGAGAATCATCACTAGTAACTGCTTCCAACCTATACCTATTAAACCAATCCATTGTCTTTCCCAAACAAATATCTAAAAGGCATAGGATTGAAAACTTTTTGACTTCTTCAACATTAAATTTACCGATCGGCTCCATTAGTGGTTAATAAGTTGTACCTTTCACCCTTAAATTTGCATCTTGTCCACTTAACGAGATCAAGTTCCTCTTACTCCAAAATACTTTACAATATTAGGATACATGCACAAAGATCACAAAGGTCAAAATGGTCAGAAAGGTCATAACACTCACAAAAGTCACAAAGATCATATTTGTACCTGGCCTTCAAATCATTCAATCGCACTTCAAATTCATTCACTGTGTATGGTGCTGCACATTTGAAAGAACATTTCTGTCACAGTATCACTCTTTGAAGTCTTTATACCTTGCCTTATATTGACATGGCTCTTTATATTTTATGATATTCGACGCACACAAAAACCATGATCAGTTTGTTTGTGCACTTGTTTGACCGTTTTTATCTATGATTCGTCCTTCTCTTTGTCGAATATTCCCCATGTAAGAAAAAATTGGTGATGTTCACCATCTTGCGTGGTCGCCACAATCAATACTCCCTTGTACACTCCTATTAGAAATGCTGCATCCACAGTAACAACTTTATGCAAGTATTTCCATCCTTTTGTAGTCATTCTGACAACCATAAAAAGGTATTTAAAGCTTTTCCCATCACTGTCCAGCTGAAGATTTGCGACATATCTAGGATTTCGTTCTGTAAACATGTGCAACCACCTTAGAAATCATCAGCACTAATCTCCTTTTGAGTCGTGCATCTGCCTCTTAATGCCATCAAATTAGATACATTGGCACCGTACTTTCCTTTCACACAAGCTATCAATTCTTTTGCTGGAAGTGCGATTTTCTCATCCACCAAATCAGTGTGATTTTCTCATCCACCAAATCCATTACACATGTAAAAAAACATAAAAGAAGGTAAATTTTGTGATCCACTATGACCATATGTTTCAAATTCAAAATAATCCAGTGCGACCGTGTGTCTCGATGTGAGTCTGTTACCCAGTATGACCGTGCAACTCGATGAGACTTGGTGACCCAGTGCGACCGTGCGACTCGGTGAGACTCTCTGACCCAGTGCGACCATACGACTCGATGAGACTCTATGACCCAGTGCGACCATGTGTTTCAATATGACTCTGTGAGCTAGTGCGACCATGCAACTCGATGAGGCTGTGTCACCCAATGTGACCATGCAATTCGTTGAGACTCTATGACCCAATGCAGCCATGTGTTTCAATATGACTCTGTGACCCAGTGGGACCTGTGATTCAATATGACTCTATGACCCATTGCAATCGTGCGAATCAATGAGAAACTATGACCCATTTTGACCATACGACTCGATGAGATAGTGTGACCCAGTGCGACCATGCGAATCGATGACAATCTATAACCCAGCACGACCATGTGTTTCAATATGACTTTGTGACCCAATGTGACCGTGCGACTCGATGAGATTCTATGACCCACTGCGACCGTGCAACTCGATGAGACTATTTGCGACCGTGCGACGCTGATGAGACTTTGTGACCCAACGCCACCATTTGTTTCAATATGACTCTGTGACCCAGTGCGACCTTGTATTTGAATATGATTCTATCACGTAATGCGACCGTGTGACTCGATGAGACTCTGTGACCCAGTGCGACCGTGCTACTCGTTGATAATCTATGGCCGAGCACGACCATGTGTTTCAATATGACTCTATGATCCAGTGCGACCATGCAACTCGATGAGATTTTTTGACCCAGTTTGACCGTGCGACTCGATGAGATTCTGTGACCCAGTGTTACCGTGCAACTCGATTAAACTGTGAGACCCAGTGCAACCGTGCGACTCGATGAGACTCTGTGACCCAATGTAACCATGTGTTTCAATTTGTCTTTGTGATGTAGTGCGGTCGTGTGACTCGATGAGACTATGTGGCCCAATGCAACCATGTGTTTCAATATGACTTTGTGACCATGTGCAACCTTGTGTTTAAATATGGCTCTGTGTTTTAATATGGCCCTGTGTTTTAATATGGCTCTGTGACCATGTGCAACCATGTGTTTCAATATGACTTTGTGACCATGTGCAACTCACTACTCACTCAGGTTATCCAATTCACAAAAGAAACACGGAAAATACAGAGAAACACGAAAAACTCACTATACATACATGGTCTTTTTCTGCAGAACGTGCTTAATTACAAGCTTCTTTATTGACAACAAATGATTTCAAACTATTCGCGGCGAATCTGATACCGATTTTACGCCACAGGAGAGAGAGAAATCGAGGTGCTTTGGAAGAGAGAGAAAAACTGTCGATTAATTAAAAAGGACAAGGGTAATATGAGATTATCAATATTTTAAGGGTAGATTTGAAGTGAAAACGGTTTTTTTAAGGGGATTGGAAGTCAAAATAGTATATGAAGGGTATTTTTAAAGTTGCCCCCTTTAAAACAATTTAAATTTATATCAATATATTTTTTTTAGAAAATTATTTTCAGAACAACACATTATGCTGTTGCGTTTATCTCAAAATACAACATTTTTCGTAAAATTAATTATCATTTTTTGGGAAAAAAAAAACTGTTCTATGTATTATCATTACATTAAATTGATACCATAAAATAAAATAAAACCAATTAAATGTAAGATTGTTATAATCATAAAATAATAAACGCATATGATACGCGAAATATTTGATGTACTCAATATTTGAGAATATTATATAATGTTACGCTTCCTCAAGTTGGAGCATGTCTTGAGAATAGAATGTTGATAAAATATCTGAAACGATCACTTATGAATTTCATCACAAATGAAATGGCAGTCGACCATAATGTGTTAGGTGCTTTCATGAAATACCGAATTTGCTGCAATATGCATGACAACTTGGTTTTCACATTACATATGCATATGAATAGAATGCCTTATGCCGAAGCATAACAACAAATATTATAAAGATATGATTTCACATGTCAATGTCATCATAGATCGATACTATACTTTAGCCGATGAACATGCCATCTTAGGTTGTTTCTTCATCTTCTATGCAATGGATGAATTTCCGAGCATGACAATGTCTCCACTAAATGATCATCTCATCAATATACATGTTATCCAAAATGAATTACAATAATCGTATAGTCGTAGGTCGTTAGTATAACACAACATAATACATTGTCTTGGTGCACTTTCAAGTATCACACAACACATTATGCAACTTTCCAATGATTTTGTCGAGATTTATGCATGAATTGTGTAATATGTTAAGAACGTAACATATCTCATGTCAAGCAATAGTTAAATAAATCAATTGTCCAGTTAGCCTTCTGTATTGTTCTGGTTTGTCATAGAGGTCAATAGAATATTTCGAGAGAGTGTGATTTTGCTTTATCGAAAATGCACAAGGTTGGAATCCAATAAACCACATTTAGAAAAAATATCAAGTATATATTTTCATTGACAATGATAAACCCTTAGAGAATTTAAGCCACTTCTAATCTATAAAAATAATTTAGCGGACCCAAATCCTTCATGTGGAAAAAATTGTGAAACCACACCTTAAAGAAGTAGATGGTCGTTGATTAATTGTCCAAAATTGGAAGATCATATATATAGTAAAAATGATAACTAGACATCTGATAAGAACCTATCACATACTAGACCAAAACAATTCCCATTAGGCCCATGGACTTCATCCTAAAAGCTAATTTATGGGGTGTGGGTATCCATGGACCCATTAATAAGCAATGTAAGATCCTAATAATACCCACTCGGTTAAGTACCAACATCCACGTTGGATCACGATGGTAGCTCACTCTAGACGATCCACTATGTCGTTTCCAGGATGCCCCTTCTTCGGTCGCGCCTTTCGGGTTGCCCTTTCACGGTGTCAGGACAACGGTGTGGACAGGCTCTGATACCAAATGTTAAGATCATAAATCTTTGTCACAGAGAGAAACCAGAAAGATATAAGAAATGCTGGTTAATCAAGTTAACCACTATGAACTAAGATGCATACTCTTCATATCTTTCATTGCGTTCTCAATGCTTCATTTGTACACATTTAACACATTAGGGAATTATAAATGTGCGTAAATACAATAACAGAAAAAGAGAATAAAAAGGAAGATCCATTTCTTCAGGTGCTGCAACTTGATGCATTCTCAAAGTTAAATAAATAACCTCAACTACCCGCAAATGCACAGCACGTGTGTAGTATTTTAGGTGTCGATCCCACAGAGACTATGCAACACTATCTAAACTCGAACTAGAAATCAAACTTGCTAACGAAAGAATATGGATGAAGAATGAAATACTGAAGTAAATAAACTACTTGGGTTCTAACGATAAGATAAACGTCCTAGGAAACCGGTTTCACCACAAGACTATCGAAACCAACGATCAACCTATCTATCATGCAATCCCAGTTAAAGCTATCTAAGGCGGACGATCCTAACATGATATCTACCCTCTCTCAAGGGATAGACACGTGATCTAGACAAGCTGCCCCCTACTTTCGTGGCTGACACCTTGAACTAAACCCATAGGCTCTATGATTCACCCGTTCACCCTCAACCGTTGCTACCCTACTTTCGTGGCCTAACCTCGGTTGTTCTAAACCTGATCTTATAGGACTAGAATTCTCCTTTCGTCCTTCTCCTACTCCCTAACACATACATTTACGTGGCCTTTCGAAACACAAGTCAATTAAACGCTCAGATAGAGAATAGATGAACTAAAACGGGAAGATGCATTCAAAATAGATCAAAAATGGTTTCGGGATAGCCAAGGGCTAATCCCTTCTCCTAGAACAAACAAACTACTCGCTCCTGCGTCTGTAAAGAAACATAAACAAAGTAGAAAGTCTAAGGAACATGAAAACCAAACAAAACCGAAATGTCGGGACTTGATCTCCAATGCTCCTCGCTTGTCTCCTCGCAAGAATCTCCTTAATCTTCTACTGAATTAATCTCCAATGTAAGCTTGCTCTCTTGACGTCTTCTGCCTCCTTTTAAGTCTATTAAGTCGGTCCAATTATTGCCTAAATTGCCCCCACGAGTTCCCTTTGTTTTAAGTTAAGTTTACTTAACTTAATATGCAGTTTTGGGCCGCGACCCGCTCGGACGGTCATTGTGCCCGCTTGGGTGCGGCTAGGGTGAGTCGCGCGGACTGTGGTCTGCAATGCATGCCCGATCGGGCATGATATGTGAACCCGCTCGGACACAAAGCAAATGGTCGAGCATTCTTGCCCGAATCGTGCATAAATGTGCACAAGATTGGCCGTAGGTTTTGCCCGGTCGTGCAAGAGTTGTGTCCGACCAGATGGAGGCTTTCCATGCTCAATCTCGTCCCGTTTGTCCCGTGATGATCCTCGAAGTTGCTCATTAGCTCCGTGCATGTCCTTTTAGCTCTAAAATGATCCAAATACGTGTAAAGACCTGTAAGAACATGAAAACAAATAAAACGGAAACGAAATCATACGTAAAACATCACATATATATAAAAAACGTCTCTTAAATCGTGCAAGAAATACGTATGAAAACGAGATGATCACAACCTAAAACCATTTAGATTCCTCCATCCCATATAAGTTGGTCACCTCCATGTGCTCAGAGACAGTCTCCTCCACGTCAACACCACTAACAACCTCTCCTAAAATCTTCTCTGTACTCTTAAAACAAGACGTCCCTCTATTTCTCTATTATCTCTTTTTCTTCCTTAGCATATCAATACCACCCCAATAAATGCCACCTTGTCCTCAAGGTGGAAGTAAAAGAACTGGAGACTGATTTCAGACATCGACTTCCAGGTTGCTTCTTCTTTGGACGTACCTCTCCATTGAATTAACATCTTCTTACCAGATCCTTGCCCACTGTTTTGGAAGTTTAGAACAGATTTTAGCACCAATTCTAGACTCATCATAGTAGACAACCCCATAGGTAGTCGAAGTTCTTGTTCTCCAAAACTAACCTTTCCCTTCAAAAGTAATACGTTGGGTCAATAAGGCACCCCATTGGTAGCTCCAACTGATAGGCATTTTGGTCAATTTTCTACAAGACCTTATAAGGTTCATAATCTCTTGTCGATATTTTATTGTTGAGTCGTTGCACCAGTGTTTGTTATCGATATGGTCGCAGTGATGTCTGTTAACCTGAATTTTCATGATTTGTTAAGCTCTCAACAAATTTCACCTAATTATTGGTATCTCACCCTTGCTGCTGTCATCGAAGAACCGAGGAGGCGGCGGAGCACGGGCGGTCGGTAAACGCGCCAGAGAAGAGGCAGACTCGCTGGAGCAGAGGCAAAACGGAGAGGAGGCTGAAAACCCTAAAATCGGTGGAAGGGGTGAAAACAACATGACCCCTAATCTGAAAATGAGAGGAGATGGACCACCAGAAGAAAGCCTACACGAAGCCCAGATTAAAAACAAGGTGAAGAAGCTAGTTTGCAGTCTAGCCCAAATGTTGAAGAAGCCCAGAAGCCCAAATCAAATGAAAATGACCTGAAACAGGAAAAGAACACGTCTGAAAAAATGCAGAGAATCAAAACGGTTATGGCCTATGTAATGGTCAATTTTTATGCAGAATATAGATAGTGATATGTTGTTAGAGACCTAGGCATGTGAACTAGGATACTTAGGCTTTTGTATGATGCTTTTATATATAACTAATGAGAAGAGGGTGAGGATATACAATCAACCAAAAATACCAACTCAACCATCTTATTTCTGCAACCTAAAACCCAAAACAACCATTATTTTCAGCCAAATCAATAAAGAACAAACAACAAGTTTTCACCAATTTTATTTTTCTAGTTTGCACAAATGTTCATGAGAGAAGAGAGTTCATGAGCTAATCAATCCTAAGCTCATGAACAAAGAGCAAAACCAACAATTGGTATCAGAGCTATAAAGATTCAAGGAGACCTAAAGCACAAGATGCACAAGCAGCCACAATCAAGCACAACCAAGCACAAGCAACAAGAGAAACCTTAAATCTGTCGAAGAAGGAGAAGAAACAAGAAAGAGGTATTTTCTATCACATACGATAGGAAAAATTCTAAAAACTAAGAGGTGAAGCAACAATGAGCACAAAAGAGGAATTTGTGCCCATTTTTTGAAGAACTACAATGCTTGGGTAGCAAAGATGAAGACCATTTTTAGGTCGGAAGAGTTGTGGGAAGTGGTGTCCGAGGGACTAATGGAACAGCTTAGGGTTGGGCGAAATGCAACTCAAGAACAACAAGATAACTTGAAGGAGTGGAAGGAAAAATACATAAAAGAACAAAGAGCATGAAGAATCATTCACCGAGCTGTCACGGGAGACATTTTCACAAAATTCAAGAGATAGAATCAGCAAAAACAGCATGAGAAGCATTACAAGGAGAATATCAAGCAGATGAGCGAGCTGTTATGGTTAGGTTACAGCAACTAAAAAAGGAGTTTTGGGATATTTCTATGGAAGAAAAGGAAACACTTAAGGAGTACTCTAAGATAGTTACTGACTTAGGTGCAGAAATGAGGAGCTATTGCGAAACAATTACGAACAATGAGTTGGCTTCGAAGATCCTAGGTTCTCTATCCCAGGACTACAAAGTTTCAGTTGAGGTAATAGAACATACTAAAGACGTAAGGACCCTAACAATTTCAGATTTAATCAATGCGCTACAAAACTGAGAGCAAAGGGTTCTAAGCCAAAAGAGAAGTGAAGAAGAGGGAGCACTCAAGGCTAGTTTCCAGCCACAACGGGCTGGAAATTATGGTGATTCTAGTAAGCCTAAAGCTTACAAAACAAACCAGAAAACAAACACGGGAAAGTGGTGCAGTGTATGCAAGAGAAACAACCATAACGAGGACGAATGCTACTTCAAAAACAAAGGTACCAATGCTGAACAAGCTATGCAATATAAACCTAAGGGACCATGCTTTGTGTGTAGCAAAGCAGGACATCAAGCCAAAGAATGCAAACACCGGAAAATACAGCCAACACAAGGATATGCAAATCAAACACAAGAAAATGAAAGTGACAACGACGAACTATTGTTTACAGCCAACCAAGACACACAACAAATCATACACAAAGACACTTGGTTGCTGGACAGCGGTGCATCCAACCTCACAACGCATAATGAGGAGCAGTTTACATACCTGGATAGAAGTGTTCGAATTCCCATTCGATTGGGAAATGAAGAGCTGTTGATGACCGCTGGAAAGGGGGATACATGTGTCAAAATAAAATAACGAAGAAAGATTGTTAGAGATGTATACTTAGTTCCAAAACTAAGAGCAAATATACTAAGCATAGCACAAATGAAAAGGAAGGGCTACAAAGTTATTTTTACAAAGAACGAATGCAGAATCGACGATGAGGGAGGTATTATAATTGATGTTATTCCTATGATGGCTAAGGTCTACGCACTAAAATGGGATTCCTTAAGCTACTCTAAACGTGCAAATGAGACTAAAAACTCATACGAATTAGACTAAAATGGGATTCCTTAAGCTACTCTAAACGTGCAAATGAGACTAAAAACTCATACAAATTAGACAACGAAACTGAGGAGATACCTATCAACCGTGAACTACAACAAATCAAGACACCAATAGTGGAGAATGTTAGAAACTTACCGAGAACAAGGGAATTCTAAGGATAATACACTGCTGGAAGTTACTCCGTAACTCATGAAACACACAACAAAGCACAAGTCAGTAAGGAGAAGAGTATTACAAAGTCAATCGAAGGAAGAGAAACCAGGAAGCTTACCGTGAGCACCCTAGAGAAGAGAAGCGTCATGAGAAGCGTGGAGGAGAGGCACGCTGCGAGCCACGAGAAGAAGCCGACGGAGAAGGAACCTGCGGAGGCCGAGAAGAAATCAAAACCATCGACCGACATCACTAAGGGTTCGAGAGGGAGTGTTGGAATCTCACCCTTGTTGCTGTCATCAGAGAACCGAGGAGGCAACGGATCACGGGCGAGCGGCAAACTCGCCGGAGAAGAGGCAGACTCGCTGGAGCAGAGGCGAATCGGAGAGGAGATTGAAAACCCTAGAATCGGTGGAAGGGGTGAAAACAACATGATCTCTGATCTGAAAATGAGAGGAGATGGGCCACCAGAAGAAAGCCCACACGAAGCCCAGATTAAAAACAAGGTGGAGAAGCCCGTTTGCAGTCTAGCCCAAATGTTGAAGAAGCCCAAATCAAATGAAAATGACCTGAAATAGAAAAAGACACAAATCTAAAAAAACGCAGAGAATCAAAATAGTTATGGTCTATGTAATGGTCAATTTTTATGCAGAATATAGATAGTGATATATTGTTAGAGATCTAGGCATGTGAACTAGGATATTTAGGCTTTTGTATGATGCTTTTATATATAACTAATGAGAAGAGGGTGAGGATATACAATCACCCAAAAACACCAACTCAACCATCTTATTTCTGCAACCTAAAACCCAAAACAACCTTTATTTTCTAGCAAATCAATAAAGAACAAACAACAAGTTTTCACCAATTTTATTTTTCGAGTTTGCACAAATGTTCATGAAAGAAGAGAGTTCATGAGCTAATCAATCATAACCTCATGAACAAAGAGCAAAACCAACACTAATGATCACAAATTCGTCGCCTTGATCCTTCAACATCTCTTCCAACGTTCTGTCCATCACATGATAATCTTTTAACTCTAATACCCTTGGGGGATAACACCAATAAAGTACTCGAAAAGGAGTTGTACCAAGCAAAGAGTGATAAGATATGTTCTAGGAGTATTCAGCCCACAACAACTAATTCACCCATGATTTCGGTTTCTCTCTGATGAAAAAACCAAAACAAGTTTCAAGACAGCGAGTCAATACCTCAGTTTTTCCATCAAAGTGAGGATGATAAACTGAGCTGCGTGCATGTTTTCCTGAATCTCAAATAAGATTGTCCAAAAATTGCTTAAGAACACTCGATCTCTGTCCGGAACAATGGCTTCTGGAAAACCATGGAGTTTGATAATTTCCTTGAAGAAAATTTCTGCAATTTCAGAGGTTGTAAACGGGTGTTTTTTGAGGCATAATGATTTAATTTACTCAATCGGTCTACTATCACCAATATGCAAAGGTAGCCTCTTAAATTAGGAAGTCCCTATACCAAATCCATGCTTATTTTCGACCACGCCTTGTTTGGGACTACTAAAGGCTGTAATAAACCAATCAGTTTCATGGCGGAATATTTGTTTTTTTTGGCATATGTCACAAGCTTTGTATAAAATGAATGATACCCTTTCGCATTCTTCTCCAAATCACCTCTACACTCAACCTTTTATAAGTTTTCAGCTGTCCTCCATTGCCACCAATTGGAGAGTCATGAAAATCGCTAAACTTTTCTAGATTACTGTTGAACCAGTAGGGATAACTGGCCTTTCCAAAAAAAATATAACATTCATTCCCTCAATTGTAATGCTATTTCTCCATAGCAATGTCTCCATCTACCAACTTTGGATAAACTTCTGAATATAGGGAATCCTCTTTGAGTTGAATGAGAAGATCCTTCAATAATTCTTTCTATTCTACAATTTCCACAATGTTATCGCTTATTCATCAGAAAAGTACATTGACAAACCATCAACAACATTATTTTCATTTCTCGGTTAATATAGGATCTCGATTCCTAGCCCTAATAGATTGTTTGCACACCTTTGTTGGTTTTTAGTGACAAATCTTTGTTCCAAATGGTGTTTTAAACTCTTTTGGTCAGTTTTAATAGTGCGTTTTCTCCCCGTTAGATAGTGGCACCACGTCTAGACTACCAAAGTTATGGCTAATAGTTCATTTTTATAAACGGAATTAGCTAAGCGTCTCGAGGAGAACCCATGAATCATGAATGCTATCAGCTTTCCTCCTTGTGACAAAACCGCTCCTACTTTTTTTCTGATGGGTCGGTTTCAATTTGAAATGACAATGAGAAATCCAATAATCCCAACACAGGAATCATAATCATTGCCCTTTTTAAGAGTTTGAATTAAGCTCTAGGTTATTTTCCCCATTGAAAGTCGTCTTTCTTCACAAATTTACTGAAGTATCCCAATAAACTAAAAAAAACTCTAAGAGCACTTATAGAGATATGTAGAGGCCACTTCCACAAAATCAAAACCGTCGTCCACTTCCATAAAATGGAAACAACGGTCACAACTCACATAAAATGGAATACGACTGGAACAGAATGGAAATTTTTGATTCTTGGAACAACAATTGGAAGAGCACGGTTAAAACATGAATGGAAGCAAGCCAGTGGAACACAAAATGTAAACTAAGAACTGCTGCAAACAAAATGGAAATAAAAGTCGCTAGAACAAGAAATGGAAACTAGCACGAGGGGAGGAAGATCACGATTCAGTTAGGACGAAAGCACACAAAGAGCAACACGCACGGATAGAGAGAGAAGAGTGCATAACACAGAATGCGATAGAGATGGGGCTACGAACTCGGAACACGGAGGAGCTATTGAAGACTATGGTATTAGAATAAGGGAGGCATCTCGTTCTGTATCTATTTTTAAGATAGTTTTTATTCGTGTTTTGTTTTATGAGTCCATGTCCAAGTAAATCCATTGCCACGAGTTAGAGTTTTGCCAATATGTAATGAAGGCTTGTGCTTAATGCTTGGTGGTTCTTAATTCTTTTACTCATGTACGCAACTTGAATAAATGATTATGATATTAGATCATTTTTAGATTGATTGGTTGTTCTTAATGTTTTTGTTCTTGTACGCCACTTGAATGAAAGATTATAAAAGTCTAATGAATCTATGAGATGGGATTAGACTTTGGAACATAGCCATGATTAGGGTCTTAATCGATTTAGAATCTACGCCATGTCAGTTAATTGATCTAAGGGAGATAGTTGTTTTAATGAATTTAGTAGGTGAGATTACACAATCAGAAGATTGGTAGTACGCATGCTAGATAGTGGACAAATCTACGCCAATCACTTCGTAGGATAGAGCTTGAATTCCCTAAATCTGTGATAATATCTAAGATCATGATCTTTGTTAGCACTTCATTGCATTATTGTATATCTCTCCTAACTTGTTATGTTTATTTTATTGAGTTTATCACGTTATTTAGTTTAGTCTTTACTTTGCATTCGATTCACTTACTCGTCCTGTTCATTAGTTTTAATAACTTTATGGTTGCATCGGTTTCCAGAGTTCGACCCTGGTACTACATGATTCGTATTCTTGCGCAAATGTTAGTCTAGATATTTACTACTTGAGATTAACTACATTAAGTTGTTGGCGTCGTTGTCGGGGAACTGATTACGACATTAGAGTTAAGATACTTCTGAATAAGGACACAGTCCTTTCCGGAGTCTTTAGGTCTTTTACATATTTATTTTTCTTTCTTTCTTTTAGTCAATATTTTGACCTCTTGGAGCTCACTCAATCCTTCTGTTTTGTGAAAGGAACAAATGGTAGAACGCGTCGACCCAAATACACCATGCCTTGCTGCACCACTAATGCAAGTTGCGTTGACCTGTGGATCATACACGGTTTCTAGGCACACACAACTCTTGTCATGCATCATTAGGAGGGACACTCGCATCGAATTACAACTAGCATTCGTATAGATGCTTAGTAATGTAGCATTCAGAGAGAGACCCATTGAGGATCAAAATCAGCATCTCACATACTTCAAGATGCTATGCAAAACCCTCAAAGCTGGAGAAGGGGTCTCAGATGAAGATGTAATGCTACTTGCCTTCTTGTTCTCTGTGCAAGATAAAGCGCAAGATTGGTTGTATTCTCAACCGAAAAACTCTATACAATCATGGGAACAATTGGAGGAGAAGTTCATGACACGGTTCTTCCTTCAGAGTAAAGCTCAGCTCGCCAAAAATCAGATTAATTCATTCGTGCAATGGGCAGCCGTGAGCTTATATGAAGTCTGGGAACGATTTAAAGGCTATCAACGCCTTTGCCCATATCACAACATGGATTAAAGCTACCTCGTACACAATTTTCTACAATGTCTCATGGATAACATGAGGATATTGATCATAGCCGCTGTTGGAGGTTCTTTGAGTAACTTCACATTCCCACAGATCGAGAATTTGATTGATCGGGTGGCCGATGAAGGAAGCAATGCTGTAGGAGAATACAACCGCAACATTCCAGCAAGGGTACCCATGTGAATGAGGCGCACGCCTTATATGCCGACATAGCTGAAATAAAAGACCAAGTTGCAAGAATTTACCATATGTTGTCCGAATCACATCGTCTGCACTACTTAGAGAAATTAGGAGAAAAAGGAGTTTAGGGGTATTAAGAAGTGAAATACGTAGGAAATAATCAGGCTTTGGGGAACACGTATAACCGCGGATGGAGAAATCACCTCAACTTCTCATACGGGAACTCTGACGGTGCATTGAACATGCAACAATCATCGGGAAATTTCCAGCCGTGGGTTATACAATGAAATCAGAACTTCTAGCCAAGAACACAACCTCACAATCAAGGGTATCAGCCACACGCACTACCATTGATCCAACCCAAAGCAGCCCCCGACATTACAGCATGTGCCCCCGCCTCATCCAAGAGCAACAAAATCAAAACAACTTATTGATGAGAGTGAAAGCGGAGCAATACAATTCCAAGAACTAGATAGAGGGCTTTCAAAAACATTTTAGGCATTTAGAAACGCTAGTCACACAATTAGTGCAAGATGCTGCACGTCCGCAAGGAGTTCTACCGGGGAGACCCGAGTCGAATCCCCGTGAGCAAATCAACACCATTAATCAAAGGAGTTGTAAGAAGTTGGATCAGCCCATCCCCACAACATTTCAAAAGGGTGAATTATCCACGACATTTCAAAAGGAGACAAAGTATGTGAAACCCGATCCGAGGCCGCCTCCTTTGTCGTTTCCACAATGTCAACGTAAGAAGAACGATGATGCCCAATTAGCTAAGTTTGCGGAGATGTTGAAGAAGCTTCACATCACCATTCCATTCCACGAAGCGTTGAAGAAGATTCACATCACCATTCCATTCCACGAAGCATTGAAGAAGATGCCTTCATACACTATGTTCTTAAAATATGTGCTTGCCAACAAGTGGGACGTGGAGACGGAAACCGTGATGGTAATGAATTCAATGCTGCAATCAAACTTACCAAAGAAGATGCCAGATCCAGGTATATTCGTAATCCCTTGTAAAATAGGTGACTATAAGATTAACCATGCACTCATCGATGTTGGAGCAATCTAAAACGTGCTATCATTGTCTCTATATGAGAAATTGAATCCTAGGGCAGAATGGATCTTCAACCTACATGAATGGCACTTACCATGGCTAATCGAAGCGTGAGGATTCCCGAAGGCTTGCTGGAAGACGTACCATTACAAGTTTGGAAATTCTTCGTTCTGGTTGACTTTGTCATCTTGGACATGGAGGAAGACAAGCAGATCTCGATTATCCTCGGAGACCGTTTCTCAACACCGCAAAGACGATCATACATTATGTGGAAGGAAGACTCACACTTAAGTTCGTTGACAAGGAAATGGAGTTTAATCTAAACGACACACTCAAGCAGCCATGCATGGTTGATTCGGTATTCTACATCTACGTCCTAGAGAAACTAGCCGAGGAGGTTCTTCAAGAGTTCGGGAATATGGAATCCCTTGAGAATCACTCTCTTAGCAGCTGGAGAAGGGGAATATAAAGCTGCTGGACGAAAGGAAAGAAGGAGGAAGTCCCATATGACAAGTTAAGTGCCACTCGTGCAGAATTGTATGCGGCCGAGCACAGCAGATCGCAGCCTGAGAACAACATAACGTAATTCGAGCTGATGAAGGAGATTCATATCATTTACACCAAGATCAGTGTCCAGCTCACACAACCATGAGCATATCCCTAGTGGACCCGAATTCGGACAAAAAAAAAAACGTCGCAGATCAGCCAACAAACTTCTGTGCGAATCAAGCAGAATCTATAGCGATCTGAGCCACGAGTGATGCGGATCAGAGCACAAAAACTCTCAAGACACGATGTCCAACACTTGATTGGGACGTTGAAAAGGCACCCAAGGTGGAGTTAAAGCCCTTACAGCAAGGGCTAAGGTATGAGTTCCGCGAACTTGAATCTACTTATCCCATAATAGTGAACGATAACTGTTAACATGTAATCCGTCGTAGTATTTACATGATTCTTAGGTTCAGTTTTGATTAGATTTCTTGGAATTTACCGAATTATTGAGTTTATTCGAGAATTTCATCTACTATTTCGTGTTTTGTATAGGAAACGGAGACATGAAGCAAAACACGAGTGATTACAGCTATTCCACCCCGAAAACTTGATTGAATGACAAGATACAACATGTGCACGACCACGGATCCAAATCGAACACTCACGCATCGAGCGAAAGGAGCTGAAACAACTATTGATGTGCTACACGCTCGGGCATGGAAGAGGCCCGTTCGGGCAAAAGTTACGCAAATTATCCAGCAATCTTCACACGACCGGGCATGACTAGAACATGGTCGTGTGACCATGCCCGCTCGGGCTGCAAGAGAGGACCCGCTCAGGCTACACTTCTGCAATTAGGACTGAAAATCCCCGAAACCATGCCCGACTCGGGCTGGTAGACCATATGGACGGGTAAGCAAGCCCGCTCGGGCTGAGTATTGTGCACGCTCGGGCTGACTGCTGCACGACTAGGTGCATGTTGTACCCGCACGGGCCGCCTAATCCGCAACATCCTAGTTTGAATGTTTGAACAGGCAATTAAACAGAAAATAAGCCATCTAGGGCAAGGGGACGACTCATAGACCATAGGAGACACCCAAGAGACACATGAGAAAGAGGAGAGAACACGGTGGAAGACTTTGGCCACCCAAAGGATTCATCCGAAGCCAACGCTCGGGATGATAGGGGAGATGAACACTTACTTCGTTTTTGTTTGCTTCTCTTTGTATTCTAAGTAGATATGTTTTCATGCGTTAGGGATGCCATTGTAATAGATAGTTTGATTTATTAATGCTTGATTTCGGTTTTGTTGAATTGAATGGTTCGATAGGTTATAGATTTGTGCGTAATGCCTTCATACGTTGTTGATTTCATGCTTGAACAAGACTAGATCTATTCTACTAAGATTCGGCACGTTTGAGGGAGACTAGAGATTCGTCTAGGATTGGGAGAGTCAGGCTTGAGTCTCATGAATGAACCTTCGAATGATTGAGATTAATGAGAATCTGCCCGGTCGGTTAATCTATTTAGGAACGGTAATAATCGAGGTAGAATTCCCATTGTTCGTCATGCATCTAAGTGTAGATTTTCTGCATCGTGAGGTGAGTATATTATATCTTAGATAGAGGATTTAGGCTTGGGAGAGTCATTTCCATTTATAGAGGTCGAGTTCCCATTCGACATTAGAGGTCAAGTTCCCCATTGTTCTTAATGCAGCTAGAAGTTCCGCGCTAGATAGGGATATGAGTGAGGTTGATTTCCTAGGTAGAAGATTTAGGCTTGGGAGAGTCATTTCTAGCATTAGAGGTTGAATTCCCTATTGTTCTTAATGCATCTAGAAGTTCTGCGCTACATAAGGATATGAGCGACGTTGATTTCCTAGGTAGAGGATTAGATATTAGTTCCCCATCGATTGATACAAACCGATTTCATGATCCATAGAAACATCCATTGCATGTTCCGATATTTCCGACACCCATGATACTCCTCATTGCCTAGTCTAGCTTCGTTATCATTAGTCATCTTTATTTTCTAGTTCATTACTCATCTATTGATCGATTTTCTTCTCGTGACATCTCAGTTCTGACGCTTCACTAGTCCCCAAAGTTCGACCCTTTTAAGACACGAACCGTATACTTGCGGTAGAGTGGTCTTGGAAATAATAAAACTCTAATTTTCGTCCATCAAGTTTTTGGCGCCGTTGCCGAGGACAAGTCACGGTTTTAGAATTAGGGTTTCATTGAGTCGAGATCCAGTCCTTTCAGAGTCTTTTGTTTGTTTTGATGTTTTTTTTTCATTTTTCTTTTATTTTAAGTCATTGCATCTCTTCCGAGCTGAGCTATTGTTTGTTGCTTTCCCATGTGCAGATTATTCGGTACATGTGTAGGAGTCTGAGAGGCAAAGAACTCTTCTTCGACCCCGATATTGACAAAACTACGCGAGCATTAAAGAAACAGCAAAAAGCGAGGCATAGTGATCTCGAGAATATTGAGGAAACGACAAGTGAGCGAGAAACATATTTATCTAGTGAAGAAGAGATGGCACATGAGAAAGCACCGGAAACTTACGGGGCGTACATAGCGCCTAAACACACGCAGCTTCTCTCCTGCATTTGAAGGCCCGAGATAGACCAGAATAGATTTGAGTTACAGCCGGCCTTCATTTAGATGTTGAGTCAATCGCCATTTAGGGGACGATCTACGGAAGATCCTAATCAGCATCTCACTCAGTTCAAGATGTTGTGTTCGAACATGAAAGCCTACCCCGGAATAAATGATGAAGCGATTGTGTTACTTGCCTTCGCATTCTCAGTTAGGGAGCATGCATTCGAGTGGCTCTACACGCTACCCCAAGATTCTATTCATACGTGGAGCCAGCTCAAAGAACGCTTCATGATGCGATTATTCTCACCCCACAAGACACAGCTATTGAAGAACAATATTAATTCGTTTGGACAAGAGGATAAAGAGAGTCTTCTAGAGGCGTGGCTGCGATTTAAATGATATCAACACGATTGCCCACACCACCGGATGGATAAAAGATACCTCATCACCACTTTCATTGAGGGTCTTCGTGATGAAGTTCGAGATTGGTTGAATGCTGCTTATGGAGGTTTTCTACATGACCTCCCGTTCACCGCTATTGAGGCCAAGATTGAGAAGTGATGTGCGTTTAATCAAGTAATAAATTACCTAGACTAACGCTTCCGCAAGGATACGGATCGTGTAGCAACTAGGGTCGAACACAAGGAATTGATGCAATTCTAAAGCTATTAGACCAATGAATAAGACGTGATGAATCAAATCGTAGGATGCAAACTACTAATCTAAATGCAAACTAAACCTAAAGATAGGTAGGAATGACTCTAAGACTAATCACCATAGGTATCGAGAGTTGCATGACAATGTAACGGAGTTCTAACGAGATAATTGGTCTAAGGTACTATCATGAGTTCAGGGAATTCAAGCTCTCCTATAGGGAGTTCAGGGAAAAAGTTTTAAGAACAACCATGACTGGCGTAGACTTGTCCACTATCTAGCATGCATATGCCAATGTATCCATTGCGCATCTTACATGCATAGACGCATTACGACCGCTATCCTAATCCCTAGATTTAACCGATTGACCTGGCGTAGATTCTAAACCGACTAAACCCTAAATCATGGCTAAGTTCCGAAGTCTAATGCCCTGGCGTTGGTTTATTAGATTTCTAAGATCATTCAATCAAGTGGCGTACAGGTAGAGAAAGCATTAAGAACAACCATGAAATCTGAAAACATGATAAAATACCAAATTCATTCATATCGAGTGGCGTACAAGTATGAAATCTTTTTTTTTATAGATCCACGCTTTGTTCCTAGGACGTCGAAGTCGAAGAGGGTGGCTTTCTACTTAGACCCAGGCTGCCTATGGCACACTCATAAGGTCGCGCGGCCTTAGAGGAGTGAAGAGATGCGTCATTGAAACTTATTTTCTGATTTTTTATTTTTTTATGAAGAATACGCATAACTCTAACCCTTAGGACGTAGAATAGCGCCTCAACCCACCACTTAGACCCGAACCATCGATCTCGATGTACTCATGTCAATGAAAACCTAAAATAGTCAAGACTTATCCAAGGCGAAAATTGACAGCGGAGTATAAGCGTGTGGAATCTAATGAACGATAAAAATCTATCAAACAAGCAATAAATAATCGGTATACACGGAGATATGATACTTGGTACTGAAACCTAGGAGGTGAATGTAACTATAAGTCATGGTTTCAAGCACAATTACTTCAACTAATCGGAAATCAAGAAGACTTCTAAACACACCTAGACTTTTTAGTTCATGATTCGACAAAGTCGCACAATAATGACTAAAGCTCGACAATTCATGCTAGGTATCCATCCGTATATTCCTAAAAACAAAACTCAAAATCTAACCTTAATAATCCAATCCTAATCACATGACAATACTCGACGAGTACTCCCCCCAGACTTAAATGAGACACCGTCCCGGTGTTCAAAACCTAGAAGAAACTCGCATACCAAACAACGGGAAGAATAAGGGTTAGAACGTGTGCACCTTGTGTATCTTGCAATCCCGTGTTTGTGTCCGGACGTTGTATGCGTCTCCTCCTCAAGGATGATATCAACGTTGAAAAGCCTGTGAAAAGAATCACACAATCCAGAGGAAGGAATACGATTCCACCAAGTACATCAATATGAAAAGAAAAAGAAATAGTCCAAAAGAAAAATGAAATGAAAAATGCAAAAGTGGAAAAGTCGGGTTGCCTCCCGATAAGCGCTTGTTTAAGGTCTCGAGCCTGACCAAATGCTACCCATTAGATGGACGTCCTCGACGTCGTCGCGTTCGTAGCTTCTTGCGTGCATAGTATGTTCGATAGGGCGCGGCACGCGGATTAGTGGAGCTCCTTTGTGGTGAAGGCTTCATCTTCACCTTGGGCTTCTTGTCAACGTCCCAATTGTGTGCTGGACGTTGGATGTAGCTTCGCGGCATTACGGGATCGTTCGTGTACTGATTTGAGCCGCGTTTGGCTAGTGTCGCGTGGAAGTCTCGTTCTGTGGATTCCCTTTTCTTCTCATTATCAAATAGCTCATTTTGTACCTTGTATGAATCTTCTCCAGCTGCTAAGAGATTCATATCTAGGGAATTCGTGTTCTCAAATTCGTCACAAACTTCCACGGCTAAACTCTCAAAGATGCCATTGGGGAACACAAAATCGATAACGCATGGTTGCTCATGTGTGTTCACCAAGCTGAACTCTTCTTCCATCTCGGGTTTCGTCATAGCCTTATCAATGCCCATAGCCTTATCCACTCCTATATTAGGTTCATCTCCTTTGTCACTCATTGAGGGATTTGGCTTATCTACCGTCTTTGTGCGTCTACGTTTTGGGAACGGTAAGGGAGGTGGTCTAGGTTCCGGTTTTACATATTTGGGTTCCTCCTCTTCCTTAAGCTTCTCCTTAAGCTTATCTAATTCCGCTACTGTGATAGATGTATCATTCCTTTCAAATATTGCAATGGGTCGATACATCGTCAAATAATCCCTTAGGAAAATTTCATTGTCGTGCTCATGAAGATCCGTTTCTAAATTTTCCGTTAGAACCTCTTGTGGTTCAAAGGAACTTGCAGCGAGTTGTGCAACTTGATCGTCCAAGATCTTTACGTGCCTTATTATCTCCTTAAACTCATTATTCATGTCTCTACAACTTGCTCGCATCTCTTCTTGTTGCGTTTTCAACGCTCTAATTTCATTGGATTGATCTTTTTGCACTTGTAAGATTTGGGCAAGCATGGACATAATATCGGAGTTGGCCTCTTGTTGCGGACATGGGGGTGTATATGATGGATAATTCTGAATTTGGGGTTGCATCCATGGCTGAAAATTCCCAAATCCATATTGACTATTCAGCACACCATCGGTATTTCCCCAAACGTCTTGTTCCCATGATTGTTTCGATGGACGGTATGAATTATATGGCATATGACGAGGTTCTGAAAATTGATAGTTCGTTTCAGCTATATCGGCACTCCAAAAGTTGTTGTTGTTCATATTACCTCGCAAAATAAAGAATAAAATTCAATTAAGCTTTGAGAGGTAATAATTCTCTTTTTTTTTATTTTTTTTTTATGACTCTAGACAAAACAAAACGAAAAATAAATGAAGACTCCGGAAAGGACTATGTCTTAATCAAAAGTAGTAATAACCCTAAAATCGTAATCAACTCCCCGGCAACGGCGCCAAAAACTTGATGTGCGTTTAATCAAGTAATAAATTACCTAGACTAACGCTTCCGCAAGGATACGGATCGTGTAGCAACTAGGGTCGAACACAAGGAATTGATGCAATTCTAAAGCTATTAGACCAATTGAATAAGACGTGATGAATCAAATCGTAGGGGAATGCAAACTAATCTAAATGCAAACTAAACCTAAAGATGGGAATAACTCAGCGACAAATCACCATAGGTATCAAGAGTTGCACAACAATGTATCGAAGTTCTAACAAGATAATTGGTCTAAGGTACTATCATGAGTTCAGGGAATTCAAGCTCTCCTATAGGGAGTTCGGGAAAAGTTTTAAGAACAACCATGACTGGCGTAGACTTGTCCACTATCTAGCATGCATATGCCAATGTATCCATTGCGCATCTTACATGCATAGACGCATTACGTCTGCTATCCTAATCCCTAGATTTAACCGTTTGACCTGGCGTAGATTCTAAACCGGCTAAACCCTAAATCATGGCTAAGTTCCGAAGTCTAATGCCCTGGCGTTGGTTTATTAGATTTCTAAGATCATTCAATCAAGTGGCGTACAGGTAGAGAAAGCATTAAGTACAACCATGAGATGTGAAAACATGATAAATACCGATTTCATTCATTCAAGTGGCGTACAGGTAATGAAAGCATTAAGATCCACCATTCGTTAAGCACAAGACTTCTCTACATATTGGCAATACTCTCTAACCTATGGCAATAGATCTACTCGAACATGAACTAAGGAAACGAAACACAAAAGAAATCTAAATTCAACATAGATAGAGAAAGAGATGACTCCCTATGTCTTCATTAGATCCTCCATGCCTCGGATCCGTAGATCCGTCCTTCTCGACCCTTCAAAGTGTGTCTTCTATGGCACTGAATCGTCCTTGAGTCCCCCCCTCTTTCAATTCTGCTCGATTCCCCTTTAAATAGATCTGATTTCCCTTGATTTTGCCGAACCAAAACTTAGGAAAGTTGTTGAGATCTAGGGACCCGATCGGGCACATCTTGTACCCGATCGTGCAAGCTATTTACCCGACCGTGTGCATCCATATTCGCCCGAGCGGGCACCTTTGCCCGATCGTGTTCTTCTTCAGCCCGAGTCGTGCAAAGTTACGGCATGTTTTGATGACCATCAACCCGAGCGGGCGCAATATTTCCACCCGATCGGGCACTCATACCCGATCATGTCCCTTTGGCACCCGAGTCGTGTAAGGCTACGGGGTTGTCAAGGCACAAATTACCCGAGCGGGCATCTTCCATTACCCGAGCGGGCATGTCCTAAAATGGCGTTTTCGCTCCTTTCGCTCGGTGTTTGCACGCTCACTTCAATCCACGGTCTTGTATAAGCTGAATCTTGTCATTTTGGGGTTAATTGCCGATTTCTCTCGTGTTTCTCGTAATGTCTTCTACACCAACACCAAACACGAAATGTAGATAAAATCCTCGAATAGTCTCGATAAATGAATGAAATCTAATAAATCTACCTAAAACTAGACCTAAGAATGACATAAAAACTACTACGGATTGCGTGTTATCAAGAAGATGGCCGAGGGAATAAATATTATGTTTGGGGGAATTTAATCGCCGCAATCTAGCCAAGGCAGTGGACAGTGAGGTGCTTGCATTGCGAGCTGAGCTTGCCGAGTTGAAGTTACAATTGGTAAACATGCACCAAGCATCTCCCGATTCTCACGGATTCAAGGATGTTGCAGATGTCAACTACTATGCCAACAATCCATATTTCAACACCTAAAATCCGGGCTGGAAGAATCATCCGAATCTGTCCTACAAGAACGCAAATAATGTTTTAAATCCGTTGCAAGGAAACTACCAGCCAAAGTCGTTTCAGAACCAGCCACAACATCAGAATTTTCAGCCTAGAAGAGGGGAACACCGAGATTACGTCTATGCTCGCTCAGATTCTACATGGACAAAAAGATATAAACGCTGAGCTGAATATTGTAAGACGAGATTAAGAAGAAGCGAAGAGGCTAATGGCTGAAATGCAGAGGCATTTAAAAAAATCCTAGACACCCAAGTGGCAGAAATTACAGAAAATGCTCCTTAGCGACAAGGAGTTTTACCGGGAAAGCCTGAGCCGAATCCCCGTTAGCATTGTAACACCGTCATGTTGAGAAGCGGGACAGAACTTGCGGACGTCACACCCTAGAATTTTGAGAGAGTATAATGCTACTCAAAAGAGTTCAACACAGAAGCCTAGCGACCAAGAGCATCACAAGGAAGTACAAGTTGAGGATGAAGAAGAACAGTATGTCGCACCGCCACCAAGACGCCCTCCACTTCCATTTCCCTCACGCCAAATGAAACGAAATGATAATTTACAATTTTCCAAGTTCGCAGAAAGGTTGAAGAAGATGGAAATTTCTATGCCCTTCCACGAGCCAATCACACAAATCCTTTCCTACTCGAAGTTCCTCAAAGATATACTCACCAAGAAGCGTAGAGTGGAAAATGAGACAGTGATGATCACCGCTGCGACACATGCTGTTATCCAACATGGGATACCAAAGAAATTACCCGACCCAGGTACCTTCGTTATCCCTTGTAAGATCGGAACCGTCTTCATCGACAATGCCCTATGCGACTTAGGGGCTAGTGTCAGCCTCATGCCGCTGGCTTTGTACAAGAAAATTTATTTGGGAGAGATGCAACCCACGAAGATGGTATTACATATGGCTGACCGTTCGGTGAAACAGCCGATAGGCATTGTGGAGGATGTACCTCTCAAGGTAGGCGACTACTACGTCCCCGTTGATTTCGTGGTTTTGGACATGAAGAAAGATGATATTACACCGATCATTTTTGGAAGACCACTGATCATCTCGTTTTCATACGTATTTCTTGCATGATTTAAGAGACGTTTTCGATATATATGTGTTGCTTTACGTATGATTCCGTATCCGTTTTACTTGTTTTCGTGTTTTTCATGTTCTTACAGGTTTTTACGCATATTTGGATCATTTTGGAGCTAAAGGAACATGAACGGAGCTAAGGAGCAACTTCGGGGATCATCACGGGACAAACGGGACGAGATTCAACATGAAGAACCTCCACCCGGTCGGGCACAAGTCATGCACGATCGGGCAAAAGCTACGGCTAATTTTATGCACAATTCATGCACGACTTGGGCATGAATATACCCGACCATATGCCTTGCACCCGACCGGGCACACACCATGCCCGATCGGGCATCACTCATGCCCCATGAACCTGCGCCTCACCCTAGCCGTACCCGAGCGGGTACAACGACCGCCCGAGCGGGTCGTGGCCCGTATCTGCTTATTAAGTTAAGTAAAATTAACTTAAAACAAAGGGAACTCGGTGAGGCAATTAAGGCAACATCTAGACCGACTTAAAGTGCATAAAAGGAGGCAGAGGACGACATTAGAAGACACCTTTATTCATGATAACACGCAATCCGTTATAGTTTTTATATCATTCTTAGGTCTAGTTTAGAGTAGATTATTTATATTTCATTCATTTATTGAGTATATTCGGAGACTTTATCCACATTTTGTGTTTTGCGTAGGAAACGAAGACACGAGAAGAAACACGAGTGATTTTGGCAATCTAACCCCGAAAACGTAGGTTCAACTTGTGCAAGGCGACGGATGGAAGTGAGCACTCAAACACCGAGCGAAAGGAGCGGAAACAACACCTCAAGTCATGCCCGCTCGGGTGGATTGGGAGTGCCCGGTCGGG
>CM071867.1:33547951-33580468 GCA_036759665.1 Gynandropsis gynandra
GAAACAACATTTCAAGACATGCCCGCTCGGGCATTGGAAGTGTACATGATCGGGCTAATTGCTACCAATTACCCCGTAGCTTTGCATGACTCGGGCACTCAAGGAACACGACCAAGATGGAGTGCCCGCTCGGGTGGAATTGGAGTGTCCGCTCGGGCAAATTGATGCCAAGAAATCACCGTAGGTTTGCACGACTCGGGCTCAAGAATCACACGATCGGGAATGGTGCCCGCTTGGGCTAAAAGGAGAGCACACGGTCGGGCAAGTGGCTTGCACGAGCGGGTAGAGGCTATGCCCGCCCGGGGCCTTGAATTCCTCAACTAATTCCTAAGTTTTGGAACGGCCAAATTAAGGGGAAATCAGATCTGAAAAAGGGTTTTCGAACCAGATGGGATGAGAGAACATTGAGGGACATTAGGGCAGAAGGAAGAAGGAAGAAAAGACGGAAGAAAGGATCGGGAGCAAGGAGGATCATGAGGGCAGAAGGAGGAGCGAAGAAAAGACGGAACGAGGGATCCGAAGCATGGAGGATCTATTGAAGACATCAGTTTATGAATAGGGAGTCATCTCATTCTCTATCTATGTCGAATTTAGAATTCTCTTGTGTTTCCTTTGCTGTATTCATGTCTGAGTAGATCCATTGCCATGGGTTAGAGAGTATTGCCATGTTGTAACGAAGTCTTATGCTTAATGAATGGTGGATCTTAATGCTTACATGCTTGTATGCCACTTGATATGAATGAATTTGGTATTTGATCATGTTTTCAGATTGATTGGCTGATCTTAATGCTTCAATACTTGTACGCCACTTGATTGATGATATTAGAAGTCTAATAAATCTACGCCAGGGCATTAGACTTTGGAACTTACCCATGATTTAGGGTTTAATCGGTTTAGAATCTACACCAGGTCAATCGATTGAATCTAGGGATTAGGATAGCGGTCGTAATGCGTCTATGCATGTAAGATGCGCAATAGATATATTGGTATATGCATGCTAGATAGTGGACAAGTCTACGCCAGTCAGTTCCTATAGGAGAGCTTGAATTCCCTGAACTCATGATAGTACCTAAGACCAATTATCATTTTAGAACTTCGTTACATCGTTCTGCAAACTCTCGATACCCATGGTGCTTAGTCATAAGTTTATCTCATCAATTAGTTTAGTTTATTTCATTCGCAATTCCATCTTCATCCAATTTATACGTCTTATCCATTAGTTTAATAACTTAGAAGCCGCATCAATTCCTTGTGTTTGACCCTAGTTACTATACGATCCGTATTTTTGCGGAAGCGTTAGTCTAGGTATTATTACTTGAGTTTAACGCACATCATCCGCCTTAGATAGCTTTAACTGGGATTGCATGATAGATAGATTTATCGTCGGTTTCGGTAGTCTTGTGGTGAAACTGGATTCCTAGGACGTTTGTCTTATCGTTAGAACCCAAGTCGTTTATTTACTTTCAGTATTTCATTCTTCATCCATATTCTTTCGTTAGTAAGTTTGATTCATAGTTCAAGTTTAGGTAGTGTTGCGTAGTCTCTGTGGGATCGACACCTAAAATACTACACGCGTGCCGTGCACTTGCGGGTAGTTTAGGTTATTTTATTCAACTCTGATACGCATCAACCATTCCTCAATACTGCCAATGCCACCATCGATGTTAGGGCGGGTAAACTAACGATGAAGATAGGGGAAGATATTGTTGAGTTCGGGCTGATCAAGAACCTCAAGCAACCATTTTTTGCATAATCCTTGTTCTCGGTGGATGTGTTGGACAAATCAATAAATGAAGTACTCGAAGAATCTATGAACGTTGATGTTTTGAGTGACCTATTGGATCCCACGGCTAGAGGCATGGATCAAGATGAATATCACGGGCACGGACAACCTCCGAGAGCTTCGGAAGAAACGCAAGGTAAAGAAGCACACGAACGACCAGCACACACCATGAAGCAAAGCAGGACCAAGCATAGGCTAAACCCCAATCGTGCAACATTTTTGGCCAAAACCAGCAATGTACGCTCAACCGTTCATAATGTCAAGCTCGACAAAACGCTAATCTTGAGTAGCAACATGATTGGGCAAGAGAAGAGCATGGGAGAGCTGGCTGATTTAGCAAAGCGGATGACAAATTCGAGTGGCATACCCGAGCAAAGGACACGATGCAGGAGGCATCGCACAAGAAGGCGAGGACATCCACCTCGATGGTGATGAGGAGAGCATTTGGTTAAGCTCACGACCTTAAACAACCGCATTTCGAGAGGCAACCCGACTTTCCATTTTTTTTACATTTGATTTTTTCGGACCTATTCTTATTCTTTTCACATTGATGTACTCGGTGGGTTAGTATTCCTTCTTTTGGATTGTGTGATTTTTTGACAGGTTTTTCGACATCGATATCATCCTTGAGGAGGAGACACATACAACGTCCAGCCGCATAACCAACTCAGGACAGCAAGATACACAAGGTGCACACGTTCTAACCTTTATTTTCCCGTAATTGGTATGTGAGTTTCTCTTAGGTCTTGAACACCGGGACGGTGTTTCATTCAAGTATGGGGGAGTACTCGTCGAGTATCATGCATGTGATTAGAATTAGATGATTAGGAATAGATGATTAGGATTAGATGTTGATTTTTTTTGTTATCTTAGGAATAAGTGTATGGATACCTAGTACGAATTTTCGAGCTTTAGTCATTATTTTGTGAACTTTCTCGAATCGTGAACAATAATCTAGGTTTGCTTAGAATTCTTTTGGATACCGATTAGTTGAGTAGTTGTGCTTGAAACCATGATCTATAGTTGCATTCACCTCCTACGTTACAGTACCAAGTATCCATATCTCCGTGTATACCGATTGATCTTTGCTTTGTTTGATATATTTTACCGTTCATAGATCATTAGATTCCACATGCTTATACTCTGCTGTCACCTTGGATAAGTTTCTAACTATTTCAGGTTTATATTGACATGAGTACATCGAGATCGTTGGTTCGGGTCTAAGTGGGGGGTTAAGGCGCTATTCTACGTCCTAAGGGTTAGAATTGAGGCGTAATTTTGAAAAAAAAAGAGGGAAAAATGTTCTTCAATGACACACCTTTTCACTCTGCTAGGGTTATAAGACCTTATGAGTGTGCCATAGGTAGCCTGGGTCAAGTAAAAAGCCATCCCTCTTCGACTTCGACGTCCTAGAAACCAAGTGTGGGTCTATAAAAAAATGAAAAAGAAAAGAAAAGAGAATAAGAACGAGAATACAAGTTTAATGATATCTCAAGCTTAGGAGAATTGGTATGGAGATCGCTTGGATGTTTTCTAGGGGTATGAAATAGACTTAGGTTATTGGTAGGACTGCATGGCTCGTGACTTTCGGTTGATAGAAGACTGAAGTAGGTACACTTAGGCTTGCGTTCATGTGACGCGTTGTATTGCATGATGGCTATCCCTTCGCAGTTTTCATGCTAGTATCCATTGTTGTTTAACTCTTCTTGTACTCGACTATAGGTTTTGCTCGATGATGTGCGTAGACTCAAGTAATGAATTACCTAGACTAACGCTTCCGCAAGAATACGGATCGTGTAGCAAATAGGGTCGAACACAAGGAATTGATGCAACTCTAAAGCTATTAGACGAATGAATAAGACGTGTAAAATCAATAGCAGATGGAATGCAAATGCAAACTAACTAAACTAATGATAGGAATGACTCATCGACAAAACACCATAGGTATCAAGAGTTGCACAACGATGTAACGAAGTTCTAACGAGATAATTGGTCTTAGATACTATCACGAGTTCAGGGAATTCAAGCTCTCCTATAGGAACTGACTGGCGTAGACTTGTCCACTATCTAGCATGCATATACCAATATATCTATTGTGCATCTTACATGCATAGACGCATTACGACCGCTATCCTAATCCCTAGATTCAATCGATTGACCTGGCGTAGATTCTAAACCGATTAAACCCTAAATCATGGCTAAGTTCCAAAGTCTAATGCCCTGGCGTAGATTTATTAGACTTCTAACATCATCAATCAAGTGGCGTACAAGTATTGAAGCATTAAGATCAACCATGAAATCTGAAAACATGATCAAATACCAAATTCATTCATATCGAGTGACGTACAAGTATGAAAGCATTAAGATCCACCATTCATTAAGCACAAGACCTCTCTCTGAGTCGTCCCCCTTCCTTCTGGTTCGAAAACTCCTTTATTTAGATCAGATCTCTCTTAGTTTGGCCGTTCTAAATCTTGGGAGTTAGTTGAGATAAACAAGGACCCGATCGGGCACAGCCTTTACCCGCTCGTGCAGGCCTTGTGCCCGACCGTGTACACCCATTTTAGCCCGAGCGGGCACCTATGCCCGAGCATGCTCCTTTTCAGCCCGAGTCGTGTAAACCTACGGGGGTGTTTGGTGATAATTAACCCGAGCGGGCACTCCAATTCCACCCGATCGGGCACACATGCCCGAACATGTTCCTTGAGCACCCGAGTCGTGCAAAGCTACGGGGTTGTCTTGGCATCAATTACCCGAGTGGGCACCCTTACAATGCCCGAGCGTGCATGTCCTAAAATGTTGTTTCCGCTCCCTTCGCTCGGTGTTTGAATGTTCACTTCAATCTATGGCCATGCACAAGTTGAACCTTGTCACTCAACTACGTTTTCGGGGTTAAATTGCCATATTCTCTCGTGTTTCTCGTCATGTCTTCGTTTCTTACACAAAACACGAAATGTAGATAAAACCTCGAATAAACTCGATAAATGAATGAAATCTAATAAATCTACTCGAAACTAGACCTAAGAATGATATAAAAACTACTTCGTAGTATTTACATGATTCTTAGGTTCAGTTTTGATTAGATTTCTTGGACTTTACCGATTATTGAGTTTATTCAAGGATTTCATTTACCATTTCGTGTTTTGTATAGGAAACGAAGATATGAAACGAAGATATGAAACGAAACACGAGTGATTATGGCTATTCCACCCCAAAATGTGATTGAATGACAAGATACAACATGTGCACGACCACGGATCCAAATCGAACACTCACGCATCAGGCGAAAGGAGCGGAAACAATGATTGATGTGGTACAGGCTCGGGCATGGAAGAGGCCCGCTCGGGAAAAAGTAGACCGGGCATGCTTAGAACATGGTCGTGTGACCATGCCCGCTCGGGCTGCAAGTGAGGACCCGCTCGGGCTACACTTCTGCAATTAGGACTGAAAATCCCCGAAACCATGCCCGACTCGGGCTGGTAGACCACATGGTCGGGTAAGCAAGCCCGCTCGGGCTGAGTATTGTGCACGCTCGGGCTGACTGCTGCACGACCGGGTGCATGTTGTACCCGTGCGGGCCGCCTAATCCGCAACAACCTAGTTTGAATGTTTGAACGAATAATCAATGAGAAAATTAGCCATCTAGGGCAAGGGGACGATGCATAGACAAGAGGAGACACGAAAGAGAGAGGAGAAAGAGGAGAGAATGCGGTTGAAGACTTTGGCCACCCAAAGGATTCATCCGAAGCCAATGCTCGGGATGATAGGGGAGATGAACACTTACTTCGTTTTTGTTTGCTTCTCTATGTATTCTGAGTAGATATTTTGTCATGGGTTAGCGATGCCATTGTAATGGATAGTTTGGTTTATTAATGCTTGATTTCGTTTTTATTCAATCGAATGGTTCAATAGGTTATAGATTTGTGCGTAATGCCTTCATACATTGTTGATTTCATGCTTGAATAAGGCTAGATCTATTATACAAAGATTAGACACGTTTGAGGGAGATTAAAAATTCGTGTAGGCTTGGGAGAGTTAGGCTTCAGTCAAGCTTGAGTCTCATGAGTACGTTAATATCTTAGATAGAGGATTTAGGCTTGTGAGAGTCATTTCCATTTATAGAGGTCGAGTTCCCATCCAACATTAGAGGTCGAGTTCCCCATTGTTCTTAATGCATCTAGAAGTTCCGTGCTACATAGGGATATGAGTGACGGTTATTTCCTAGGTAGAAGATTTAGACTTGGGAAAGTCATTTCTAGCATTAGAGATTGAATTCCCTATTGTTCTTAACGCGTCTCGACGTTCCGCGCTACATCAGGAGATGAGTGACGTTGATTTTCTAGGTAGAGGATTAGATATTAGATCCCCATCGATTGATACAAACCAATTTTCATGATCCATAGAAACATCCATTGCATGTTCCGGTATTCCCGACACCCATGATACTCCTCATTGCCAAGTCTAGCTTCGTTACCTTTACTTATCTTTATTTTCTAGTTCATTACTCATCTATTGATCGATCTTCTTCTCATGACATCTTAGTTCTAACGTTGCACTAGTCCCCAGAGTTTGACCCTAGTACTAGACAAACCTTATACTTGCGGTAGAGTGGTCTTGGAAATAATAAAACTCTGATTTCCGTCCATCAAGTTTTTGAGTTACAGCTTGCCTTCATTCAGATGTTGAATCAATGACCATTTAGGGGATGATCCACGGAAGATCCGAACCAGCATCTCACTCAGTTCAAGATGTTGTGTTCGAACATGAAAGCATACCCCAGAATAAATGATGAAGCGATTATGTTGCTTGCCTTCCCATTCTCAGTTAGGGAGCATGCACTCAAGTGACTCTACATGCTACCCCTAAATTCTATTTATATGTGGAGCCAGCTCGATGAACGCTTCATGATGCGATTTTTCTCACCCCACAAGATGCAGCTATGGAAGAACAAGATTAATTCGTTTGCACAAGAGGATAAAGTAAGTCTTTCAGAGGCGTGTCTACGATTTAAAGGATATCAACGCGAATGCCCACACCACGGGATGGATAAAAGATACCTCATCGCCATTTTCATTGAGGGTCTTCGTGATGAAGTTCGAGATTGGTTGAACGCTGCTTATGGAGGTTCTCTACATGACTTCCCGTTCACCGCTATTGAGGCCAAGATTGAGAAGTTGGTCTAGGGAAGAAATATTATGTCAAGAGAATTTAATCGCCGCAATCTAGCCAAGGGACCGGACAGTGAGATGCTTGCATTGCGAGCTGAGCTTGCCGAGTTAAAGTTACAGTTGGTAAACATGCACCAAGCGTCTCCCGATTCTAACGGATTCAAGGATGTTGCTGAAGCGAATTACATTGCCAATAATCCATATTTCAACACCTACAATCCGGGCTGGAAGAACCATCCGAATCTGTCCTACAAGAACGTCGATAATAGTGAACGATAACCTAGATGAATCCCAAAAGAAACGATTGGTAGATTTTCTTAGGAGATATAGGGATGCTATAGGTTATACATTAGAGGATATTAGGGAACTTAGTCCATCCCTTTGCATGCATGAGATTCACCTAGAAGATGACTCTAAGACCTCCATTGAACATCAACGTAGACTTAATCCGAATATGATGGAAGTATATAAGAAAGAAGTTCTTAAGTTGTTAGATGTTGGAATCATATATCATATATCGGATAGTGCGTGGTTGAGTCCTGTACGGGTAGACCCAAAGAAAGGAGCATTGATAATTTGAAATCAGATTAATTGATTCAAATGAGCCAAAACGGCTAAATATACAAAAGTTCAAAAGTTAGACCTAATTACAAAAAGACTTATATACCCCTATACATAAATCCTTTACACGCCCCCTCAAGATGGAGCACCCTCGGTGAGTCCAATCTTGGAACACAAGAGCTAAAACGGAAGTCTCGGGAGAGGCTTCGTGAGAATGTCCGCGAGTTGATCCGCAACTCGTACATGAGTAACCCGAAGAGTATTGGACTCGACCAGGCCACGGACGAAGAGATAGTCTAGCGCCAAGTGCTTCATTCGGGAGTGAAAGACGGGCTTAGCACTGAGGTATGTTGCTCCAATGTTGTCGCAATAAATGGTAGGTGGTGATGATGACTTGATCCCAATTTCAGATAGTAAAGCAACGACCCATAGAACTTCCGCGGCCGTGGACGCAATAGAGCGGTATTCAGCCTCGGTAGACGAACGGGAAAGTCCAGTTTGCTTCTTAGACGACCAGGAAATAGGATGTGCACCAAGGAAGAGGAGATACGCCCCGGTGGACTTGAGATCAAGGGAGTCTCCAACCCAATCTGCATCGGTAAAGGCATGTAAGGAGAGGGTGTTCTTGGCGGATAAGAAGATACCTCGATCCTTCGTGCCTACAAGAAAACGTAGGACTCTCTTGACTGCTTGCCAATGAACACTCGTGGGAGCATGCATGAATTGGGACAGCTTGTTGACAGCGAAGCTAATGTCGGGTCGTGTAAGAGATAGATACTGTAGTCCGCCAACAATGGACCGATACTCCGTGGGATTGGAGAGGGAAGTCCCCATGTCAAGTGTCATACGAGATGAGGACGACATGGGCGTAGGAACCGACTTTGCTTCATGCATGAGACAATGGTTTAGAAGATCTTGAATGTACTTCCGTTGAGTCAAATGTAGGCCTCGAGACGTTCGCGTTGCTTCTACCCCGAGAAGGTATGATAAGTCACCGAAGTCCTTGATGGAGAAGTAGGCGGCTAGGGCATCAATGAATTGCTGGACTTTTGATGAGCAATTGCCTGTAACAACAATATCATCAACATAAACCAGCACATACAATTGTAGCGCAGTTGTGTTGACAATGAACAAGGAGGTGTCCGCCAAAGAGTTGCTAAAGCCGCGAGCAAGAAGAAATGTGCGAAGGTTGCGATGTAAGGCCTGTAACTCAGAATCCATTGCATCACGCCATCTAGGATCTTTCAAGGCTTGAGTGATATTAGCCGGTTCACTTTCCACCTGAGCTACAAGAGCAGATCGGTTACTCTTTGAGCGAGTAACCATCGGATGCGAATTTGTGCGAGGACGTTGCGGTGGCACGTCCAAGATAACAAGGTGAGAAGACTGTGACGACGTTGAGGGCTCAACATGAGGAGGATCCGAAGGTGGAGAGCCAATATCCGAAGATTGCAGCGGCGAAGAATCCGAGCTTAGGGCCTGAACCGGTAACGGAGCAATGAGTGGTGGCGAGAAGGATGGTGTAGGGTTGACGCTATTTGAAGAGGTGGCTACCATGGGTGACTTGGTGGTTTGTGGGAAAATTTTAGTAGGCTCGGCAAAGGGATATCTACAACCAATGAAGTGGACATGACGGGATATAAATATGCGCGACCTAAGCGGATCAACACAAACGTATGCACTTTGAGTGGATGAGTACCCAAGGAGGACATCTGGATCGGATTTGGGTTCTAATTTGTTCGCTGTATAGGGACGTAACCAAGGGTAACATAGACATCCAAAGACAAGAAGTTTAGTATAGTTTGGTGGTTGTTGGAAGAGACACTCGTAAGGTTAAGACATACCAAGGGTCGGGGTCGGGAGGCGGTTAATAAGATAAGCCGCCGTACAAAATGCATACGACCAATAGGTTAAGGGCATGGAGGAATGCGTGAGAAGGGATAGACCGGTTTCTACAACATGCCTATGTCGTCTTTCCGATATACCATTGTGTTCGGGAGTATGCGGTGGAGATGTGAAATGAGAAATGCCATTAGAGGATAGAAAAGAACGTAAGGCAATGAATTCACCTCAGTTATCCGAATAGAGTGTTGCAATGCGTTTGTCAAATTTGTTTTCAACGAGTGTTTTGAATTGAATGAATGTGTCACGAACTTGGGATTTGGTTTTGAGTGGATACAACCAAGAATAACGTGTAAAGTGATCTCCAAAAATGACATAGTATTTGAAGCCATCAACGGAATAAATTGGAGATGTCCAATCATCGGAAAAGATCACTTCAAGTGGTCGAGAAGTGGTAAGAGTGGAAGTGAAAAAGGTAATTTGTGACGTTTATTCCGACAACACGCATTGCAAAACACATAAGTAGAATCCTTAGACAATGGTAAATCGAAAGTTTTGACAACTTTATTCAAAATCAAAGACGACGGATGACCTAAACAGGAATACCACTCGGACGAAGTGGGCTTGACACTATGAAATGCAAAAGGAGGAAACGAGGTACTAGATGGGGCGGGCCACTCATAAACTCCATCTTTAGCGCTTCCTTTCAGAAGTTGCGCCCCCGTGCTGAGATCCTTCACCTGAAAGTCACAAGGGGGAAATTCAACGGATACATCATTAGTCTTGCATAGTTGATTAACCGAAATTAAGTTCTTGCATATCTTAGGCACACATAAAACATTCCGTAATGCTAACGGCCTAGTGTCAAGGGGTATAAAAATAGAACCCATATGTGTGATGGATAAGCCGTTTCCATCACCGACAACAACATCATCATTGTCGCAGTACGGGGAGTGGATTGCAAGATTGGATAGATCCGATGTGATGTGATGAGATGCTCCACTATCCAGTATCCACGAGTTGGCATCATAGGGTGAGACAGCAGCATGGTGAGCTTGTGGTCGTGGCTCCCAATGTGAGGAGGAATGCTGCCATGGTTGCGTCGAGGGGTTCTCTAGAATACCGGGAGAGGAGACAAGACGGAAACGTGGGCAGCGTTGAACGCTGTGGCCTTGAACACCACACGCTTGATATTTGCCTTGATAGCCACGACGTGTTGGTGAATGTTGACGAGGACGTCGAGACCAATTGGATGAGTCGGACGAGTGAGAATCCAGACGAGACCAATTTGACGAGCCGGACGAGCGAGAATCCGGATGAGACCAATTGGATGAGCGTGTGGCCGTGGGGTTGGCCGTGATGGGAGCAACGGCCAATAGGGGATGCGGTTCAGAATTAGCCAATTTGGCCTCATGATTAAGAAGTTTTTCGTGAACTTCTTCAATGGATGCAGCGGTATCCTTTGCACGAATAACGTCCGCAATCGGCTTATACTCATCGGGAAGACCGTCTAGGATTGCATCGAGTACATCTTCGTGATCAAGCGGCTTTCCCAATAGGGCAAGCTCATCAGCAGTAGTGGTGATGGCACGTAGGTATTCATCAATGGATTGGGATCCTTTTGATGAACGCTTGATCTTATCACGGAGTTGTAGAAGGTGGCCGCGAGACGCTTTACCATAAGTGTTGGCAAGCGTCTTCTACGCCTCGTAGGTGGACGGGGCGCGAGCAATTAGTGGCTGTAGAGATTCCGAAATTGCTCCAAATAAGGCTGAGAAGAGAAGACGGTCTTGTTGCTTCCATGGCTGAAAATTAGGGTTGTCGACGGACACTCTATCACGGTGGATCTTGGCCGGAGGAACAATGGAGTTTTCCTCAATGAAACATTGAAGATTGTAGCCTTCAAGAAGGGCACGAATCTGAACATTCCACGTGATGAAGTTGGTCGGCGTCAGTTTGGTGATGTTGGCCATGTTGACGGTGAGAAGAGTGTTGAGCGGATGTTGTGGATCGAAGGTTGGGACCGCATCGGAGATATGGGCGGTAGAATGACTTGTTTGGCCGGCCATGAGTTAGGGTTTTGAAGGCGGTGAGCAAGAGATGCAAGATCTAGGGTTGGTATTGTAAATCTAGGGTTAGATCTTAGATTAGATCTAGGGTAGATTGATAGAGGATCGATGGCCGCGACGGGGTAACCAGCGGACGCGGTGTGGGACGAAGGAGGAGGGGCGATCCGGGACGCGAGAAAAACGGGCTAGGCGGTGGAAGTAGAGCAAGAGAGGTACGAATTAGGGTTTCGGAATTTAGATCTAGGGTTGAAACAGTAGATCTAGGGTTTGTAGGGGAGGAGACCGGCGATGGAGCAGCAATGGAGCGCGGCGCGGGACAAGATACGAGCGGTGACCCGGGACGCGGTGAGATCAGGCCGGTAGGAGGTGTGGAGGACGACGGCCAGAAATTTAGGGTTTTGGTGCGTTTTCTGTTTTGGCAAGGGTCGTACGTGATGGTACGACGGCTGGGGAGGGAGGAGAGGGATGAACGGCCGGAGGATAGGGTGAGGGTGATCGGCGACCGCAAGAAAGAGAGGCACGGATGAAATTATTAGATGCTGCATCCCCGAAGAAGATGTTCCACATATACTATCGCATTGTCATTCTTCAAGATACGCTGGTCACTTCGCAGCAGCCAGAAAAGCCGCAAAGGTGGTGCAAGCGGGCTTCAATTGGCCTACACTCTTCAAGGACGCCCACAACTACGTCGTGTCATGCGATAATTTCCAAAGAACGGAGAGTCTTTCTAGGCGCAGCGAGATGCTGCAGCATTACATTCTAGAAGTCGAGCCTTTTGATGTATGGTGAATAGACTTCATGGGCCTTTTCCCTTCTTCATGCAGAAACCTCTACATATTGGTCGCGGTGGACTACTTAACGAAGTGGGTGGAAGCCTTAACAAGTCTGACCAATAATTCTAAACCCATGATCAAGATGTTCAAAGATGTCATATTCCCACGTTTGGATTTCCGAGGGTAGTGATCAGCAGTGGAGGAAAACACTTCGTGAATTGCATCATAGAAGGGCGATTGAAGTAATACGGTGCTCCATATAGAATAGCAATGCCCTATAACCCTCAAACCAGCGGCCCAAATGAAGTGTCCAACTAAGAGATCAAATCAATTCTGGAGAAGACGGTCTCCAAATCTAGGAAGGATTGGACGCTAAAACTTGATGATGCACTATATGCTTACTGAACAACCTTCAAAACGCTAATCAGCTAGTGTACGATAAGGCATTCCACTTACCGGTCAAGTTAGAATATCAAGCGTATTGAGAAATCAAGGTACTTAACTACGACTACAAGATAACTGCTGAAAAACGAGTGCGACAAGTACATCAACTAGAGGAGATACGCCTCAACTCATACGAGAATGTGAAAATCTACAAGGAACGTATGAAGAGGTGGCACGATACACACATCGTCCAGTGCACTTTCAAGGTAGGTTACCAATTACTTGTTTTCAATTCGAATTTGAAACTCTTTCCAGGGAAATTCAAGTCACGATGGTACAGGCCGTTAATGATCAAGAACATCTCACCACATGGCGCTATCGAGTTGACAAGAATCAGCAGTCCATTCAAAGTGAACACCCAACGAGTAAAGCTCTACAATAGGAATCAGCGGTCCATTCAAAGTGAGTGAACGCCCAATGCGGTAATACCCAAGCTGTACTCAATCTTTCAGAATCAACTCATGTGTAGAGCACTTCGGTCAGGCTCGTGACCTTAAACAAGCGATTCTCGATTGGCAACCCGAGCTTCGTATCTTTTTATTTCTTTTTATTTTCAGAACTTAGGTCTTCTTCTTTTCGCATGTATGTACTCGGTCAACTGCCTCGTTGTATCGTACTTTCTCTCTTTTGGGTTATCCGATTCTTTTTCATAGGTTCTCCAATTCGATATCATCCACAATGGAGGAGACACATACAACATCCATCTGCACTACAAACTCAGAACAACAAGAATACACAAGGTTCACACGTTCTATATTTCTTTATCTTCTCTTGAGTCTAGGTATGTGAGTTCCTCTCTTGGGTTTTGAACACCGGGACGCTGTTCCATTCAAGTCTTGAAAAGCGGGGGTACTCTTCGAGTGACATGTTTGTCATTAGGATTAGACGCTGAGTTCTTTTTATTTTAGCATTTACGTTATTTTCGTTAGGATTAGACAGACGAATATGTAGTAAGAAATTTTGAACTTTAGCCATCTTTGTGTAATTTTGTCGAATCGGGAACAAAAGCCTACACTTGCTGAAAAAGACTCTTAGAAATGGATTAGTCTAGTAGTTGTGCATTAATCCATGACTTGTAGCTGTGTTTCGCCCCTTAGGTTTCAATCCCAAGTACCTATATCTCCATGTATACCGTTTATTCTTTGCTAGGTCGTATACCTCTTTACGGTTCATTCTATTTTATAATTTCACGTGCTTACACTTCACTGTCAATAGAATAAGTTTCTAACTATTTCAGCCTTATATTGATATGAGTGCATCGATCTCGATGGTTCTGGTCTAAGTGGTGGGTTGAGGCCGTTTTTTACGTCCTAGGGGTTGGAATTGATGCGTAATCCTTATAGTTTGCTCTAAAAAACAATTTCAGTGACGCAACATCTTCACTCCCCTAAGGTTACAAGACCTTACGAGTGTGCCAATCGGAAACCTGGGTCTAAGTAGAAGGTTTTCCTCTTCAACTCCGACGTCCTAGAAACCAAACGCGAATTTTAAAAAATAAAAATAGAAATGGAAACCGAAAAAAGGAGAAAAGAGAAAAGAAAAAGAAAATAATCATTTCTAAATAATGATATCTCACGTAAGCATAGGAAAATAAGTATGGGATTGCTTGGATAACGTCAAGGGGTTAGTGAAATGAACTTAGTTTATGCGTAGCATTACACGATTCATGACTTTCGGTGGATAAAATTCTGAACTAGGTATGTTTAGGTCTGTGATCGTGTGATGCGTTGTTGTGCATGATGGCTGATTTTCGGAGTATTTGTGCTAGTATCCGGTTTTTGTCTACACATTGTGCTTAATTCTAGTTTTGCTTGAGGACGAGCAAAGTTTCAAGTCTGAGAGAGTTTGATAACGTCTAATTTTTCTTACTATTTTCATGTCTTTATATAGTTATTTTATCATTTATTTAGACTTATCGAGTATTAAGTATCATTTAGTCTTCTTCTAAAGTTTTCTCGTGTGTTTTATAGGAAATGAAGATATCAGATACAAAAATGAGTATATGTGGGGAAATATTGAGAAAACTACCCTTGTTTTGGCTGTGCACGGTCAGTACTCAAGTTTACCAAAGCCACAAATAGAATTGCACAGCTGGAGAAGAGAAAAGGAACACAAACTGACACTTCCACAGAATGGAAATCGCCGGCCACTTCCAAAAAATGAAAACAGTCGCCGCATCTCATATAAAATGGAAATATAGCTGGAAAAAAAATGGAAATTTTTGGTTGATGGAACAACAATTGAAAGAGCACGGTTGAAACATGAAGAGGAAATATGGCTTACACATAATGGAAGCAAGCCGCTGGAACACAAAATGTAAATTGTCAACCGCTGCAAACAAAATGGAAATTAAAGCCGCTGGAATAAGAATTGGAAACTACAACCATTGGACATAAAATAGAAGTGCGCGGAAAAGAGGAAAAGGAATAGAAAAGGAAAGAGAGGAAGAAGGAAACAAGCACGAGGGGAGGAAGAACACAATTCAGTTAGGACAAAAGCACACAGAGAGGAACACGCGCAGACAGAGAGAGAAGAGAGCAGAGCGCAGAACAGGATAGAGACAGGGCTACAAACTCAGAGTGCGAAGGAGCTATTGAAGACTATAATATTAGAATAAGGGAGGTATCTCGTATTGTACCTATGTTTAAGATAGTTTTTATTCGTGTTTTGTTTTTCGAATCCATGTCTGAGTAGATCCATTACCACGGGTTAGAGTTTTGCAATTATGTAATGAAGGCTTGTGCTTAATGCTTGGTGGTTCTTAATGCTTTTATTCCTAATACCCAACTTGAATAAATGATTATGGTATTTGATCGTTTTCAGATTGATTGGATGTTCTTAATGCTTTTGTTCTTGTACGCCACTTGAATGAAAGATTATAAAAGTCTAATGAATCTACGCCAGAGGATTAGACTTTGGAACATAGCCATGATTTAGGGTCTTATTCGATTTAGAATCTACGCTAGGTCGGTCGATTGAACCCATGGATTAGGATAGGGGTCTTAATGCATTTGGTAAGATAGATTACGCAATCGAAAGATTGGTAGTACGCATGCTAGATAGTGGACATGTCTACACCAATCTGTTCCTCGGATAGAGCTTGAATTCCCTGAATCCATGATAATATCTAAGACCATGATCTTTGTTAACACTTCATTGCATTATTGTGCATCTCTTGAAACCTGAGGTGTTGAGTTTATTGAGTTTATCCTGTTAGTTATTTTAGTCTTTACTTTGCATTCCATTCACTTAATAATTTGTTACCCGTCCTATTCATTAGTTTAATAACCTTATTGTTACATCGGTTTTGTAGAGTTTGACTGTGGTACTACATGATCGTATTCTTGCAGAAACGTTAGTGTAGGTAATTATTACTTGAAATTAACCACATCATGAACTTCCACCATAATTCCCGAAATACCTCATTCATTATGGATTGGAATAAACTTGATACTCATAGTGACCTTCGTGAGTCCTAGAAGTTGTCTAGTGGATGTCTTCTTCTCCGATCGAATTTTGGTGATAACCTAATTTCAAAACTAGCTTTAAAAACACAGTGGCTCCCTAAATTTCTTTCAATAGCTCTTCGATCAATGATATTGTATACCTATCGAGAATGATGATTTTGTTGAGAGCACAATAGTTTATGAAAAATGGTCATCCCTGAAAGTATTATGCCTCTTATGTAATATTTAAATAGTCTCAGGTTAGTTGTAATTATTAAAAAGTTTAATAATTATATAATAAACGAAAAACATGTTTTTGTTAACAGTTTTCATTAGCACGAAAATTAAAACAAAACCCTAAAAGCCGTCTGAAAGAAAAACAAAGAACGAAACTGTTTTCGTTCATCGTAAAATTCTGCACCAACCGTTGACTGCAAATCCGATCTCGGCGTGGATACGAGTACATGATTTGCGTTATCAGTCTTACATCCGACAATCACAACATTCAATGTAACAGGTATTATAGAAATTTTTTCTAATTCTGTAGTTGAATGAAACCCCGAAAAACTAATCCGAATTTGACTAGATCTTCAAGATGGGTTGTTAAAACATGTTTTCTCACCCGATTAGCAACCCAACAGTTGTATCAGAGCTTCTGGTCGTCTGTTTAGGAGTGGAACGAGCGAGAGGAGAGTGTGGGCGATGTCGCCCTGCATGGCGTCTAGCACACGAGCGACGAGCGAGGGCGGGGGTTGTGCGGCGCACGAGTGGGCGAACTAGTCGAGCGACGGTGAGCATCGAGGGAGAGGGTGTTCAGGGCGAAATGGGTTTCAGAAACCCTCGACGAACCCTCATCGCCGATGCGGGCGATTGACAACCGTTCGTGCGGCAGTTCGGAGGCGCCCTGAGCCGACAGCTCTACACACCTGGAGCGGGAATCCGGCGAGAGGGTGGCGGACGATGGCGGCTGGGTTCTTCAATAACACTAACCCTAACCCTAACCCTAACCCTAACACGACGCGTGAGCCTGAGCGGGCGCACGTAACCCGCTCGTGTGGGAAAAAATGACCTGACTACCATGTGACTATTTGATAATTGCTCTCGGACAATGAGATGAAGGATGAACTCAACTATATTGTTACGAACGACCTGACTACCATGTGACTATTTGATATAGAATAAATTTATTCTATTTTATATGTTTGGGAAACGTCTTGATTACAAAGGGGCTCAGACATATAGTTATAGATTGGTGCTAATAGGAAATCTGATTTCTAATATTATTGTAACGTTGATTAGCGAAAAAATATCATTTAGATGAAGTCCATGTCTTTATGATATTAATGATGTTTAACTCTCTGCTGTTAAAATTTTCCTTTGTTTTAAGGTCTCTTGAGAATGTCTCAGTTCAACTTGCGTCCAATCCTCGAGACCATCTTCTATGGATGATTAGTTTGATAGCACAGCTTGAGAAGCTGGGTGCACCTTCTGTAAGGAAATACAGCAGGAGATGATCTTGCACTCACTTCCGGAGTCCTTCTCCCCGTTCTTGGTCAACTACAACATGAACAAGTTGGACGTTGAGTTGCATGAGATGCACAACGTGCTCATGGAGTATGAGAAGCAGATGTCCATAGGGAAGAGAGGATCGAGATCTATGCTGATGGTTGGGCAGTCCTCTTATCAGAAGAGGAAGGACAACAGGACCAGGCAGAGTGCGCCTAAGACTGGTGTGACCAGGCCAAAGGGCGGTGCCACCAAGGCTGACCAATCAGATGCTAAGTGTTTCTTCTGCAAGAAGAAAGGACATTGGATAGGAACTGCAAGGAATACCTGCAATCTCTCAAGGGCAAGAAGCAAGGTAAGATTCTCATGGTAAATGTTTCCATGGTTTCCTTAACTACCATTGATTCATAAAGATGGGTATTGGATACAGGTAGCAGTTTAACGTCTGCAATATTTTGCAGGGATTGAGGATTAGTAGGAGGTTCAGGAAGGGAGAGTTCAGTCTGAAGGTTAGAAATGACTCAAGTGTTGATGCTCTAGCCGTAGGATCGATTTCCCTTATTATGCCTATGGACAAGACTTTGTTGTTAGACGACTCTTATTATGTTCCGAAGTTCGTTTTGAACATAATATCTATTTCTATGCTTGATAGACGTGGATTTCGAACAATTTTTAGTAGTAAAATTTGCTCTGTGAATGATTACTTGCAACAAGGAATTTATGTCTTACCTGATGTGAATGTATAACCAATTCACATGCATGTTTCGAGCCATAAGAGAAAGGTAGGTGATCGTCAAAGACAGACATACCTTTGCATTGTGGACTTGGTCACATCGGTGAGAAGAGGATAAACAGGTTGCATAAAGATGGTCTTTTAGGCCATTTTGATTATGAATCTTACGCAACTTGTGAGTCATGTCTCACTGGTAAGATGACCAAATCTCCGTTTAGTGGAACCGGGGAGAGAGCTACAGAACTCCTAGGACTCATACATACTGATGTATGCGGACTTATGAGAGTTCAGGCCAGGGGTGGATATTCATATTTCATCACGTTCATTGATTATATGTCGAGGTATGCATTTTTGTTATTGATGAAACACAAGTCCTAATCTTTTGAAATGTTCAAAAGTTTCCGCAATGAAGTGGAGAAACAAACCGGAAAGAGTATCACGGTGTTGAGATCTGACCGGGGCGGTGAATATCTTAATCATGAATTTGTTGATTATCAGCCTAACGGTCTGAGGTTCAGTAATCACAATACGAAATATGGGAATTTTTCTCAGTGGACTTCTCCTGGAACACCGCAGCATAATGGTGTGTCCGAAAGGAGAAATCAGACTTTATTAGATATGGTCCGATCCAGATGGGGTTCACGGATCTTCCAATAAACTTGTGGGGGTTATGCTTTAGAAGCACCTGCTTATATCTTAAACAAGGTTACCACTAAAGCAGTGTCTAAGACTCCATATGAGACATGGAAGGGACATAAACCTAACCTGAGACACATGAAAGTTTGGGGTTGTCCGGCCTTTGTTAAGAGACTTTAGCCAGACAAGCTAGATGCTAAATCTGACAGGTGTAGGTTCATAGGTTATCCCAAGGAAACTATCGGATATTATTTCTACCATCCGTCTGAACACAAAGTGTTTGTGGCCAGAACGACAACCTTTCTTGAAAGGGAATTCCCTGAGGAAGGAATTCATGGTGGGGAAGTAGTTCTTGACGAGATTCAAGAACTCAATGAACCAACACAAGCTCATGGACATGAGATGTCAAATGAGCGATCTTGGCTAGGAGAAATGTTGTTAGGCTCCGGCACGTCATCATCAAATGTTGAAGTGACAGTGCCAGTTCAGGAACAAGTTCAGGAACCTATTCAAGAACAAGTCCAACAAGATATCCTAGTGCAGGTTGAACGTGCTACACAGGCTTTCTTGAGAAGGTCAACACGTTCTCGACATGCACATGAAAGGCTTAATTTGATGGTGCAAAACGACGTGGTCGGTCATAGAGATGACGACCCGTTGACTTTCCAAGAAGCCATACAAGGCCCAGATTCTGAGAAATGGTGGAAAACTATGGAATCCAAGATGGAATCTATGAAGATCAACAATGTGTGGACTTTAGTTGACTCTTCACTGACTTTCAGACCGATTGGTTGTAAATGGCTTTACAAGAAAAAGATTGGAGCAGATGGGCAGGTGACGTGTGGAAACACGAGTTATAATTGTCCTAGTCCACTTCACCGCAAGTATACGGATCGTGTAGTACCAGGATCGATCTCTAGGGACTAATTGCAGTTAAACTAAGAACGAAACTAAACTAAGACGAAAGAAGATAGGATGGGATATGATCCTAAATTTCCTAAAACTATCCTAAGGGTGACAACGAAACTAGGTTAAGGATGAGACTAGATATGGTGAACACTACGGGTGTACGGGATACCGGGAATTGCATAGATGAACGACTAAGGATCATAGATCTATAACCTACTCTTGACAACGGGAAATTCATGCTCTACGGTGAGGAGTGATTCTTCCGAGCCTAAACCTCCTACCATGGATACATGCAGCCCTACCTTCCAGCAGCGATTAACATATACCATGGCAGCATTATGACCACAATCACTATCCCTAAGATGACTAACCGACCGGTCAGATTCTCATTAGTCAAAGCTAAAGCTACAACTTAGCGGACCGGATTCGTTCCTTAACCTTCCAGCAAGGTTCGAGATCCTATGTTGTTGAGCGGTCAGCACTAACGTGTGATTGATATTGCTAAGCGTAGAACCGTAAATAAAGAGTAAATTCATAAAACTAAGAATTAACGTAAAACATCGTTCATACATACAAATCCGATATCCCTACCCGCAGTAGGGACTCTACTCACTCATGGAAGAAACGAAAACAAAAGATAACACAATTCTATACATGATAAACCCTAAGGAATTCGATGCCTCAACCTTCCCTATTGTGTTACCGGTGTACGAATTGGTGCTTCTCTTCTTCTCCGATGCTTCCTGAGCCTTCCCAGATGTTTTTCCAGTCCTTTCTTACCCTGTTCGTCGCCCCCTTTGCCGTAGATCTGATCAGTTCCTTTTATCCGCTCGTTTGAAATTGAGATCTAGGTTGTTGCGGATTACGCGGCCCGCTCGGGCACAGGTGTTGCCCGGTCGGGTAAGGCTCGCCCGACTGTGTTGATTCAAGGTACCCGATCGGGTGGATATCACCCGATCGCGTGGTTAAGCGGGCCCGAGTCGCGTAAACTCTCGGGGCAGATTGGATGACTAATAGCCCGAGCGGGTATTCAGTGTGCGCCCGATCGGGTGTGATCACCCGATCTCATTGATCATGTGCCCGGGTTGTGCTAATTGCGTGGATAAACCCCATAGGTTCTACCCGAGCGGGTGGAGGAATAGTGCCCGACCGGGCACCCTTGTGTCCTTGATATTTCTCTTTTCCGCTCGTTGCTCGGGTGTTCCTTTGGGTTCTGGAGATCTGAGTAGATATGTCGTAAATTCTTGTGGTTTTCGCAGGGAATCCTTCATAATGAGCTCATTTAGGCCTTGTCGCCTAAACACCTGAAAACCAACAAAACGGATGTGTAAAGCTCGAAATCGTATCGGATAAGTATGACTCGATGTAAGATACATGCGAAAATGGTGTAAAAACCTATCCTAATATTGATACACTTTCAGTGTTATCAGCAGGTAAAGACCTATAAAGCTTGTTTAGTTGCCAAGGGGTATAGTCAACGTGAAGGGATTGACTATGAAGAAACGCTATCCCCTATGGCAATGCTCAAATCTATTCGGATTCTGCTTGCGATAGCGGCATACTATAATTATGAGATTTGGCAAATGGACATGAAAATAGCTTTCCTTAACGTAAAGCTCCAGGAAGAGGTTTTCATGGCTCGACCTGAGGGTTTCACGTTGCCAACTCAAAGTCATATGGTATGCAAGCAAGCTTTAAAGGTCCATTTATGGAATCAAGCAAGCTTCTCGAATCTGGAACATTCGCTTTAACAAGGCAATTAAAGAGTTCAACTTTGTTAGATGCGATGAAGAGCCTTTTGTGTACAAGAAGTTTAGTGGGAGCACAGTTGTCTTCCTTGTACTTTATATGGATGACATATTGCTCATAAGGAATGACATTCCTGTGAACAATGAATTTGAATTATTCCATTCAATCAAGCCTTGAACGACTATATGTACAAGAGGTTAAAGAGTTAACCTAATTAGGGAATAGAAAATTACAATTATACCCTTATTACAATAATATCCCAGCAAGATAACGAAGCACACATTTGGCGCATAGCGAATGCTCATGAGTGGGTTGACGCATGAACTGAGACAACTTGTTGACAGCATAGCTCACGTCCGGACGCGTGAGGGAAAGATATTGTAGGCTCCCAATGACTTGTCGGAATTCGGTTGGATCAGGAAGAGGTGAGCTCGAGGAAATGGTGAGCCGTGAGGTCGAGGGCAATGGTGTAGAGACAGACTTCGCATCATTCATGTTGGTCCGAATGAGGAGGTCCGTGATGTATTTCCGCTGCGACAAATGTAGACCCTGTGGTGTTCTCGTGGCTTCAATTCCCAGAAAGAAGGTGAGAGCACCGAGATCTTTAATGGAGAACCGAGACGCCAACAAATTGATGAAGGTCTGAACGTGAGTGGAGGAAGAACCCGTGACGATCATATCATCAACATAGATGAGAACATAAAGCTTGGTGGTTGGCGTGTTGAGTACGAAGAGTGAAGCATCCGCAAGAGAATTCTTGAAGCCACTGCCAAGTAAAAAATTTCGTAATTCAGAGTATCATGCACGAGGTGCCTGCTTGAGACCATAGATGGCTTTCCGGAGTTTGCAAATGTGAAGAGGATGATCCTTGTCAATAAATCCAGGGGGTTGCTCCATGTATACATCTACGGTGAGTGTGCCTTGGAGGAAGGCATTGTTGACATCAAGCTGATTTATGTGCCATCCATTGGAGACCGCAAGGCTAAGCACGGTACAGATCTTTGTGCGCTTAACTACTGGACTGAAAGTCTCATGTCTCGTTTTGAAGAAGAGCATTGAATTCATCACTTATAGCTTGTCTCCATTTGGGGTTGCGGAGGGCTTGTGTTGCTGTTGCTGGTTCAGTTTCATCAAGAGAACCTTTACACACATGCGCAAACAGAGGATTAGAACGAATGGCATTAGCCTTGCTGCGGGTCACCATTGGATGGACGTTTTGAGTGGTTGAGTCCGCCACGGTAGGATCACGGGCCGCCTCCAAATGCGGTACCGGAGTGGAGCATGGAGAGGAGTCCGAAGCTTGGCTAGTGTTCGTGTCACTCTCAACATTGATCAGGGAAGAATCTAGTCTTGGGGGCATCGGTGGAGGAGATGGAGCGTGTGACAAGGTAAGTGGTTGGATTGGTGATAGAGAAGGACCATTGGAGGATGGGGAGGGAGCGGGTATTTCAGGCTGGGTGATGTATTTGGAAAGGTTAGCGAAGGGAAATACGGATTCATGAAAAACAACGTCACGAGAGACGAATACACGGAGTTTAGATAGGTCAAGACAAAGATACACACTTTGAGTGTTGGAGCAGCCAAGGAAGACACAAGGCGCAGATCTAGGGTCTAGTTTGTGAGAAGCATAAGGACGTAGCCAAGGGTAGCACAAACAGCCAGAGATTTTAAGTTTATAGAGGTTCAGTGGTGTTTGGAAGAGAGTTTTGTAGGGTGAGGCATAGGAGAGAAGAGGAGTTGGCATTCGGTTTATAAGATAAACTGCGGCCGTGAAGGCATAGGACCAATAGGGTAGTGGTAAGGAGGCGTGCATAAGAAGAAATAATCCGGTCTCGACAATGTGACGATGTCGGCGTTCCGATATCCCATTATGCTCGGGGGTGTGTGGAGGGGTTGTGTAGTGTGAGATGCCATTCTCCGAAAGGAAAGATGCAAGGGCTATGTATTCCCCACCGTTATCGGTGTAAAGATTGACGATTTTAGTGTTAAACTTGGTTTGGACAAGAGATTTAAAAGCAATGAAAGTTGCTCAAACTTGTGATTTTTGTTTGAGCGGATAAAGCCAAGAATAACGCGTAAAATGATCAACAAAGAGAACATAATACTTGAAACCATCCGTTGAAATAATAGGAGATATCCATAATCAGAGAAAATAAATTCAAGTGGACAAAGAAGAAACAATGGATGACTCATGAAACGGGAGTTTGTGACTCATATTACAAAGACAAGAATTGAACGGAGAAACTAAAGAATCTCGAACTAGAGGAATTTGAACCTCGGACAAGGCGTGTTTGAGGATGGATAGTGACGGATGTCCTAGGCGTGAATGCCAAGTGGAAACGGTGGGCTTAAGGGTAGAGAAGGCAAAGGGGGGTGAGGTATTGGTGGTAGGGGACGGCCACACATAAACTCCATCCAAAGTGTTTCCTTGAAGAACCGGCGCCCCCGTGATTAGATCCTTCACCTGAAACATATGAGGAAAGAATTCAACGAAAACACTATTAGAGTTGCATAAACGATGAACCGAGACCAAGTTCTTGTGCATGGAGGGAACACAAAGCACACTATCAAGCATAAGTGAACGAGTCGGTAAGGAGAGCGAAAAAGAACCCGTATGAGTGATGGGTTGTCCGGAGCCATCGGCTATGGTGACTTCCTCGCCTCCTTGATACGGACTGTGGAGTGACAGATTCTGCAAGTCGGATGTAATGTGGTGCAAGGCACCACTGTCAAGAAGCCAACTCGAGGTGTCATAGGTGGGATACGTAGCAATGTGAGCAGTGGGCGGCCACGGACGTTGAGGGGGTGTCCACCGGTTTTGGATCGGATCCGAGGATGAGTTCATAGATATGAGTCGGAATTGGTTGCAGAACTTCCCACTATATCCTTGATTTCCGCAAGCTTGACAGCGGCCGCGGTAACCTCCCGTGGAGTTCCTGTTATTGTTGCGACTCCATTGAGAATTAGGGTTTCGTGGTTTAGGACGGGCAGCGACAAGGTGAGCCATGACCGGTAGGGCAGTGGCTGGCGGGGGGAGTTCCACGGCAAGTTTCGCCTCATGATTGAGGAGTTTTTCGTGCAGCTCTTCAATGGAGATTGCGGTGTCTTTTGCATTGATCACATCAGCCACAGGTTTGTACTCCTCCGGCAGTCCATCAAGGATGGCTTCAAGAACATCCTCGTGATCCATTGGTTTCCCAAGGAGTGAGAGTTCGTCCGTTTTGGTGGTGATGAACCGAAGGTATTCTTCCACCGATTGAGATCCTTTGACACAACGTTTGATTTGATCTCGTAGCTGTTTGACATGACCACGAGATGCTTTGCCATAGATGTTGGCTAGGGTTCGCCAAGCTTCTCGAACGGAAGTGGCTCGAGCGATGACCGGTTGGAGCGGGAGGGAGAGTGCGCCGAGCAAGGAACTGAAGAGCAATCTGTCCTGGTGTTTCCACAGGCTGAAGGCGAGATTGAATTGCTGAATTCCATCGATTTGAATCGTGGCTGGTGGCACAACGGAGTCTTCGGTGATGAAGCACTCGAGATTGTAGCCTTCGAGGAGGGAACGGATCTGGACGCTCCAAGTGAGGTAATTCGTCGGTGTGAGTTTTGTAACGCTTGACATATTACATGAGAAGAGGAGTTTTAGAGGCTGGGTTGGATCGAACATGCTTATAGACTCGGTGCGATTCGACGATTCCGGGATTTGCGACATGGATGCAGGACGCGGCGCGATAATTCAGCGAACGGTTGACGCGGCTGGGTGCGGGCGATGGCAAGATCGACGGGACAAGGTGGATCGATGTGATTCCGTGCTGGTGAGGCGACGGAACGGCAGCTGAACCGAGGGTATGAGACGTCGGAGCAGCGGCTGGGCCGAAGGGAGTGCGGCGGCCGGACTAGTAGGGTGCGGCGGCTGGGGTGGCCGAAAAAAAAGGTTAGGGTTAGGCGGAAAAAAAGGGTTAGGCAGCTAGGGTTACGTCGTGAGACGATTCCAGCTCTGATACCATGTGAACAATGAATTCAAATGATTCAATTCAATCAAGCCTTGAACGGCTATATGTACAAGAGGTTAAAGAGTTAACCTAATTAGGGAATAGAAAATTACAAGTATACCCTTATTACAATAATATCCTAATATCCTTTATAATTCCAGCGTTGCAAGAGACCAAGTCATGGTTATCTGATCAGTTCTACATGAAGGATCTAGGAGAAGCAGCCTATATTCTGGGAATAAAGATCTATAGGGATAGATCGAAGAGGTTGCTTGGATTGTCATAATCTCAGTACATCGATAGTATCGTGAGACGATACAACATGGAAAGTTCCAAGAAATGCTATCTACTGATAGGCACTGGAATTTCTCTTTCTAGGGAGGATGGTCCTAAAACCCCGGAGGAAAGAGAACGCATGAGTCGGCTTCCCTACGCTAGCGTAGTGGGAGCCATCATGTACTCGATGACGTGTACTAGGCCTGACTTAGCCTACGCACTAAGTGTAGCGAGTAGATATCAGGCAGATCCTGGTTAGGAACACTGGAAGATTGTTAAGAACATCCTTAAGTACTTGAGAAGGACTAAGGACTAGTTCCTCGTTTATGGTGGTTCTAACTTGGAGTTAGAAGGATTCACTGATGCGAGTTTCTCGACAGACAAGGATGACAGTCGGTCCATTTCAGGTGATTTTTTTTCTTGAATGGAGGCGTAGTAAGTTGGAAGAGTTTCAGGTAGGCTACTATTGCCGATTCGATGACAGAAGCAGAATATATAGCGGCTTGTGAAGCAGCTAAAGAAGCGGTTTGGATGAGAAAGTTTATAGATGAACCTGGTGTGGTACCTTCATTAAAGGAAGTCGTTCCTTTATTGTGTGATAACACCGAGGCTATTGTCCAGGCGAAGGAACCAAGCTCTCATCAGAAACTGAAACATGTTCTGCGGAAGTTTCACCTGATACGATAGATCATAACGCGCGGGGATGTGCAAATCTAAAAGGTGGATGGAAAGGAAAACGCAGCAGATCCGTTCATGAAGGCGCTTGGGTCAAAGGAGTTTGACAAGCATAAGATGAGGATCGAATTTAGAGAGATGACTAGCTGGCATTAGTTCATAGACATGTAGCGAGTTGTATTTTAGACGTCGATTTTATTTTTATAATATATGGCATTATTATCATTTCATGAGTTTCATAAAGTGTATGATAGAGTCCAAGATTAAATCTAAAACTTGTTATTATAATAGAGATCATAATAAAGAGAGTCAAGTTTTGATATGATTTAATCTGAACAGTTCTTATTCATAGGATCACTACACGAACTATAGTAATCCAGAAAGAACAATATGTATGTGATAAGTTTCTATGTTGGTAGAAATCAGTAGATATCTTTTATTGAATCACATATATGGGTGATACACATGATGATGTGATCACTGAACTTACCTAAAGGGAGAAATGCTTAATGGTTAAATAATCAATGAACTGTCATTAAGATTTCTCCAGATAGTTAGATAGTTAGTTTTTACTTAGACCTGCGATCAACATAGTAACTAGCATCTTATCTATTATTCTTTGATTCTAGACACCTAGTACCTTAGAGTACTAGTTGAATAGATATTGAGAATAATTAGATATTTGCGTAGTGAGTGACTGATCAAGATGGAATCTGTCAACTCTTGGTAAGAGTTTGAGCTCTATGTTGTCAGTAATCACAATGATTGTACAAATCTCTTGCTAGAGTGCATTGAATGAATGAAGAAACGTGTTTCTTAGATTCATTCATCAGTCAGTTGTGATTGACATGAAACATAGTTGATGATCCGTAAGGCTGACAGTTATGACCATGCCTAGGATGCATCCAGAGCTGTAAAGATGAAAGGAAATACTAATGTCAACTTCACCCTGGTTCGTTTTAGGTAATATTGTTACTCAAATGAGTAAGAATGTTGCTTCATGCTATCCAGTCGTTGGGGAGTGTTGCTAGATGCCAACCTCAATTAGTTAATTAGTGGAGACTAATATGCTACCAGTTTAGTGATGAACCTACGAGGTCACACGCATACGAGTGTCTCACTATCTGCTTGTGATTGTCAGACAATCACTGTGGAATACATTAATATTCATCCACTAGCACCGAAGAATATAATTGTACTTGGTTTTTTTTTTTTGGATTACTACATCAGATGTACAGGCAAGTATGTGTATGGAGATACATGTATTTCGACTATTTGAGATATTACGTAAAGGCAAGTGGGAGATTGAAAGTATTATGCATGTTATGTAATATTTAAATAGTCTTGGGTTAGTTGTAAATATTAAAATGTTTAATAAGTATATAATAAACAAAAAACATGTTTTCGTTAACAGTGTTTATTAGCACGAAAATCAAATTAAAACCCTAATAGCCGTCAGAAAGAAAAATGAAGAACAAAACCGTTTTCGTTCATCGTAAAATTCCGCACCAACCGTTGATTGCAGATCCGATCTCGGCGTGGATACGAGTAGAGGACTTGCGCTATCAAGTCTTACATCCGACATTCAGAACATTCAATGTAACATGTATTATAGAAATTGTTTCTAATTCCGTAGTTTGTTGAAACCTCGAAAAACTAATTCGAATTTGACTAGATCTTCAATCTGGATTGTTAAAACACGCTTCCGCACCCGATTAGCAACCCAACAATCCCAAATCTTTCTTCTTTACCAGTATGGCCTTATGTTAACTGGTCTGGAACCATTTTTTTTATCGCGATGGCATGCTCCTTGCACCTCCTTGGTGATAACTATCTCGGCTGTCGGAAAAACCCATGAAAAGTGTGCACGATCGGCTTAACTCTACTGTCACATTTATTATTCATCGATTCTTTCTCTTCTTCATAGAATATCGATATCTAGTAAAAATTTTCTGGTTCAATAACCATTAACTTTTCCACTGTGTCTAGGGACATTTCTTTCCTTTCCAAAAACTGCTCATCCACTAACTCAATTTGTTTCTTTTCCATTCTGAAACTTAACCTGTGTAATTTCCAATTCATCCGAGTTTCACCCAATGCAGAGAGCCACTTGTAGCCAAGAACTACATTAGTTGTCCCAAAATCAAAAAGGAAAAAAATTCTTAGACAATGTTCAGCCCTTGTATTCTTAAGCATAGTCCAGTAAATTTTCCAGGGCTGAAGATGATTGTATCATCCCCTATAGATACACTAAACCCTCTAGTTGGAGTGATCTATAACTTGTTGCTCCTTAATCGATCATTAGTATCACCTCTTTTCCAATATTACAACCCTTCATCTTCATGGTTCTCGTGGTCATCAATCCCACCATAGATTTGAAGTATAGTTCTATGAGTTCCTTATTTTATCTCTTCTCCAACACCTCCATTGTTTTGGAGTTATCTTCCTGCGTTCCTTCTACTGATTCCATATCGTCATCTACGACTAGAAATTGAAATTCCTAATACTTACAAAAATGACCCGGTCGATACCTCTCAAAAAATTTAAAACACAATCCTTTTTCTTTTGCTCGTGTATGAGATTCTCGTTTATACATTTTTAGGAACATCTCGGTTCCTGTTGTTCTCATTAAAAGATTGGAATCATGAAGAAACAACGAAAGTATTTTTGTTGGGATTTGAAAATACTTGCTTCTATTTGTTCTCCCTTTTTTCTTTGGCTTCCAAGGATCTGGCCAGCTCAGTTTTCTCATCGGTTTCTATGGGTTAGTATCTGCCCAGATGATCTTGTATGGATTGTTTCAATCCTAGAGTGAAAGTATTTTCTAAGATCTCAACTGTAAGGTGTGGAGCCCCTACTGCTAATTCTTTGAATCTGATCCTATATTATTCCACTAAGACTCCTGTTATAGTAGAATGAGAGGTTTTAACATATTTACACCAAATCCACTCATGTAACAACGTAACAGGTGAGTTTTTATATCTTTGTGATCCCTCAAAAAATATTTAATCCAACATGACCTAGTTAAACCTTTCCTTTCCATACTATTCAATGCAATATCGACCTTCTCATGCTTAGGAATGTTGTTTATGAAGGAATTGAGCAGCTTCAACATTCTGTGACCTGTAACAGTGTGAAGAATAGAGCATGCGAGAACGCGTAGCAGAAGGGAATTGCCGGAACAATCAGACAAAGGGGAAGCTGGATTGAGGAGCAGGATGAGGAACTGGTGTAGGAGCTGAAACATGACAGTGGATCATGGACAGAGACGTGAAGAAGAGGAGGAACAACCAGTACAAGTCCCTGGAGCAACATTACTAAACATAGGGCTAGAATAGCTTTTGTAGAAGATGTCAAATGAAGCAGATATTTTGTTTTATTAGTAAAATGTTTACAACGGTTGTTTTAGCATTAAAAAGCTAACAACTACGTTTTCATATATATGGTTTTGTTATTGAAATGAAAATACAAGGAAGTTTTTAGAAAATTCATCCCTCTCTAGTTCTCTTTCTTTTCTCTCTTTTCTTAGTTACTCAATAACCTAGCTCTGCTGAAATTTGTGAGGTTCTTGGGTGATTTACTTTTCCGTTTGCACAAATTAGAGAATGGAGATGAAGCATAGAACCAATTCATGCAGGGTTGATCACTGCTTAAGGTCTTGATTCTAACAACAGTGGTATCAGAGCCCTATCGGTTCTCAAGGCCGTAAGGGAGCACAAAGGCATAAAATCAAAGCATCAGTTGACGACTAGACTGAGCACAAGGAAGATCATACTGAGATAAGAAACAGCCGAGGTATTCTATTTAATCCATACACTGATTCTGTGTTTGTTGCTGGTTAGAAGTAGAGATGCAGAACCAGCCTCCAGTACCAGTGTTTGATGGGAGGAATTACAGCTTATGGGTTATCAAAATCATGGCCACCTTAAGGTCAAAGGGGCTTTGGAAGGAGAGCTTGTCATTGCCTTGCAATCTCAGGAGTTTAGGCTGGATGAAAGAAATGAAGGACTGGAAGGAGCTTTCCAAATCAAAGCAAAAAACTAGAAATATGTTCAGAAGGGAAATTCAAGTAAGAAGGAATTTGGAAAATCAGAATTCAAACCCAAATTCAAGAAATTCTTTAAGATTTGAAAGAAGGACAATCATGTGGAATCATAGTGTTACTTCAGGAACAAAGGGCAAGATAAAACAGACGGTTACAAGCAATATAAGACGAAGAAATAATGTTATAATTGTGGCAAGGTGAGCCATTTTTCAAGAGATTGTTAAAGCAAGAAAGGTGCCTCAAATCAGGCACAAACCAGCGGAGAAGAAGAGGATGAAAATTCCTTATTTACAGCAGCTCACATTGTCCATCAAACCTTTGAAGATGATGTCTGGCTGATAGACAGTGGGGCGACGAATAATATGACCAAGGAAGAAGGGTTCTTTACCAGCCTTGATAGATCTTACAACGTGCCCATCAAGGTTGGATCTTACCAGCCTTGGTTATTGTTTTAAAGGGTAATATAGATGTGATGACCAATAAGGGAAGGAAAACTATCAGAGATGTTTTTCTTGTCCCTGGTCTTGATAAAAACCTACTAAGTGTTCCACAAATGGTCAAGCATGGATACAGAGTTATGTTTACAGATGATAAGTGTGAGATCAGAGGAAAGGATGGTGAAAGGATTGCAGAAGTGCCTATGGTGAGGAAGGCAAACCCATTGAAATGGAAGCTAGCATTAGGAGAAGCGAGAGTTGCTGGTGAAACTGGTCTCACAGAGTTGTGGCACAAAAGATTAGGCCATGCTGGTCTACACAACATTCAGAAAATGCAAGACCAAGATATGGTGAAGGGGTTACCAAGATTTAGGGTAACTAAAGAGATTTGTGAGGCCTGTATGCAAGGGAAACAATGCAGGGAGGAATTTCCTAAAGTCTCAGAAGCTAAGGCTGAAGGAATCTTGAATTTAGTCCACACGGACCTCTGTGGACACATGCAAACTTTGTATTTGGATGGGAGTGCGTATGTGCTTACTTTTACTGATGATTACTCACATATGTTGTGGGTTTATTTTCTGAAGTTGAAGTCTGAAACATTTCCTATGTTTAAGAAGTTTATGGCTTTGGTTGAGACTCAGACAGGGAGAAAATTAAACCAGCTAAGATCTGACCGAGGAGGGGAGTTTAACTCCAAACAATTCATTGAGTTTCTCGAACAGAATGGAGTGCAGAAGCAGCTCATAGTGGCTTATTCACCCCAGCAGAATGGAGTGACTGAGAGAAGAAATTGAACCTTGATGGAGATGACTACAAGTATGTTAAAGGATAAAGGATTACCCAACAAGTTTTGGGGAGAAGGAGTTTATACTGCTGCGTATATTCAAAACAGAATACCAACACGAGCCCTGAAGGACAAGACTCCATTGGAGGTTTGGAGTGGCCACAAACCTTCTGTGAGTCACTTCAGAGTTTTTGGATGTCCGTGTCATGTGTTGGTATTGACGTGTGGAAACACGAGTTATAAATATTCCTAGACCACTTCACCGCAAGTATACGGATCGTGTAGTACCAGGGTCGATCTCTAGGGACTAAAGCAGCCAAACTAAGAATAAAACTAAACTTAGACAATTAGAGATAGAAAGGGATATGATCCTAAATTCCTAAAACTAATCTAAATGGTGACAACGATACTAGGTTGGGGATAAAGTCGGATATGACAAACACTATGGGTGTACGGGATACCGAGAATGGCATGGATGAAACAACTAAGGATCATAGATCTATCAACTATTCTGGACAACGGGAAATTCATGCCCTAAAGTGAAGAGTGATTCTTCGGAGCCTAAACCTCCTAACTATGGATACGTGCAACCCTACGTTCCAGCAGTGATTAACCCCTTACCATGGCAGCATTACGTGCGCAATCATTATCCCTAAGATGACTAACCGACCGGTCAGATTCTCATTAGCCAA
>CM071867.1:33590632-33603708 GCA_036759665.1 Gynandropsis gynandra
GTCTTCTCTTGGTCATTTGGGTGGATCGGAATTTGTAAGAACCCTGAATAGCCATCAAGAAAACAAAAAAAGGAGTGAAGAGCTAACCTCTCAAGCATTTGATCAATAAAAGGCAAAGGGAAATGATCCTTCCTGGTATGCTTGTTTAGTTTGCGATAATCTATGCACATCCGCCATCCCGTCACCGTCCGCAAAGGAATGAGTTCGTTGTTTTGGTTTGGGACGACGGTGATGCCTCCCTTCTTCGACACCACTTGTACCGGGCTGACCCAAGTGCTGTCGGGGATGGGGTATATGATACCCGCTTCTAGAAGCTTCAGCACTTCCTTCTTGATGACCTCGGCCATGTTGGGGTTGAGTCGGCGTTGACACTCTATGGAGGACTTCGACTCATCTTCTAGGTGGATTCGGTGTGTGCAAATCTGAGGATCGATACCCCTGATATCTTCCAATGTGTATCTCTTGAGGGCGCAGAGGAGCTTGTCCACTTGTGACCTATCAAGCGCGTCATTGATAATCACGGGGTATGTAGAATTATCCCCAAGAAACTCATACCTGAGCCCCTGCGGAAGGGGCTTAAGCTCAACCTTGGGTGCCTTCTCGACACTCCAGTCAGGGTCTGTGCGAAAGTGCGCGATGTGGGGCATAGGAGATGTAGAACACGGTGGAAGAGGTACTACCCGATCTTGGTTCATCAGCTGACCCGATCGGGTTGTAAATGGTGTCTTGTACCCCCGTAGGTCTTACCCGATTCAGGTTGTCAGTACGCCCGAGCGGGTACCTTTCCATCTGATCTGCCCGATCGGGTTCTTTAACCAACTGAAATGTGCTCCCGCTACACGCTGAAAGTGCTAGTTCCATGGGGTAGATGGTCCGATACTCATGTGTAATTTCCTCCACTAGCTCATCCACCGTGTCGATATGCATCACGGGTTCGGGCATGTATGGCTTCTTCAATGCCTCGTCGAGTTTGAACTCGATGGATTCGTCCCCGAACTTCCTCACCAGCCTGCCCTCGGCACAGTATATATCACCATGTTTGCCGTGTTCAGGAACGGTCTTCCCCAAATATGGGGATCCTCGGATTGATCTCCATGTCCACCACAACAAAGTCCGCGGGGAACCCGAACTTCCCAACTTGCACTGCTACGTTCATCAATATGCCTTCGGGATTCCGCACGGATTGGTCGGCTAGGGTGATCAGCATGCGTGTGGGCTGAAGATCTCCTACTCGATTAAGCTTTTCGACAAGAGATAATGGTAGCAAACTTACACTCGCTCCGATGTCAATTAGCGCATGCTCAATCTCGTAGTCATAAATCTTGCAAGGGATAACGAAGTTACCTAGATCGGGAATCTTCTTAGCCATGGTCGGTGGTTGTATGAGAGAGTTCGTGACCATTACCATCTCATTGTCTACGGTCCTTTTTCTTGTTATGATGTCTTTAAGAAACTTCGCGTAGGATGGCATCTTCATGAATGTGTCGTAGAAAGGGATGGTAACTTGCAGCTTCTGTAGGAGTTCTACGAATTGAGAAAATTGGGCTTCATCACTTTGCCTCCTTTGGATTTGACGCTGCGGAAAGGGCAATGGCAGTACCCTTGGGGGAGGTGCTACATAGGGTAGCTCCCTCTCCTCCTCCTCGGTCCTCTTCTCTTCCACGCCTAGAGTGTTGGGTTGCTCTTCTCTAATGACTAAAGGCTCTTCTCTTGCAACCACGGGTGGCATGGATTGTCCCACCGTATTGCCACTCCTCAAGTGGATGGCATTGATCTGCTCGCGAGGGTTCGCTTCAGGCTTCCCGGAAGGCTGTCCAGGTTGTCGTTTCGAACCTTGGGCTAGCTGAGCTACTTGCGTTTCGAGGAGCCACAAGTGTGTCTGAAATCCATCCATTCTGTTCTTCATATCTTCTTGCTCAACCCTAATCCCTCCAAATGCACTTTTCTGCTCTTGGTGCATGAATTGGAGCATCGATAGAATGTCAGAATCACTCAAAGGTTGTGCACGTTGCTGGTACCCATAGTCTTGGCCGTTACCTCTCGGTTGGAAACCTTGATTAGGGTTTCTCGCCATTATCCGCGGTTGAAAGTCTTGCGGATTTGCCACGTTGTTCGTGTTGCCATATGAGAGGTTGGGGTGGCTCTTGATGTAGCCTTGTTGGTAGCCCCGATTGGAGACGTAATCACTTCCTCCATCCCTTGGCCTACAGATGAGTCATGTCGATCCACATGCAGTCCAGCAATCATCCGGTGAATCTCGCCAACTTGTTGTTTCAAATCCGTTAACTCTGGATTGGCGATACCAAGCTCGTTTACTGCAGCTTTTGATGGGTAGTTGCGATTGTACTCCCCTACCTTCTTGCCTCCTTCCCTAGCCATGCTCTCGATTAGGTTCTTGAGCTGATCAAACGTGAGGTTGCTTAGGGAACCACCACCCGCTGCCACGATCATGAATCGGGTGGTCTCTTGGAGTCCTTGGATGAAATTCGTGATAAGATATTTCTTATCCATCCCGTGGTGTGGGCATATCCGCTGGTAGTCTTTAAATCGCTCCCATGCGTCTTGTAACGTCTCGCCTCTTTCTTGAAGGAAAGAATTGATGCGATTCTTGGCAAGAAGCGTTCTGTGATCTGGGAAGAATTGCTACATGAACCTTTGTTCCATATCATCCCACGACGTGATTGATGCAGCCGGCAAGTTGAAGAGCCAACGTTGCGCCGCATCCTTGAGTGAGAATGGGAAAGCCATCAAATAAAGATCCTCCCGAGTGACTCCCGTTCCAACCTTAGTAGTGCTACATAGCATCTTGAAGTCCGTAAGGTGGGAGTTCGAATCTTCGTTCTCCATTCCGCAGAAGGCCGAATTGTTGAGCATCTGAATAAAAGCCGGTTGCGGCTCAACTTGGTTAGCGATCGTGTGGGCCATGCACGTAAGTAACTGTGTGTGCTTAGGAGCGGTGTATGCTCCATAAGTCTCGTCGGCGGCAGCCATGTCGGGTATAGTCGCGTTGTCTTCTCCGCTGCTTGCACTATACGTATCTTCCTCGTCAGAGGCGTGTTGCTCGTGGTAGCTCGTTCTTTCTACCTCGGATTCGGAATCAACTATTCCGATCCTTCTTTTCTTGCGCAGGCTTCTTAGTGTGCGTTCAACCTCGGGATCATAGATGAGAAGTTTCTGAGTAGAGCTTCTCATACAAGTCTCCTGCACAACAAGAAACAAAACACCAAAGCATAGATCCGCGGTAGATAGAAAAGACTTGATAAAGGGAAAAACAAACAAAAACAAAGACGACAAACAAACAAACAAACAAGACTCCGGAAAGGACTAGATCTTAATCTAGCTAATTCCTAGTCTAGGCCGTTATTAGTCCCCGACAACGGCACCAAAAACTTGACGTGTGGAAACACGAGTTATAAATATTCCTAGACCACTTCACCGCAAGTATACGGATCGTGTAGTACCAGGGTCGATCTCTAGGGACTAAAGCAGCCAAACTAAGAATAAAACTAAACTAAGACAACTAGAGATAGAAGGGGATATGATCCTAAATTCCTAAAACTAATCTAAATGGTGACAACGATACTAGGTTGGAGATAAAGTCAAATATGATAAACACTACGGGTGTCCGGGATACCGAGAATCGCATGGATGAAACAACTAAGGATCATAGATCTATCAACTATTCTTGACAACGGGAAATTCATGCTCTACGGTGAGGAGTGATTCTTCCGAGTCTAAACCTCCTAACCAGGAGTATGTGCAACCCTACCTTCCAGCAGTGATTAACTCGTACCATGGCAGCTTTACGTACGCAATCATTATCCCTAAGATGACTAACCGACCGGTCAGATTCTCATTAGCCAAACTTAATCTACAACTTAGCAGGTCCGGATTCATTCTTTAACCTTCCAGCAAAGTCCGAAATCCTATGTCGCTGAGCGGTCAGCACTAGCGTAAGAGTGATAATGCTAAGCGTAGAACCGAAAATCAAGAATAAATCAATAAATCTAAGCATTAACGCAAATCATTGTTCATCCAATACAAATCCGATATCCCTACCCGCAGTAGGGACTCTACTCACTCATGGAGAAAACAAAAGACGAATATAACATAACCCTATACATGATAGACTCTAAGAAATTTGATGCCTCGACCTTCCCTATCGTGTTACCGATGTAAGGATTGATGCTTCTCTTCTTCTCCAACGCCTCCCGAGCCTTTCCAGATGTTTTCCCAGCCTTTCCTTGCCCTGTACGTTGCCCCCCTTTGTTCTAGATCTGTTCTGTTCCTTAAATTCGGTCGTTTGAATCTTAGATCTAAGTTGTTGCGAAATACACGGCCCGCTCGGGCACCACTGTTGCCCGATCGTGCAGAGGCTCGCCCGGTCGTGTTCCTTCATAGTGCCTGATCGGGTATCAAACACCCGATCGCGTGGTTGCGCAGCCCGAGTCGTGTAAACTCTCGGGGCAATTTGGATGAATTAACGCTCGAGCGGGTATTGTCTCGCGCCCGATCGGGTAAGGCTACCCGATCTCGTTGCCTTCGTGCCCGGGTCGTGCAGAGTGTGCGGATAAAACCCCGTAGGTTTTACCCGAGCGGGTGTACGTATGGTGCCCGACCGGGCACCCTTGTCTCCTTGAAATTTCTCTTTTCCGCTCGTTGCTCGGGTGTTCGAAGCTCGATCTTAGCTCTCAGTAGATGTATCTTCAAATCATGTGGTTTTGATCAGGAATCCGTCATTTTGAGCTCATTAGGCCTTGTCGCCTAAAAACCTGAAAACCAACAAAACGGGTGTGTAAAACTCGTAATCATATCGAATATGTAAATCCATCTATAAAATATTTGCGAAAATGGCACTAAAACATATCCTAAAATTGATACACTTTCAGTGTTATCAAGTATCACCTCATCAAAGGAGGAAGATGGATGGCAGGTCTGAGAAAGCCATTTTTGTTGGTTACAGCAGTATGAGCAAGGGTTACAGGATTTATAAACTCAATACTGGGAAGGTGGAGGTAGCTAGAGACGTCATATTTGAAGAAGGGGAGGGGTGGAACTAGGATACAGAAACTGAAAGCAAGATTATTGGGTTGTGGGTTCACTCAAACCTATAATTTGGATTATGGAGAAACGTTTGCTCCAGTATCGAGACATGATACAATCAGATCCCTCATTGCAGTGGCAGCATAAGAGAGGTGGGTGATACACCAAATGGATGTGAAGTCTGCGTTCTTGAATGGAGATCTATTTGAGGAAGTATATGTTTGATGCATTCTCAAAGTTAAATAAAATAACCTAAACTACCCGCAAGTGCACGGCACGTGTGTAGTATTTTAAGTGTCGATCCCTCAGAGACTACGCAACACAATCTAAACTCGAACTATAAATCAAACTTGCTAACGAACAAATATGGTGGATGAATGAAATACTGAAAGTAAATAAACGAATCGGTTCTTAACGATAAGACAAACGTTCTAGGAATCCAGTTTCACCACAAGACTACCAAAACCGACAATCAATCTATCTATTATGCAATCCCAATTTAAGCTATCTAAGGCAGACGATCCTAATATGATATCTACCCTCTCTCAAGGCATAGACACATGATCTAGACAAGTTGCCCCCTACTTTCGTGGCTGACACCTCGAACTAAACCCATAGGAACTATGATTCATCCGTTGGACCCTCAACCGTTGCTACTCTACTTTCGTGGCCTAACCTCGGTAGTTCTAAACCTGATCTTCTAGGACTAGAATTCTCCTTTTGGTCCTTCTCCTAATCCCTAACACATGCATCTATGCGGCCGTCGCAAACACAAGTAAATTAAAGCACTCAGATAAAGAATAGATGAACTAAAACGGGAAGATGCATTCAAGATAAATCAAAAGATGGTTCCGGAATAGCCAAAGCTAATCCCTTCTCCTAGAACAAACAAACTACTCGCTCATGCGTCTGCAAACAAACATAAACGAAATAGAAAGTATAAGGAACATGAAAACCACACGAAACCGAAGTGTCGGGACTTGATCTCCAATGCTCCTCGCTTGCCTCCTCGCAAGAATCTCCTCAATCACCAACTGAATGTATCTCCAAAGTAGGCTGCCTCTAATGACGTCTTCTGGCCTCTTTTATGTCCCTTATGTCGGTCTAAGTGTTGCCTTAATTGCCCCCACGAGTTCCCTTTATTTTTAAGTTAATTTTACTTAACTTAACTAGTAACTCGGGTTGCGACCCGCTCGGGCGCTGAATATGCCCGCTCGGGTGCGGCTAGGGCAGGACGTGCAAATCGTGGTCTCTAAGGGATGCCCGATCGGGCATGGTGTGCGCCCGCTCGGGTATAAGGCATCTGGTCGGGCATTTTCTTGCCCGAGTCGTGCATGAATTGTGCACAAAATTTGCCGTAGCTTTTGCCTGATCGTGCATGAATTGTGCCCGACCGGGTGGAGGCTCCTCTTGCTAGATCTCGTCCCGTTTGTCCCGTGATGATCCTCGAAGTTGCTCCTTAGCTCCGTGCATGTCCTTTTAGCTCTAAAATGAGCCAAATACGCGTAAAAACATGTAAGAACACGAAAACACGAAAACAAGTAAAACAGATACGGAATCATACGTAAAGCAACTCATATATATCAAAAAACGTCTCTTAAATCGTGCAAGAAATACGTATGAAAACGAGATGATCAATGTTGAACAACCTTCAGGATACACATTTGAAGGAGCAAAAAACAAAGTGCTAAGGCTGAGAAAGGCACTCTATGGGCTGAAACAAGCTCCTAGAGCTTGGAACAACAAACTTGATTCATTTTGCTTGACTGAAAGGTGCAAGAGAAGTGATTGTGATGCTGCCATGTATCTCCAAGAGAGGGAGAAGGAGTTGCTGATCATGTGCTTATATGTAGATGACTTAATAATTACTAGAAACAATGAAGCCTTGTATACAAGAGTTTAAGGGGAAGCTGAGCAATGCTTTTGAGATGAGTGATCTAGGCAAGCTGAAGTATTTTCTGGGGTTTGAATTGAGCTACAGTCAGGAAGGAGTGTTTCTAAGTCAGTTCAAGTATGCACAACAGCTGATTAAAAAGTTTGGAATGTCGAATTCCAAGAAGGTGAGTACTCCATTATCACCTTATGGGAAGAATGCTGAGAATGAAATGGAGCTGAGGGATCCAACTAAATACAGGAGTATGATTGGTGGAATGTTGTATTTGACAGCCACCAGACTTGATCTAGCATTTGCAGCATCATATTTGTCACGAAGCAATTCAAATCCAACGGAAAGGAACTTACAAGAAGCAGAATTGGTGGGATATGATGATGCTGATCTGGCTGGGAGTAAGAGTGATTCAAGGAGCACTACAGGCTATTGTTTCACCATTGGAAGTGATGTTTTTATTTGGGGGACACAGAAGCAGAGCACCATTGCTTAATCAACGGAAGAGGCTGAATATACAGCCTTGTCTACTGCAACAAATCATGCAGTCTTGCTAAAGAGATTGTTAAAGGAATTTGGGTTTGTTATGAGTCAAAGTATTACCATTCATTGTGATAACACTGTGACAATAGCAATTGGTAAGAATCATGTTGATCACAAGAGAACTAAACACATTTTAATCAAGTATCATGTGGTTAGAGAGGCTGTGGCAGATGGTACAATCAGATTGGTTCATGTTGCTGGTGAAAATCAGTTGGCGGATATTCTCACTAAGTCCATAGGGACTAGGAGATTTGAAGAACTAAGGATGAAACTTGGGGTGATGTTGAAGGAGGTCAAGAGGGAGAATGAAGGAATTGAGCAGCTTCAACATTTTGTGACATGTAATAGGGTGAAGAATAGAGCATGCCAGGACAGGGAGCAGAAGGGAATTGCTGGAACAATCAAACAAAGGGGAAGCTGGAATGAGGGGCAGGATGAGGAATTGGTGCAGGAGCTGCAACATAACATTGGATCATGGACAGAGACGTGGAGAAGAGGAGGAATAACCAGTACAAGTCCCTGGAGCAACATTACTAAAAACAGGGCTAAAATAGCTTTTTTAGAAGATGTCAAATGAAGCAGATGTTTTGCTTTATTAGTAAAATGTTTACAATGGTTGTTTTAGCATTAAAAAAAAGCTAACAACGACGTTTTCATATATATGGTTTTGTTATTGAAATGAACAAGGAAGTTTTCAGAAAATTTATCCCTCTCTAATTCTCTTTCTTTTCTTGGTTACTCCATAACCTAGCTCTGCTGAAATTTGTGAGGTTCTTGGGTGGTTTACTTTTCTGTTTGCACAAATTACAGAATGGAGATGAAGCATAGGACCAATTCATGCAGTGTGATCACTGCTTAAAGTCCTGATTCTAACAACAGTTACCGTAAAAGATTTCTCAACATGATACACCTAATCGTTCGGGTTTGCTCTCCTTAAAAATCTAGTAACTCTGTTATTCGCTCTCTGGCCTCTATAAAAACTCCACCAACTATAGGTTTGGTAATATGGCTGGTTGCTCTGCCACCTTTTCCTTCCTCAAACGTGATAGACTTTTATGTGTCCATTCGGCGAGTGTTAGCCATCATCTTAATCATTGAGTCCCACAAAGTCATCATCTTCTCTAGACCCTTGAACAAGAAGATATGGTCATTGGTGATATTTTGAGTTACCCTTGCCGGCGTCTCTTGGATGACAGGTTTTGGTTGGTTCTCGTTTTTCCTAGTCAACGGAGAACACTAACTCTGATACCAAATATTAAGAACCTATCAGATACGAAGCCAGACCAATCCCATAAGGCCCATCAATCTCATCCCAAAAGCTACGTTATGGGGTGAGAAGATCCATTGCCTTCTAAGATATTACTCATCCCATTAAGAAGCAATGTGAGATCCTAACAACGTCACCACATGATAATGTGAATAACAAACAATCAGACCATAATTATTTGAAATTTTACTAGGATAAAGTCGTTGTACGTCTTACAAACCTGGTCTTTCATGCTATTCGTACAAGGACTTATTGAGCTTGCATATCATGGATTAGTCATCAGAAGTCAATCCGGTGGAAGTTTTATATAAATCTCCTCGTCGAGAGTGATGTGTATCAAAGTTAAACAAATATTTAACCTAAACTACCCCCAAGTGCACGACACGTGTGTAGTACTTTAGGTGTCGATCCCAGAGGGACTACGCAACACAACCTAAACTCAAAATGTGAATCAAACTTGCAACAACCGAATATGGAATTTGAGAATGAAACACTAAAAACAAATAAACAAACGAGTTCCTAACAATGAGACAAACGTTCCAGGAATCCGATTTCAAGCCTACCGAAACCAACAATCAACCTATCTATCATGCAATCCCGATCATGTTATCTAAAGGAGACGATCCTAATATGATATCTACCCTCTCTCAAGGCATAGACACGTGATCTAGTCAATTTATCCCCTACTTTCGTGGCGGACACCTTGAACTAAACCAATAAGTTCTGTGATTCATCTGTTTCACCCTCAACCGCTGCTACCCCACTTTCGTGGCCTAACCTCGATTGTTCTAAACCTGATTATCTAGAATGAGAATTCTCATTTCGGTCCTTCTTCTAAGTTCCTAAAACATGCATCTACGTGGCCATCGCAAATACAAGTCAATGAATCACTAAGATAAAGAATAGATAGACGAAAATGGGAAAATGCATTCAAAGATAGATCAAAGTGGTTCCGGGATAGCCATGGGCTAATCCCTTCTCCTAGAACAAAACAAACTACTCGCTCATGCGTTCAAAAGTAAACAACATAATTGAAGTAAAAAGTCTAAAGAACATGAAAACAAAACGATACCGAAGTCCTGAATTGATCTCCAATGCTCCTTGAATGTCTCCTTCGCAAAAGCCTCCTTTTCTTCGATTCTCTCTCTCTCTCTTCGATCCCAAAACTCAAACTAGCTCTCTAACTGAAGCTCCCTTCGAGCCCTCGCTCATGTTCTTCCTTTTCCTTCTTCTTTTCTTTCCTTTTCTCCTCCTTTTTCCTTCTAGCCGTTCAGTTCTTTTCCTTTTGTTGCAGCAGCCACCGATTTTGCCTTTTCATGAGTTTTCCATTCTTGATTAAGTTGGGCAACGTTTCCATTACTATATCCAGCAAAATATCACTTATTCCTCATCTATAAAGTCGTTTTCCTATTTTTGTATGTCACCAACAAATTCCTTTTCGTTTTAAGACAACTTAACTTATCTGGTGTTGGAGGTGACGGATGCGACCCGTGCGGGCTGAGTGTATGCCTCGTGCGGGTGCAGCGCAACGGTCGCGATGGAAAACAAGGTCGCCCTGCACGGGCTAGGGAGTGCCCGAGCGGGCTGGGGTGTGCCCCGTGCGGGCAAGGGTGTACCCCGCGCGGGCTGAGGCCCCGGTCGTGCTGATGGCTTGCCCGACTCGTGCTCAAGTTGCTGGACCAAATTCCGAACCAAATGCCTCGCGTGGGAAAGGGTGTACCCCGCACGGGCTAAGCTTGTTCCTCGCTGATTGTCGTCCCGTTTGTCCTGTGATGATCCTCGATGTTAGTAATTTGTCTCGTGTACGTGTTTTAACTCTAAAATGAATCGAATTGTGCATTAAAACCTGTAAGAACATGAAAACACGAAAACGAGAAAAACAGATACAAAATCATACGTAAACATTGCATCTATATCGTAACATCTCTAAAATCGTGCAAGAAATACGTATGAAAACGAGATGATCAGAGAGCTCCATGCAAGAATTTAGTACGAACATCCATGTGGTGGACAATCTACCATTTCATTGTAGTAATAAGGAAGAACATATGAACTTTAGGAATCTTAGTGACTTGTGAAATTTAGGAATCTTAGTGGACAATCCATCATTCCTTTAGAATCTTGTGGCTCATGCACTACATAAATTGTTTCCAAGAAAACACGATGCAAAGGAACAAATTTATCACAAGTCAATTGATTATTGAATCAAAAACGAAGTAGAACATGATGAACTTAGGTTGGAGACGAATGAAGAGTAATAGAGGTCATTCAGGCATTGTGCAGAATACATGATGTAGTCCTTTAGACACGTCGATGGCCTAGATTATCGTTGTTCTCCTTAGGGAATATTTTCTAGTTCAAGTGAAAATTTCAACTCACAACAAGTCACTAGTCAATGGTGATGGAGGAGGAGGAGTTGCGAGAACAGTATGTTCCACAGGATTATATGGTTTGTGCCCCTTGTAAATGAATGTATATGGATCTTCTTTAAAGATTGTTAGATGTGGAGAATTGGAAATGTTGGAAACAAGGTCAAACGGTTCTTTAGTAGACTGAACATGAATTCTTCTTCATGGAATACCACATCTCGAGAGAGACATAATTCTCTAGATTTCATATCATAAATCCGTCACCCTTTTTGAGTTGAAAGATATTCAAGGAAAACACATCGATGTCCTTATTTTGTAAACTTGTCTGTAAGTTTATTTCTTTTATGATTATAACATAAACATCCAAATACAAAACTCATTATCGAACAACATCTAATAACGATTCTTCCCATTGTGGACACTAGAGGGGGTGTGATTGATCAAATGAGGGGTTTTCATAATGCATTAACCCCAAATATTTATTGGAAATTTTGCTTGCAACATTATATTTTGATGTTTATGCTCTATGCGATTATTTTATTGAGGTTATCAACAAAATTTATCTGATTAATCATCCTTGTTAGGGGTGTAAAATGAGAGTTAGCTTATGAGCTAGCTCTCACTCGCATCATTTTTTAGGGAACTGAGCTGAATTTTTTCTTAATTCATTTGAAAAATGAGCTAGTGAGTTGAGTTGAAAAGGAGTTCGAATTTAGACGAACCAGCTTGCGAACTTGCGAACAAAATCATTTGACTTATATGTGAAGGAATATATAGATTTTTATTTTCTTAATATATATATGTGTGTTTCTTTTGTTATATATATTTTGAATTAGAGAAACCATTACTATTAAAAGAGATATAAAGAATGCTACGAGCAACTAAATTTAACATGTTCATGTTTTGGTTATTTTATTTCATATTTGATAATTTTGTATTTGATTTAGTACTTTGATATTTAATAAATTTGTATTTGAATTAATATTTTTATATTTTAGACAATTATTTTGTTTAGTTTGATAATCAACATATTTTAGAATTTTTTAAATTTAATGTCTTAGCTCGCGCGCCAACTCGTTTTTTGGTGGGGTAAAGACGAATTGAGTTGAACTATAATTTTTTGGCTCGTTAGATAACGAGATTAGCTAAGCCGAACCGAGGAGAATCACCTCATTTTATACCCGTATTCCATATTGAAGAAATATGACTTTAGATAAATAAACTCTATGCATTGTTTGTTTTAACCACCTTGATGTCTTTCCCAATTTGTCATTTCATCATTGAAGAATAAAGCATCAAGATTATTTTGATCTCGCTTTTGGCAAACAGCAAATACACCCACACAACATGTGAATAATCATAAAACGTGCTAAGAAAATACGTTGTTTCCTAAGATATTGGAGTGTGATATGAATCCTAAACTTCACAATGAATTAATTAAAATATGTATACTTTAGTATCACTAGTATTGAAACAAATACAACTTTGGTTAGGTAAAAAAATGTATCGTATGGAGCCTTATTTTAAATGCCTTTAGGAAAACCAACTTAGTGATGTCAAAGTGGGTTGGGTTTAATGGGTTAACCCAACCCAACCCATCTAAAATGAAAATGGGTTTTGGTTAAATGGGCCAAAAGTTAAATGGGCTTAATGGGTTTTAGACCCATTTATACTCATTTTAATGGGTTAAACCCATTTAACCCATTAGCCCATTTATAATATTATCAGATTCAACTTTAAACCCATTTAACTCGATTTCACTCAATTTCTCCCGATTTCACCTAATTACTCGATTTCACCTACTTTCAACCATATTTCACCCAATTTTAACTCGATTTCACCCAATTTTAACCCGATTTCACCTAATTTTAACTCAATTTCACCGAATCTCAACCCAATTTTAAACTAATTCCACCCAATTTTAGCTTGATTTCATCGATTTTTAACCCGATTTCACCCAATTTTAACT
>CM071867.1:33617472-33638292 GCA_036759665.1 Gynandropsis gynandra
GAGATCTTGTCAAAAGACCGATTGTGAAAGTTATGAGTTGGCCTATGTATTTTACATGTGGTTATAATTTTCACACTTACGATCATGGGAAATTGAAGTCGACGATGAATTATGGTGTATGTGTGAAAGGTGAAAGCTATTGTGCATCGGTCGATGAACCAGCTTTTTATGGGATTTTAAAGGAAATTTTGCAATTGGAATATCCAGGTATAGAAAACAAGTTTAAAACAATGTTATCCTATCCTTACCACATATGTCATTTTGGATATTGACTCGGATTTTGATATTTTTTGTAGGTTATGTCGTTTTAAAAGTGATGTTATTTCGATGTGATTGGTTCGATCCAGTAGTCGGTCGCGGAACAAGAGTAAACAAACTAGGCGTTGTAGAAGTTAACTCCACATGAAGATATGCAAAATACGAGCCTTTTATTCTTGCTTCACAAGTCGATCAAGTTTGTTACGTTTCCTATCCGCATATTAGAAGATCTTCAGGTTGGCGTGTCGCAATGAAGATACTTCCGAGGGGCAAATTTATCGACAACACAGAACAACAACAATTGCCAATGCAACAACAAATGACCAAGATTATTGCTATTGACGATGTACGCGTTGAAGAACTTACGCACGGTGAAATGGAGGAACTCGAAACAAATGAAGATGATATTCATGAAGATATAGAAGAAAAAGAAGATGTGGAATTTGAATCAGATACAGAAGATTCGACAGAACAATTGTGTGACTCTGATGATGAATCATGTTAAAACATTTACGAATTATTTTTTATATACTTTTTAATGATTGTTTCTATTTTCTCAAAATGATTATATGTTTACGAATTGTTTCTCAATATCGTCCCGATCTATCGTCCCGATCTATCGTCCCGATCTATCGTCCCGATCTATCGTCCCGATCTATTTCTATCGTCCCGATCCCGTTCTATCGTCTCAGGCTCAGTCCCCCGGTCAATCGTCCCAATCCCGGTCCCGGTCAATCGTCCCGATCCCGGTCCCGGTCAATCGTCCCGATCCCGGTCCCGGTCAATCGTCCCGATCAATCACCGATCCCGGAATTGGGGACAAAAGGTTGAACCGTCCCCAATTGGGAACGGATGAGCCGTTCCCAATTGGAGACGGATGAGTTTTTGCCGTCTCCAATTGGAGATAGAATAATTTCGGCCGTCTCCAATTGGAGACGGATTACTTTCTGTCGTCTCCAATTGGAGACGGAATATTTCCTGCCGTCTCCAATTGGAGACGGATTTTGTATCCCGTCTCCAAATTGGATTAAATTCTCGCAACACGTTCCCCTCGACAGATCGCGTCTCGACACGCCATCATCTTCCCCTCCCGTCGCCTCTCACCGCTGCGTTCCCCACCCGTCACCGCCTCCCGTCGCCGCCTTGCGTCTCTCTCTCGCGCGGTTCTTTCTCGTTCCCCACCCGTCGACACTTGAAGTGTGTCACTTGTAAGTTTCTGCCAAGGTGCGTTCTGCATTTTCATCACGGTTTTCGTTGGTTTGCATGTTCATGCTTATTTCTTTTCAGCTGATTCTGTGATTTCTCGTTTCAATTAAGGGTGCTAGTCACGAAAGCTAGCTGATTTCTAGGTTTTCTTTTGTTAAGAACGCGGGATAGGTTGTGTGTGTGTGAAAAGGGCTCAATTTATGGGTATAATCTGATTGAAAGGAATCCACTTTGATAGCTTCAAGGGATCGATTTGATATTGAAATTCATCAGTCAATGGCTTGGATGTTGCTGTAAAAGCAGATGTTTGGCATAGATTGAGAACTTTGAGAAGAAAAAGAGAACCAGAATGTAAACGAAGAAGAAGAATAACTTTTGTAAATTGATTCACATGTTTCTCCTAAATATCACATGTTGCTCTAAACAACATTATCTCGTGTGCCTTGTATAGAAATTAGAGTTGAAATTTAGAATCTAATATCGTTGAAATTAGAGTAGATGTTAGGATTCATCGTTGAAATTTAGAACAAAAAATGCGGAAATGAGTTAAATAAATTTAGTTGTTTATTTATGTGTTGATGTTAGAAGTTGCGAAATTTAGAAATGTACGTTGACAATATTTTAATTTCACATTTCAGTATGTCACGACGCGTTGGAAGAGGCGGTAAAACGAGAAACCGCCCTCAATCCGAGGAAAGATAAAAGCTGATTATGATCAGTTCTGTTACAATTGGACACATACTGATCCAGAAATTAAGCAACGATTGTGGAAATCATTTGTGGTATGTTTTAAACAATTTTTAATTTTATCAAGTAATTTAAATTACAATTTAAATTTAATAAGCTTATTATTATTTCAGCAAAAATATTATTGGAATCCCGCCATTACCGGACTAGTAAAGTCCGAATTTGAAACAAATGCGGCACTGCGTCTCAAGTCTATCGTAGGTAAATTGCACGCAGAACGATATGTAAAAGGAAAACCCAATTGGATGTCGGAAGATATTTGGGATCAGATGTGCGCACATTGGGATTCCCCAGAATTTAAGGCAAAGAGCGAGCGAGCAAGTAAATCCCGGCGTTCTGATAGAGCGGGATACGGGATAAGCGTGCACACGGCAGGATCTCGTTCTCTTGCGGAAGTATACGAAGATCTGGTAAGTTTTATTCAACTTTATGCATTTATATAAAATTACCATTTTATTGAACTATGTCTTTTTTATTTTTTTCAGTCGAAAGAGAAGGGATACGAATCATCGTATATAGAATTGTTGGAACGTACGTACGTGAAGAAGTCAGATGGTTCGTGGGTGGATCCTAAGGCGAAAAACATTCACGATGAAATTGAAAACATGGCAGCGGAACGAGTATCGCAAATTCCTCCGAGAGAAGACGGCTCACAAACTACTCTTAGTCAGGAAGAGTACAACGAGTTGTATCTGGAGGTAATAATTACATTCTACTATGATCTAATTTCATTATTTAGAAATGTTATTAATTCTCGGTATTTGTTTTACAGCAAGTTACGCCATACAAAAGGCGTATTTTCGGACTTGGAGCAATGTCCTCAAAGCATTCAACTTCATCCAAAGGTAAAGAAAAAGTATCGGATTACGAGCTCCGACATCAAATGGACGAAAGGTTCCAAGAATCCGATAGGCGCGTTGAAGAAGCTCTAAAGCAGGCTGAACTATCAAGAAAGCATGCCGAACGATCAGATAGGCGAATGGAAAAGCTTCTACGCATGATGAAAGCACAAATGCCTAACATCGATTGGGATGCAGTTCAGAACAGTGATTCCGACCACGACTAATCGGAACGGCTTAGGATTATATGTAATCGGAACGTTGGTTATATGTATGGTTTGTAATGTTTTATGTACGAATATTTAATCAGAACGGCTTAGTTTATGAACGTTTGTTATATGTATCTTTTAATGTAATCGAACTTTTTAAAATTTTAATTTTTTTTATTTTAAAAAAAAATATTGGAGACGGAATAGTGTCTTCTCCAAAATTGGAGACGGAAAAGTGCCGTCTCCAAATTTGGAAACGAAACAGTGCCGTCTCCAAAATTGGAAACGGAAAAGCACTATTCCGTCTCCAATTTTGGAGACGACACTTCTCCATTTCCAATTTTGGAGACGGATTTTGAGGTCCGTTTCCAAATTTAAAGACCGATTGGGGACTACGTTTTCCGTCCCTAATTGGGGACTGAAATTTCCGTCCCTAATTAAGAACGGATTGGGGACGGAAAGAATTTGGAGTCGCGTGATTGGATACTACTCCAGGTCGTTCCTAATCCGTCTCTAAACAGGTTTAGGGACGGATTAGGAACCGATTTTTCGGTCCCTAAAATTAAATTTTCTAGTAGTGTCTGAGCAATCTCTAGAGTTATTTTCAGCCTCTAACTCAACCGGCTATTTTCTTGACATTGGATATGGACGTTGAAGGAATTCAAAATCATCATCTCTAACAGTGCCAGAAGATTGGTTTGCGGTGCTCAAATATTTCTCGGTAGATTTTGATTTTGCCTTTTCAGCACCTTTGGGATTTGCTGCCTTTGTTTTGGATTAGGCAAATGAAACACGGCATCACTTAGAAGATCTCTTACGGCATTGATGATTATTTTCTTCAACTTCTTTATTTCCTTCATTAATTTATGCTCCAGTGTCAGAGGGACTGTAGCTTCTTCTCCTTCAGCTTCATCCACACCTTCTCTTTCAGCTTCAGCTTTAGCATCACCTTCTCTTTCTTCATCAGCTTCAGCAACACCTACCCTTCCTTCATCTTTGTCATCTTCAACCTCTATTATTTTATCACCCACGATTTTCTTCCTCTTAGTCTCCTTCCCTTTCCCCTTCTTTTGATCACCAAGAACTGCTTTTCGCGTCAGCAATTCTTGCTTACGGATGTCCTCCCAACAAATACCCTTCGGATTTTTATGAATATGTTCCACCCATATCTGAACATCGGGATCATGGCATCTCTCATAATCGTTAAGATCAAAAAGTAAAGCTTCCTCCTCTATAGAGTACCGGATGGGAACACCGTTTAAGACGAACCATAACTCCTTCTTGTCCCGTACAATCACGGAGTGATTTAAAAGGATAGACATTTGAACCTTCGTCAATGTGGAGTCGCATTGGAAATGGAATAAATACCTAAATTGTGACTCCTTCTCTAAGTAATGCAACTCGTATTCATCTAAGATTCCTCTCAGCTTCGTTATTGTCTCGTGAGGATAACACTTGGTGGTGATCTTTGGCATTCTGTCCATGTGCTTGAACTCATACACAAACTTCGGCTTTGGCGCCACCTGCAAAATGACTAATTAAGTAAGAAAACATTATACTTCTACCGACTCACACGACCCATGTGACTCAACCGACCCATGCGACTTAAACGACCCTCGGACTCTCTGCGACATTCAACCGACTCACTGAGACTCAAGCGACCCATGCGACTCAATTGACCCATGCGACTCAAGCAACCCACGGGGACTAATATCAAGCGACCTACGGGGCATAATATCAAGCGACCCATGTGACTCAAGCGACCCTTGCGATGCTCAAGCGACCATTGCGATCCAAACTGACTCATTGAGACAACCGACTCACTGAGACAACCGACTAAAATGAACCTTGGACCCCCTACGATACTCAAGCGACCATTGCAACCCAAGCCGACTTATTGAGACTCAACCGACTCACTGACACTCACACTCATTTCAAATCAATAAACCATTTTGCGACTCGACAGCCTGCAAAACCCTAGATATCGATCTACTTAGACTTATTGACGCCATTGAAGATTTACTCGTGCTCTCTTCTTCACTGCTGCAGATTCTAGCCATTTCCTTCTTGCAAACTTCAAATCGATCTCTTTCAAGTTCGGAATCACTCATCTTTCTTGCTTTTGACACGGTTTGACAGTTTTTCACGTCGAAAAACTGCAGAACGTGTGTTTTTTGACGTTCGAAAATTAAGGGAAATTTTATCTTTTCTACAGTTTTTTTCCTATTTAATAATTATTTTCACGATGATATTTTTGAAGTACATTTGCCCTATGAGGGTATATATGATATTTTGCCTTACTAATATATATTAATATTAATAACAAATATGAGAATAATAATATCTTCATATGCTAATAATCCCTTTGTTATCACAACTTTTAGGTCTCTCCTTCAATTTTTATTAGTTCTGGCCCAACAAAACTTGGAAATTTTGGTTCCACAATTTTATGTTCATATAAAATTTCACACCACGCATACACGTAAATGTATCTACATATATAAATATAGGAGGTACTTGTAGGACTAGGCAAAATATTCGAAGTATTCGTATTCGATTTGTATTAGAACCGAAAAGCCAAATATCCGCTGAAATAAATACAAATACAAATATTAGAAATCAGATATTCGACAAATACAAATACAAATACAAATAGTAGGTTCAATTATCCGAACTATTCGTATGGAAAGTACTAAATAGAAAATTTAGTTAACATATAGATACATATATAACAAAATTGATTTTAATGAGCAAACTCAATATAAAAAACATTACTTATCTTATTTAAACAATTATTACATAAATATATAGATAAATATGAAATATATTTATGATTGGAATACTAAAATATCAAATACTTTAAAATAACTAATATTGTTAAAGATTTAATTCACACTCAAGAATGATTTTAATCCAAATGAGTTGGATATTGTTATATAGACATTACAATATATAAAAAAACTCACTAAATATATAACTTTTTACGAGTTTTATTTTAGTGTATAATCTAACAATTTGTTTCATAGTTTTAGGTGAATTGACGATATTCGTAGAATCATCGACGAAACTAAATTTAAATGACTGATGTGGAGATGATTGTGAAGATTTGGTACTTTGTTTTATTTATATTATATATCTTTGCAACTTTGTGCGATTTGAATTTTAGTTTTAGATTATATTTGATGATTATTTGTTTTATTATTAAATTTCTTTTTATATATATTTTTACGTCAGAAAAAATTAGGTTCGTATACGGATATCCGTATATCCGAAAGATATCCGTATATCCGACAAATATTCGTATTTATAAATATCCGAATTTATAAATAAAAATATAAATAATAAACCTAGATATTCGCCGAATACAAATACAAATACATATAGTCAAATATTCGCAAATATTCATTACTTGTCCCGCCCTAGGTACTTGATATTTCTTTCATAATTGTATGGTCTATTAAGATTTTTTTTCAAAATGATAAGAAATATAATTAGAATTATTAAAACTAATATAATTTTAAAATTTCCACTCCTCCTATGGGTTTGTGGCATATATGAGTTAGTTCATCTAAATAAATAAAAATTCAGTAATCGGTCGCGGAACAAGAGTAAACAAACTAGGCATTGTAGAAGTTAACTCCACACGAAGATATGCAAAATACGAGCCTTTTATTCTTGCTTCACAAGCCGATCAAGTTTGTTACGTTTCCTATCCGCATATTAGAAGATCTTCAGGTTGGCGTGTTGCAATGAAGATACTTCCGTGGGGCAAATTTATCGACAACACAGAACAACAATAATTGCCAATGCAACAACAAATGACCAAAATTATTGCTATTGACGATGTACGCGTTGAAGAACTTATGCACGGTGAAATGGAGGAACTCGAAACAAATGAAGATGATATTCATGAAGATATAGAAGAAAAAGAAGATGTGGAATTTGAATCAGATACAGAAGATTCGACGGAACAATTGTGTGACTCTGATGATGAATCATATTAAAACGTTTACGAATTGTTTTTTATATACTTTTCTATTTTCTCAAAATGATTATATGTTTACGAATTTTTTCTCAATATCGTCCCGATCTATCGTCCCGATCTATTTCTATCGTCCCGATCCCGTTCTATCGTCTGGGGCTCAGTCCCCCGGTCAATCGTCCCGATCCCGGTCCCGGTCAATCGTCCCGATCCATCACCGATCCCGGAATTGGGGACAAAAGGTTGAACCGTCCCCAATTGGGAACGGATGAGCCGTTCCCAATTGGAGACGGGCTGAATTCTGCCGTCTCCAATTGGAGACGGAATATTTCCTGCCGTCTCCAATTGGAGACGGATTTTGTATCCGACGGGCTGAAGCCGTCTCCAATTGGAGACGGATGAGTTTTTGCCGTCTCCAATTGGAGACGGAATAATTTCGGCCGTCTCCAATCCCATTTGGATGACTTTCTGTCATCTCCAATTGGAGACGGAATATTTCCTGTCGTCTCCAATTGGAGACGGATTTTGTATCCCGTCTCCAAATTGGATTAAATTCTCGCAACACATTCCCCTCGACAGATCCCGTCTCGACACGCCAACGTCTTCCCCTCTAAATAAATAAAAATTCAGGCCAACCTATAATCCACTTTTGTAAGATCGTAAATTCTGAATCTCATCCATCATTATATAATCTGAATTCAAATTAATCCACGAATGGATATCAAACGGAATAAACATTTTATATTCTTTCGCTAAATTATCTAATGATGGATAGGTAATAATTGTTTGTTTTATTATAAAACAGAAATAGAAGATTTTTGCTAAGAAGACCCAAAAATGAAATGATAATTGAAGAAAAAGATATGAGAAAAGGGTAGGTCCATGTCCATGAACTTAAGAGGTCAAGTGGGCTGGATCTTGGTCCCATGAGGGAGACTTTCCAACATTGCATTTTATTCTTATCTATTCATTTGTATAAATATCTCCCAATTTATTTTTATTTTCTGTGCCTCTAACCTTATCTTGTTCTCATTAATATAAGAAACGTATATTTGTTTTCTGAAGTATTCATATATGTACCGTATGATCTATATTTGTCTAAAGATGAGTTGTCTTGATTGATGAATGAAAATAAAGTGTTTTGCACCTGACTATGAAATTTAAAAATTTAAATTTGAATGAAATGATAAAAAGATTATAAGATCACATTGTTTTCACTTTATAATATTTTATGTATTTCTATTGTATTTTGAATTGTTTTTAATCTTTTCAAATTTTTTACGCCTTCTTTTTTTATAATATAGACAATAAAAACTTTGAAACACATTTGGAAGAAACAAGAAAAGATTTTATCACAAAACGAACATCAAGACATAAAAAGAGAATGTTCGGCCTTAGCTCATTATAACTCGACCAAACGTATCAATTTGAGATGTACAAAAATTTCTAAATAATCGCTCAACTAGAGCAATGAACCACCGGCTGACATGAAGAAAGTGCATTTACTTCCATAGTTTTGTTCGACCTGAGCACCATGAAACTCGATCGATCAGTGAGCTAAAGGAGGGATATAATTTACCTTCGTAAGTTCGCTTAACCAACTCAGTCAAACGTTATGCCAGAACACCTTAAAGTTTGACCTGATATATAATGAGAACGTGCAAAAACAGAAATTGTTCAGCTCGAGCTGACACCAACACAGTCGAATGGTGCACTGGCTTCAACTAATATTCAAAATTTGAATTTTTTTAAGTTCGAAAAGTTTCCTATATGAAGAGATCGACACATTGAAGGGATACGAGACAAAAAAGTACATAAAAAGATTTTTGGAGAGTGCAAAAGAGTTAGAAACTATCGTTTTACATCGAAAGATCGAGCTATCGGTGGAGAAGCGTTGAAGGCAAGGTCATGGCGAGGATTGATCGAGATATCGACTGAGTCATCCTAATCCTTCCTTTTTACTCGTTTCTTTTCGTAACTTATTCTTGAGATTTATATCCACAGATTTGATCCATGTTTTGTGTTGAATTTTTGTGTATTGTTAACTCATTTTCCGTTATATTTTGATTTATTGTTTTTTTATAGTTTAATGTATAGTTTATTCTTTCGATCATAAATGGGCCCCTTGAGTTGATTGGGATATGGGAGGATTCAAATAGAGATTTTAGTTCAATTTAGATCGTACTCTTTAAACGAATTTTAGTAATCATATCGAGAGATATGTTACTTGGTTAAAGAATGCTAATATCAAACAACAATGCATTCAACACATGACTCATTAGATGAGAACGTCAATAATTGAAAAGGTTTAATTAGGGATCTAGATTTCGAGAGAATGTAGATCGATTTATAGTGTGTTCAATATGAAATTCAATAAATATAGACGTCAATGATTAAAAAACTAGAATATGGATCTAGATTTCAAAAGATTGTAAATCGATAGAAGATGATTGAATCCCCCGATAAAAACAAAGTAATATTTTCCAAAAAAATATTAATGATTTCATATGCATGAGAATAATTCTCGAACCTAGAAGAATTTTCACGTTGTATAAACTTATAACTATAGTTTATTTTACTTGCACATATTATATAATAAATACAACCATACTTTTTGTTGTTCATGAATATAATTTTTGTAAAATTAATAGTTTAAATTTTTCTTTGTCCGTGTGTTCCATCCTGACACTATATGATCTACACCCTTGCGGTAATGTTTAGTCTATATAAAAATTATTAAAATTTGGGATGTATTATATTACACCTAGACAATACATCACCATATATATATATAAACAAACGAGTCAATTCAAATATATATAATTATAATCACAACAATAATATATAATTCAAATTTTAAAATCCATAACAAATAAAAATAGTAGATGTATATTCAACGATCATAGAATATTACATGTTCTTATATTGAATTTACTTTGTATTTTTAAAAGACTAAATATAAAAGACAAAAAAGATTATTCATATTTTTTCCTCTTTCTTAATATATGATAATACATATTTTTATAGATTTCGAAGAATACGAGTGAGACTCAAGTCACTAATAAAACTTTTAAGTTTAGGCAAATATTTTCAACCGGATTTGAATATGTCCCTAAATTACGAGTAGATTTTTGGTTTATTCCGAAATTTTACATGGATTTTGTTCTATTCCAAAATTCCAAAAAAAACAAATAATCCCTTCGTAAATTATGAACGGGTTAGGGTTATATTTTCGGAATGTCTCTAATTTAAAGAATACAAAAATATTGGAAATTTCTTAAAGAAGAAAAAGAAGAATAATAATGAGTTGAAGTGAGGAAGAGAAAGAAGATACAATATGTGAGAAGAAGAAAGTGAATAGGAGCATGAGGATTTATTTTATTTTTAAAATTTCTTAATTTTCTGTTAACTTTTCAACGAACAATTTTGTCTCTAACTATAAACAAAAATTATTCTTCTTTAATTTCTAACAGATATTAATTACTGATAATCGATTTTATACGAATAAAATCCATCGAGGATTCGTTTGCAAAAGTTGTTGTAGGGATTATAGACGAATTTTGCCATACAGAAATTCAATATTTTTTATAGTGAATGTCTAGGAGCATGTAAGAACATTTTTAGTTTTTAAGTGCAATGTTTCGTACCATTTTTTGTAAATAACATAACTTCTCAGGTTGAAAGAAAATATTAAATCACATCCAATTAACCTTAACCAAGATCGCAAGAGCCCCAAAACCTTAAGTCTTTTATATGATTCTAGATTGTCGTTCTATTGTTATGATGATAGCTTTGGAATGAAACTCATTAGCAATCTGATAGTTGAATCTAGAACTTGTCTTCCAAAAAATAACGTTCTAAACTCACACTATAATCCAACTAGAGAATCTCAAATCTCATGAATGATGTTACAACTTTAGTATTATAAAAGTTTGATAGTTAAATCTTTAAAATTAGCAAGAAAAATACGAATTTATTAATAAATAAAAAGTGTTGGGTCATAATGTTATACAAAGGGTCTTCTATTATAAGGACCAAACAAAAATGTAAACTTTATAAAATAAGACAATTTAACTAAATCCAGATAAAATACTCGATTAAGCGTTGTAATTGTTTTGTCGAGCACCGTAATAGTCTTAACCCTGAATCCACAAAAACTAAAAATACGTTTGGATGAGTAAAAGTAATGATCGGTCAAACTCTCCAACACTCAGTCAAGTTCTTTAGTGTTTGGTTCAGGCGGTCAATCCTTCTGCATGCTCCTTGGGTCCAGTGAATTTGTGCGGGTTGAGCGATATGTTACTTGAGCCGAGCGTCTTTAGCTTCTTTAACTTCTTGCTCTTCTCGGTCTTTTCTCCTTGTATGTGGACTTTGTAGTCTTGACTCAGCTCCTCTTGACGTCCTAGTCCATCCATCGAGTGTGTTTCCACATCTATTTGAAATGTGTGCATCAAATCCTTTGCTCTTATACTTGTGATCATCCTCTCTATGAACCATGGTGGAGCCACAACGAGGTTCTCATCAATTTTACCTTCGAATTTTAAATATTATGATCAAACCCACAACAAACTCTTATTCATCTCATATAGCTTATTTTTTTCTAAAAATTATACACAATATATTATCATCATTGCTTTTTTTTCAATATAAGAGTACAATCCTTTTTTACCAACTCCTAAGAGTACTCCACATTTTATATTCAAACTGAAGCATGCCTCACATATGAATAGAAAATAAAATATCAATCTTTCTAAAATTGTTTTATTAAATATGTTTGACATGTGTATTTTGGACTTGAACATTTCATTATAATATTTATAGAATTTAATTTGTTAGTTATTGAAATCAAGCTAGTAAATTTATATAAAATATCATACATTTCAAACAAATAGATTTCGATTCTAGTGTTTGTATTAATGTTAACCTCGAACACATCATTCATTCATGAGATTTCTAGAAGACTTAACCATGTTGATCTTGCTAGATAAGACTGATAACACGTAATCCGTTTTAATTTTTATATCATTCTTAGGTCTAGTTTTGAGTAGATTACTTAGATATCATTCATTTATCGAGTTTATTCGAAGACTTTATCTACATTTCGTGTTTTGCATAGGAAACGAAGACATGAGGAGAAACACGAGAGATTATGGCAATCTGACCCTGAAAACGTAGTTGAGTGACAAGGTTCAACTTGTGCAAGGCCATGGACTGAAATTGAACACTCAAACACCAAGCGAAAGGAGCGGAAACAACATTTTAAGACATGTCCGCTCGGGCATTGGGAGTGTACACGATCGGGCTAATTGCTGCCAATTACCCCCGTAGCTTTGCACGACTCGGGCACTCAAGGAACACGATCAAGATGGAGTGCCCGCTCGGGTGGAATTGGAGTCCCCGCTCGGGTAAATTGATGCCAAGAAATCACCGTAGGTTTGCACGACTCGGGCTCAAGAATCACACGATCGGGCATGGTGCCCGCTCGGGCTAAAAGGAGAGCAGAGACATTGGAGACACACTTGGAGAGATCGGGAAGGACGGAACGAGGGATCCGAAGCATGGAGGATCTATTGAAGACATCGGTTTATGAATAGGGAGTCATCTCATTCTTTATCTATGTTGAATCTAGATTTCTCTTGTATTTCCTTTGATGTATTCATGTCTGAGTAGATCCATTGCCATGGGTTAGGGAGTATTGCCATGTTGTAACGAAGTCTTATGCTTAATGAATGGTGGATCTTAATGCTTTCATGCTTGTACACCACTTGATATGAATGAATTCGGTATTTTATCATGTTTTCAGATTGATTGGCTGATCTTAATGCTTCAATTAAGCTTCAACGGCCACTTGATTGATGATGTTAGAAGTCTAATAAATCTACGCCAGGGCATTAGACTTTGGAACTTAGCCATGATTTAGGGTTTAATCGGTTTAAAATCTACGCCAGGTCAATCGATTGAATCTAGGGATTAGGATAGCGGTCGTAATGCGTCTATGCATGTAAGATGCGCAATAGATATATTGGTATATGCATGCTAGATAGTGGACAAGTCTACGCCAGTCAGTTCCTATAGGAGAGCTTGAATTCCCTGAACTCATGATAGTACCTAAGACCAATTATCCTTTTAGAACTTCGTTACATCGTTGTGCAAACTCTCGAAACCCATGGTGCTTAGTCATAAGTTTATCTCATCAATTAGTTTAGTTTATTTCATTCGCAATTCCATCTTCATCCAATTTATACGTCTTATCCATTAGTTTAATAACTTAGAAGCCGCATCAATTCCTTGTGTTCGACCCTAATAACTATACGATCCGTATTCTTGCGGAAGCGTTAGTCTAGGTATTATTACTTGAGTTTAACGCACATCAAAGACCCCATGTTAAACTTATTTAAGTAATGTTAATTTAGAATATTATCCACCAAGTAATGACCAATTCCATTATATTTAATTTAATTTCTCTCATTGTACACGAAACTAATTCTTTACCAATACCTTTAATAAAAAGATTTACGAAATATTTCTTGGATTTTATATAATCAATGAATATTATTAAATTCTTTTATAAATCTTTATGTTCTGATGTTTATGTTATAAATTTGAATTTTTGTTTTTGTAACAGTTATCATATTATCACAATGTATATAAATGGAAATAAAACTTTTTGAACCATTTTAATTTTTTAACTGCTTTAGAACTTTTACTTTCATCATAGAATAGTTTACAATTGTTTGTTTTGACGATATTGAAAATACGATTTTTTTCATCGTAAATATATATGAACTTATAATATTACTAATTAGTATTGTTTTTAAAATCTAATTTAAATAACAATATTCTTTTCACATCAAAAGATATATCATGTAATAAAAACCATATATTTCTATTAAGACAAAATCTATAAATTTTATATATTATGACTGAACACACAACAAAATCATCATCTTTCTCATATAACTCATTTTAATTCTTTCCATCAATGATGACAATATATCGTGATCATTGCTTTTTCATTTTTCTAATATTGGGCTAGAGTCCTTATTTTTCCTATAAACTATCAACAATATGAATTCTTTAAGAAAACGTGAAAGTAGCAAAATCACTTTTATTCTAAATAATAAAATTCGTGGAGAAGGTTGTTGAAAAGAAAGAAAATGATGGTGAAGGTGAAGGAAAATAAGGAAAAAAAGAGATGGAAGTACAATTTAAAAAATTGTGTTTTCCACTTGATATTTTTCTACACTAATCTTACACTCTAAATATGAGGCATTGGAATCTCATTTCGTCATCCCATCCAAAAACAAAAAAAACAAAAAAGGAAGAAAAAAATAGAGAGATAATTGTCTTTCCTAATTTTTAAGGTTCTTGTCTTAAGTGTTTGAAAGAGTTTTCTTCTCTTTGTAAGAGAGATATTTTTTTTCTCCTTACAATTTTAGAGAAGTGTTGTAATTTTTTTAGAGTCAAGAAAATCCTTCGATTGTCCGTCCGTGGACGTAGGCACTTTGCCGAACAACGTAAAACACCTGTGTTCCATTTTTATATTTTTTTCGTCTATACTTTATTGCCTAAAAGTTATTTATTTTTATATTTTTTTCGTCTATACTTTATTGCCTAATAATTTCTCGACATGAAAAACAAATATGAGAGTTGTTCTGATGAAAGAGGGTTGTTTGGCAGCTATTGGGGAAAGACCGAAGGAGATGGCTGATGAATATTGGATCAAAGTAAATGAAATCACTACAAAAAAACACGCTATTTCCAACGGACGGGGCAACGGATCCGTCCGTTAGAAAAAATAGCAACGGATTGCAACGGATATGTTAATGCTTTCAACGGGAGAGAATCCGTTGCAATCCGTTGGATTTTGTAACGGATTTTAACGGAATACTGCCGTTACCAAATCCGTTAAAAATCCGTTGACAATTTGCGATGGATTGTAACGGATAATATCCGTTGGACATATCCGTTGCAAGACCGTTAGAAATCGGGGGACATATTCTGACGGTCATCCGTTACATATTGTAACGGAAATCCGTTACCATATGTAACGGATGGCCGTTGATATTGTTAATTTCGAGGTCCAACCGTCGAAACAAATTCGTGAGATCTTGTAACGGATGGCCGTTGATATAGTTAATTTTGAGGTTCAACCGTCGAAATAAATTCGTGAGACCTTGCAACGGGCATCCGTTACATATGCCAACGGATGTCCGTTGAAAATTTAACTATATATATGGTTGAATCTAAAACAATATCAACAATATCAATATCAACAGATATGATATACTCACCAACAAAATCAAGTATCATTTGTCTCAATGGTTGAATCTAAAACAGCTTTGATAAATTTTCATACCAGTGGTGAGAGTAAGTTTATTAAGGTTGTTATACCAGTGGTGAGAGTAAGTTTATTAAGGTTGTTTTGCATTCAATTATTGGGATAAAGATACTGGTTTTGGTGACGGATATGAATCAAACAAACCACCAATATCAAGTATATGTTGTATTCATGGTTGAATCTAAAACCACTTTTATAAACTTTCTCATCGGGTGGTGAGGAAGTTGATTAAGGTGGTTTTGGATTCGATTATGATGGAGGTAGTTGTCGGATAGAATTCTATGTTAAAGTTATTTTTTTATTTAATTATTATTGTTATCTTATGTTAATTATGTAAAAAGAGATATAAATTAAATTTAGACTCTATATTTCGGTTTTTTGCGTATTGATTGAGTTCGATATGAAATAAGTTCCACTTACATCATTAATATCATAATTATCAAAACTAAACTATTGTAATATCCAAAAAATAACGAATTATAACGAATTTGTAAGCATTTACAACGGGAAAGGATATTGCTCGTTATAGATTGTAAGAAACCGGGGAAAAGCGTTCCAACGGGCATCCGTTGAAATTGTTCACGTACGGCCGTTAGAAATAGCAACGGATTACCGTTGATATTTTGAATTTCGAGGTTCACGGGTCGAAATAAGTACCCGTGAACCTGCAACGGCTATCCGTTGCAATGTCCAACGGACATCCGTTGGAACGTTAGTTATTTAGATCTTACCAACAAGTGCGTCAAACCATCAACAACAAAAACATTTTCGAAAAAATGTCGTCGTCTTCGAATCGAAATATATATAGATCAAGGGAGTGGATGTATAGAAGAAAAGATCCTGTAACCGAAGAGATTACGCAAGAATTCTTACACGGATTAGAGCAATTCATGAGTTTTGTATCGATGCAGCCTTTGTGTCAAGAACGGGGGACAATGTTATGTCCATGCAAAAGATGCAAAAACATGAAGTTTCGAAGTCAAGAAATTGTTTGCAAACATCTGTATAAGGTGGGTTTCGTTGAAAATTACGAAATTTGGTTTTTTCACGGCGAAGATTGCGGTGTTAGAGATAGTAAGCAAGATGCACAAGTACAACGAAATGAAGAAGTTATTTATGAAGAATCAACGACCAATCCATATGTGGAAATGGTGTCAGATGCTTTTCCTGGAGTTGTTAATGAACAAACGCATGAAGAGATGCCGAACATCGATGCACGTCGATTCTTCAACCTATTGGATTCGGCGAAACAACCTATATATGAAGGTTGTCGTGAAGGTCAGTCTCGTTTATCTTTATCTTCAAGATTGATGAGTATTAAAACAGACTACAATGTGGCTGAAAATTGCATGGATTCATTTTGTAAAACAATGCGGGAATATTTACCGGAAAATAACCAAGCTCCCGAGACATACTACGAAACGAAGAATGTGTTAAAAGACTTGGGAATGCCACATGAGAAAATTGATGTTTGTAGAAACAGTTGCATGTTGTTTTGGGGAAATGATAAAGACTTGTTGGAATGCAAGTTTTGCGGTGCAAGCAGATTTCGGCCTAAAAAACCATCTTCACGGAAATACGTACCATACAAGAAAATGTTTTATATGCCTGTAGCAAACAGGTTGAGAAGGTTATATGAATAAAAAAAACCGCTGCAGCAATGAGATGGCACGCCGAACACTCCACGACCGAAGGTGTAATGCAACATCCATCGGATGGTCAGGCTTGGAAAGATTTCAATGTAATATTTCCCGAGTTTGCACGTGAAACGAGAAATGTTTATCTTTGCCTGTGCACGGATGGTTTTAGTCCCTATGGACAATCGGGAAGTCAATATTCCCTCTGGCCGGTGATTTTGTCTCCTTATAATTTACCTCCCGAGATGTGTTTGAAAAGAGAGGTAATGTTTCTGACGTTGCTTATTCCAGGACCAGAACATCCGAAGAAAAGTTTCGATGTATTTTTGCAGCCCTTAATTCATGAATTACGACAGTTATGGAATGAAGGAATCATTGCTTATGACGTCAGTACTAAGCAAAATTTCAGATTGAAAGCGGTCTTGTTGTGGACAATTAGCGATTTTCCTGCGTATGGAATGTTATCAGGATGGAGCACGCACGGAAGATTAGCATGTCCTTATTGTATGGAGGATACAGATTCATTTCGACTAGTACATGGTAAGAAACCATGTTGGTTTGATTGTCATAGAAGATTTCTTCCTCGTGGTCATGTTTTCAGGAGAGATAAAAAACATTTTCGGAAGAACGTGGTTCAAAAAAAAGAAGCACCGTGCATGCAAACCGGAACACAAATCCTTTACGAAAGATTGAACACAATGGAGGATTTACAAGAATCAGTAGAATGCGGTGGAGATCGTGGGCATCGTAAACCAAAAGGTCAAGGTGAATGGCATAACTGGTATAAACGTAGTATCTTTTGGGAACTACCATACTGGAAATCATTGATATTACGTCATAATTTAGATGTTATGCATATCGAGAAGAACTTTTTCGATAACATCATAAATACTGTTTTGAATGTGACGGGTAAAACGAAAGATAATATACAATCGAGGAAAGATTTGAAGTCAATATGCCGACGACCAGAGTTGGAATTACGGGATGGAAGGTCACCTATCCCAGTATTCAGATTGTCTAGTCCGGCCAAAACAGCATTATTAAAGTGGTTAAAAGAGGACGTTAAGTTTCCCGATGGATATGCATCGAACATTGCTCGGTGTGTGGATATTGTCGGTTCGAGGCTGATCGGTTTAAAAAGTCACGATTGTCACGTTTTCATGCAGCAGCTCATTCCAATCGCATTTGTTGAGCTCTTACCACGTAATTTTCACGATGTGTTATGCGGAATCATCATATTTTTCAGAGATATATGTTCGAGAAATTTAAAAGGTGATGACTTGGAAGTAATGAAAAACAATATCTCTGAAGTATTATGTGCATTGGAAAAGGTTTTTCCGCCTTCATTCTTCGATGTCATGGAGCATTTGCCAATACATTTACCAGATGAGGCAATACTCGGTGGGCCAGTTCAATTCAGATGGATGTATCCTTTCGAAAGGTTCTTCTTTCATTTAAAGAAAAAAGCAAAAAACAAAGCAGCGGTCGAAGGCTCTATTGTTAAACAATACTTGCTGGAAGAAATCACATATTTCAGCACATTTTATTTCGAGTCGCATATTCAGACGAAAGAGCGACATGCAGCGGATGATCACACAAATGATCTATATCAATATAATCCGCAGTTTGGCACAATTCCTGACATGTTTACACCGATTGGACGTACAGGAGGAAAATCCGATGAATATTGGTTAACACCAGAGGAGTATAATCATGTCCACACATATATACTACTTAATTGTCAAGAGTTATTACCGTTCGAAAGGTATGTACATGGTACATATTATAATTTCAATCTTTATATATATATATATATGAAAATGTAACGTATTTTCATTATTCAGGATATTTGACGAAGAAGTGCTTGGTACATATCCTCATCTGAATGCAAATGAACTCACATACATTAAAGTTCAACATTATGGATCGTGGTTTAGAGACTACGTAAGTACTTATATACACATTTATGTAAATTAATTGCATATAAGAGTATTAATTTGTTTTTTTTATACATACAGATGAAATGTTCTGATGAAAGACTTCCTACGTGGATAAAAGATTTGGCTAATGGTCCCGCACCAAATGTCATGTGCTGGCCAATCTTGTTTACTCGCGGCTACACGTTCCACACGTACGAACACGGAAAACATAGAAGCACATACAACTATGGAGTTTGCGTTAATAGTGATATAGAGGGTGATAACTTCTACGGTATTTTGCACCAAATCATACAACTGGAATATGCCGGTCTCGTTGGGTTGAAGGTTATGCTTTTTAAATGTCAGTGGTTTGACCCAACCGTAGGACACGGAATACGAAAAAACCGTTGGGGAGGAATTGACGTCAACCCGGCACGACAATATGGTAAGTATGATCCCTTCATCACAATAGATCAAGCAGATCAAGTATGTTACGTGCAATATCCAACAACATTGAAACGTCGAAGAGAGGAGTGGTGGTCCGTAGAAAAGATCAAGCCACGAGGGATCATAAGCTCTGATGACAAAGAAGATCCGTTGCAACCCGATCATCCGCAGCCGATTCGTTTAATTGATACAGATCGCGAGGAGATTCTTGCGAGGAATGACATAGACAGAGAACTCATACGCGATTATGAAGACGTTGAACCGGAAGATGCTGAAGATGAAAACGACGATGAATTCAATGAACAAGCGAAAGACGACTCGCCCATCGAAGAATCTACTGAAGAAGAAATGTAAATACAATAATGTTTATTATGTTTATGTGTAATACATGTATATGATTTGTAATTAATGTAAATGACATAAAATGTCAATGAACGATGTTATATAAACAATGTTGACGTTCGCCCGTTGAAACTATTAACGGTTGTTGAATTCGCACCCGACACTTAGAAAAAATTTAAGGATTCCCAACAGTCCCAACGGATATCCGTTGCAAATGGTAACAGATAACCGTTGGCCCGTTGCAAGGGTAAATTCGCACCCGACACTTAGAAAAATTTCTCGATTTTCACAGTTCCCAACGGATATCCGTTAGAATGTGTAACGGATATCCGTTGGAAAGTTGTAATGGTAAATTTCCGCCACATTGAAGCCACGTGTTACTTTCCAACGGACGTCCGTTGCAAATTGTAACGGATGCCCGTTGGAAACCTGAAAAACGGAATCGCATCGGAAATGCCACTTCCCAACGGGCATCCGTTACTATTTGTAACGGATGCCCGTTGGGAATCTGAAACGTCACGTCAATTTAATGACTCCGTTGCAATGACCCATGTTTCCAGCGGTCATCCGTTACAAATACTAACGGATGCCCGTTGGAAATTTCGATATATATATGTTGCGACGGATTTTTTCTTATTTCAACGCCAAATAAATCCAGAAATCGCAAACACTACCAAAACTTACGAAAATGAGGCCTAGACGTTTTACGGGGATGGGGGAATGTTGGCTGGTTCCGCGGGAGCGCCTCCCCCGCCGCCACCACCACCATATCGTCCTCCGTCACCAGTATCGGCACCACCGATATTTGTTGACGAGGACGATATGGTTGATATCGATGCCTTGATCGATGATTTCGATGGGCGTCCAACCCTTCCGATCATCGATCCTGAACG
>CM071867.1:33638543-33664210 GCA_036759665.1 Gynandropsis gynandra
GGATCGATGCAAGACGATCTGTTTTACTCCTGGCAAGTTACGCCAGAAGTTGTGCGCCAGCGATGGTGGCGCACTTTTGTGGTAAGTTTTTGTAATTATATTTGAATTTTATAATTACAAATATATATATTTGAAAACTACTAATTATATAACTTTGTTTGCAGCGTTCATACAGATGGCGCCGAATTCATACAACGCGCATCTTCACTGCATTGGTGTGCGACATGCAGATTCGGATGCGCATCATGATGAATGGTGCGAAGCGGAACTACTACGCCAACAACAGCAGACCGAAATGGGCAACCGAAACGGTCTTCAACAAATTGATTGGACATTGGGAGTCCGCGTCATTCAAGGCCAAGAGCGAGAAGGCCAAACAAAATCGCTACGGGGAGAAGGTTCCCGGAGATGGTCCCCATCGCCATACTTCGGGATCAAAATCATTCGCGAAAAGAAAAAAAGAATTGGTAAATTTTAAATTATTAAGATTTTTTATTCATTTAAATATTTATCTAACAAAAATTTTTTATATTGTAGACGCAACGGATGGGAAGAGAACCGACTCTTCTTGAAGTGGTATTAGAAACCCACGCAAAGAAGAAGTCGGTTGTTGGGGAAGAGGCTGAAGAACCGGAACTCGTCGATCCTCGAGCGGCCCGAACCGTGAGAGCTGTGACGGAGAAGATCACACAGCAATCTCAGGCTTGCGGTTCAAGCCTCGACGACCTTAGTCCTTTACAAAAGGACCAAATTTAATTAGAGGTAATAATTTATTATTTTGTTTCTAAATTATTAATATAATTTGTTAAATTCTAACGTTACGTTTATTTGTTTTGTAATCGGTGAAACCGTATAAGGGACGCCTGTACGGTCTCGGAGCGCTTCAAAAGGACATCCTAGAAGACGTAACGTTGGTACCTCCATCGGTCCAAGAGAGTTTTTCTCAACAACGGCGGATCGAAGAACTCGAAGCACAACTTCGAGAACAACGAGCTGAAACGGCGCAACAATCAGTGAAGATACAACATTTGGAGAGCGTCATTGAGTTGTTGTCGGGCCAGGTGAGGGGATCAACACCGCAGCAAGAACCGGACAATCATCTAAAATATAACATTTGGAGAGCGTCATTGAGTTGTTGTCCGGCCAGGTGAGGGGATCATCACCGCAGCAAGAACCGAGGCTCGATTCGGATGCAACTCCGTCTCGAGGGGATGGTGGTGGTGATGGTGGGGATGATAACGACGCAACCGACCTAAACGATTGTAATAGGAAATAGTTTTAATTTAGGTGGTTTGTAATATAATTTTGATATTTTTATTAAAAACCTTTTAGTTTTAAATTTTTTTTTATTTTTTTATTTTTTTTTTCAAAAGTTCCAACGGGCTTCCGTGGGCACGTGTAACGGTCATCCGTTGCAAATGCTTTCCCGCCAAATCGTTTCCCACCAGTTTGCAACGGAAATCCGTTGCAATTGCTAACGGGCATCCTGATCCGTCACAACGTTTTCCAACGGTCGTCCGTTACATCTATTCCAACGGTGTTTTCCGTTGCCACTCCGTTGTAATTTTGTAACGGATATTATCCGTTGGAATGCCGTCACGAATTGCAACGGATCCTCATTTGCAAGGCTGTTTCCAACGGATTTTGGGCGATTTCCAACGGATACGTCCGTTGGAAATCGCCAGTTTTTTGTAGTGAATTGACATTGCTAATTTGCACCTTGGTCTCATTGTTGACATCCTCGATAGTGTAGAAGAGTTGGAGACGCCAAAGTAGATTTGAGAATATCTCTCAAAGTTACATAAGACAAAGTTATTCCATAATAAGATCTTCTTGAAAAGAAGATTATACACTCTCCGGATGTCGAAAGTTACTTCCATGACAGAGCATATAAGTACACGCAATACGCTATTTTCGAAACTCTCCAAAATGAGTTACAAATGGATATAAAAAAACGTGCTGAGATCTTGCTCCAAAGTTTATAAGATTTGTACGATTCACTCAACGTGAACACGACTAGCAATCTTCTAACAGGCTATAGAGTCTTTGACGATGTTGCAACTATTTTTCTGGAAGAAGAATGAATGCGCAAAAATAAGGAATACATGGTGGTAGGCTCGCATTAAGCAGAGGCTTTAGCGATAATCAAAGGAAAATCAACGGAACATGGTTCAAGTGAGAGTCAATATATTGACAAAACAAAATCAGGAAGTAAGAAGGTTTTTAAATGCTTTCATTGCAGAAAGAAAGGCCATTCGAAAAAATAGTGTTGGTATTATAAAAAATAGAGAGAATTCTCTTTTCTAATTTTTAAGGTTCTTCTCTAGGGTATTTGAGAGAGTTTTTTCCTCTTTATAAAAGGGATATTATTGTTTTTTCTTTACAATTTGAAAGAAGTGTTGTCATTCTTTGAGAGTCGTTAAAAATCTTCTATTGTACGTCCATGAACGTAAACACTTTTTTTAATCATGTAAAATTCCGGTGTCTTATTTTTACATTTTTTTCTGTTGTCTAACCGTTATTTATCCACGTATGATTCTAATAATACTGTTGTATAAAAATTATTAAGAGAAAAAATATACCATCCAATCATTGACTAGTATAAGATTTTATCGACTACTCAATTCCTAATTGTAGTTGTAAAAAAAGAGTGTAGCGTATTATAGTTTATTACATTTTCGGGGTTTTTAAGATTTGCAATAATTAGATATAAACATTTGAGTAAAATATTTGTTAAGACAACTTTCGAATACTTCAATTTGGAAAGCAAATGATGGCTTTATTATTCGTTTTTCCAAAAGTTTTGTTGACTTATATATATAATTGCAAATTGGTAACGTATTTAATCCCTAATTTAGTAAAATTAATGATTTGTCGCTCCCACAGCAATATTACACACTTACGAACTTTGACACGATTTTGTTTTTCTATCATAACTTTGACCCGTTATTTGTTTCGTTCATGAGGATACGCTCAATAATATATATATAATCAATACTTTTATTAACTGTATTTTTTTTTATGAAGAAAAAGTTCGGTGCTCCATCCCTGAAGCCTATTTTGTCATTTATTATCAACTCTGACGTTTTATTCCATTTAATAATACTAATAATAATAATTGAAATAAATAATATAACAATAGATTGAGTTTCTTAAGATTCTTTCCAGGAAGATTGGGAAATAAAACAAATAACAATACGATAGAAACAGTTTTGTTCGTTAATGGCAACGTTTTCTTTGATCGGTCAAAATTGAATGCCAATATTTTCCACCATACATAATTCCTTTTTATTGAATAATGCGTTTGGAAAAAATAACATTATATATATATATGCCTCAAAAACAATATAAATATTTTAGCTCGCATTGGATAATATATAGCGTTTGTAAAATCTCCGACAGATAAGATACATGTGAAAATAATAGTGTTTTTTATGGTAGTACTTTTTCGGTAATATTTTAGACGAATTATACCGTTAAACGTAATTAAATTATAACATTTTTAGAATAATCATTTTATTAAAATTTATGCGTGTAATTTAATACAAAATATATGAAAAATATTTCCAAGAGTTTGTATAATTATAGTTAACTTTTTCAAAATATCCATAATTCAAGACAATTTATGATGGAATCTCTATACTTATAAAAACGCAAACGCTGTTTTCCTTTAGTTTCTATACATAGAACTCACTTGTCATTTTTGGACCCAAAAAATTAATTACCCAAGAATTTCAAATGTTTTTGTCAAAACAAATTTTACAATCTTCTTTAGAAAAACCGCCGAGGTCAAAAAAACGGTAGGCGTTAGGCGGATAGACACCCAACGTCTAGCGTCTAGAGCGTTTAGGCAGAACCTAGGCGATATCTAGACCGTTTAGATTGATATATATTTTATTTTTATTTAATATAATTATAATATAAATATTTAATTCCAAATTGTTATAAGTATTCAATTTTATAAAAAAAATACATGTAAATAAATAAAGTTTAGTATTAATAAAAAGTATTTATAAATATTAAATTCACAATATCAAACTTACGAAGACAAACAACATAAAACAAACAAAATATAAAAAGTAAGCGTCGAGTGAGGACGATGTTAGACCAAGGCAAGGCCAAAGACGAGGGCGAATGCGAGAGATGAAGTCAAGGGTGGAGATGAAACAAAGATGAAGATGAGAAATGAAAGCGATGACAAAATATAAAGTCGATGACAACATACGAGAGATGATAGAAGATAAGAAAACAAGGATGAAGGAAAAGACGAGGATTATATATAAATGTGAGGACAAAATACTCAGATAAAGACAATATACGATCCAATATATAGAAGAAGATAAATGAAATGATGATGGTAAAATCTATAAAAGATAAACGTATGGATAAATGTCATTGTTAATTTTTTTCTTTAAGTATCAAAACGACGTCGTTTTGACTTTTTTTATTAAAAAAAGGAAGTCTACCTAGAAATTAATCGGACGGTCAGAAAATGTCCAGCACCTAGGCGGACGCCTAAAGCGATTTTTTGAATGGAAAGAAAAACATATAAATTGTTAACGGAAATAGGTTTATACGATTATATGGATTTATAATAGAATAAATTTTTAACATGATTAAATTATGCCATATAATAAATAAATTAGAGCAATAAACATTTAAGATTATCGAGATCTCCAGAAAAATATTATCTAGATACTAATGGGAAAGATAATGAACTTTATTATTCATTTATTTTGGAGGAAAAACCAATAAATGAATGTACAATTTAAGCATATTCATAAACAAACCATATTTTTAACGTGGAAAATGGAACTACTATTAAAATGAAATCATAGCAGCCTCGACGGCAACGACACGTTACGTTCATGCATTTCATATCAAGCCTTTTTCCACTTTTACATGTGAAGAGTATGATAAACAACAACAAAAAATTTAGAGTCACATTACCTTTACCTTTTATTTATTTCATAATATTCATTAAAGTTAGATAAAATTATTGAGAATATTTTCTTATATTTTGTCTATTCAGTTTACTTTTTCTTTTTGGAACAACTTAATTGGAAGACTCTCTTCCTAAAAAAAACCTCTTGGTCTTTCATTTATGTTTTTTGGAAAATATATATGAATATATATATACATATCGATTGATTGAATAAAAAGTTAAATAGAATTAAAACTTTATATGGTATCAGAATCTACACGACTCTAATTGACGTTATTTTTTCGAAAATTTTGTGCTCGCACTCTTTCAATTTCTTTTGTTTCTTTATTTTTTGTTCTCTTTCTTTGGGAAGTCTTTTTTATATGGGAAGTAATTTGTCTTTTCTCTAGCGTCTACAACTCGACCCCACCAGTGTGATCATCCTCCGACGACGACCGTTGCTTCATCGTTGTCCTCATTTTGCATCGTAACTATGGCTCCAGTGAATGCTACTTCGACTTTCTCCGGTCTATTCTATGATTCAAACAAGCCGCCTCTTTGTGTTTGCAACTCGACGTCGACATCGCTTAGTCACTTTCGTTGGCGTATGCCGGCAAATCCATTTGCTTAGTCAACTTCGTTGCTTTTTCCTCTATGTTTTGCACAACGAACAGAGTTTTTGGTCCTACAATGCAAATTTTCCCTCCTGTTGCTATGCGTGTTGCTCCGTCGGAATTTGCAGTTGTCTATCGGCATCATTTGGCGACCATTGCTCTGTCGGTTTCACGGTCTCCATCCCAGATCTACCTGTCAACCGGCATCTTAGATCTGCTCGCTACAATTCAAGATCCTCCACGATTGTCTTTGTTTCGATTTATTCATCATCATCTTCGTTGCTTTGTCGTCTACCCTCACTGTCTAAGTGCCCGTCAGTAGTGTGAGTTCTGATGAAGATCTGGTTTTGTCACCAATCTATCATGTGGTTCGCAGTCAACAGAGACTAGTGGTGGGCACGGGTCGAGTATCCAGATTTTTTAGGATACCTAAACCCGAACGAGTAGAAAATTTTGTACTCAAATCCAAACCCACAAGATGAGGATAACCGAGACTTGGATATCCAATCAGTAAGCTAGGTATCTGCGAGAATCCGAGACTTGGATACCCAATTAATAAATTGGATACCCGCACAATACCCGAATTCGAATGCTAATTTAATATTATCCACTAACTCACATTATCTTGTCATTTTTAAACCCAATTCACAATTCAAAACAATCCAAATGTTGTCTAAATAATCCAAAGAAGAACTATCAGATCCCCTAAACTCTAGCAACAACTTTTACTTTATCGTCCATAAAAATGAAAACTATACAACATATGGTCGAGAATAATTAATTCATTCACCATACAAATATGACATACAATTAGATTATTTATGCATTCTACTTTAACTTACGCAACTACAAAACGGTAAGAAAATGAAAGCTTCAGAACAAGAAATCCAACAAATTGCATTTTAAGTTGTACATTTGCGATCTTTATACTCCAACTTGATAGATCATAATAAAAATATTTTCATATATTGTGTGTATATTATTTTACATTATTTATAAATTTTCCAATTATATTTTTTGAAAAATATTATATATATTTGTCGATAAATTGAATGAAGAAGACTCAATGAAAATTAAATTTTACAATAATGAATAATTTTTTCAATCTAAATTTATCTGATTTAAAAAAATATTACTGGTTATATATATAACATATATGGTTTAACATTTTTTATTTTATTGAGAGAAATTTTATTAAATTTATTAAGTATTGATCAAAGGTTAATATTTTTTATTTAAATCTCAATTGATACTTTTTTCAATATGACTATTCAAATATAGAATATCTTTTATTCATCAATTATTTGGAATTTGGTTTAGCCATTGTTTTCAGGGAACTAAGATGTAACGACGGAATATCAGAAATACCCTTATAGAGCTAAACCGCTTCAAAAAATACCCTTCCCTAAAATAATTATTAAATCGAAAAAAAAAACTAAAGAAAAGACAAATTTGCTCTTAATGTTCGAACGTGAAAAACCCACGTTCTGCAGTTTTTCGAAGTGAAAAACTGTCAAAAGCGAGAAAGCCGAACAATTTTTTGACGTGAAACATGTTTAAAAATTTATAGCAAGAAAGAATAAGTGATGTCAAACTTGAGAGGGATCGATTTGAAGTTGGCAAGAAGGAAAATGGCTAGAATCAGCAGCAGCAGTGAAGAAGAGAGCACGAGTCAATCTTCAATGGCATCAATAAGTGTAAGTAGATCGATTTCTAGGGTTTTGCAAGCTTTCGAATCACAAAATGGTTTATTGATTGAAATGGGTGAGTGTCAGTGAGTCGGTTGGTCACAAGGGTCGCAGGAGTTGCATGAACATCTTCGACTCAGTGAGTCGGTTGAGTCGCAAGGGTCGCAGGAGTTGCATGACCATCTTCGACTCAGTGAGTCGGTTGTCTCACTGAGTGGGATGGGTCGCAATGGTCGTTTGAGGGGCGTGGGTCGGTTGAGTGTCGTAGGGTGTCTGAGGTTCATTTGAGACGCATGGGTCGCACGGGTCGGCTGAGTCACATGGATCACAAGTCGGTTGAGTCGCATGGGTCGCACGGGTCGATTGAGTCACATGGGTCGCTTAAGTCGATAGAAGTATAATGTATTCATAATTTGTGATTTTGCAGGTGGCGCCAAAGCTGAAGTTTGTGTATGAATTCAAGCACATGGATAGAATGCCAAAGATCACCACCAAGTGTTATCCTCACGAGACAATAACGACGCTAAGAGGAATCTTAGATGAACACAAGTTGTGTTACTTCGAGAAGGAGTCACAATTTAGGCATTTATTCCATTTACAACGTGACTCCATATTAACGAAGGTTCAAATGTCTATCCTACTAAATCACTTCGTAATTATACGGGACAATACGGAGTTATGGTTCATCATAAACGGCATCCACATCTGGTACTCTATAGTGGAGCACGCACTAATTTCTGGATTGAAATGCAGACCATATCCCATAGGATGGGAGTCCATGATGGGTGTCACATTCAGACTGAAGAATTTCGGCCGTGAAAAGGTGACCCTCGAACAAGTCAGTGAAAAGCTTGTGAAGGCGAAGAATTCCGACGACCGGAAGAGGTTGGCAACTTTGACGTTTTTGGCGCAAGTTATGGCTCACAAGCCTTCAGCAGAAAACTCTATCAGCCATGATCTCATTGACATGGTTGATGACTTGGAATTTTGTGAAGGCTTTCCATGGGGTCGTTACACATTCGAGAAGATTGTGGAGACTTGCCGCAAGCACGTTAGCGGGGAATCACCGAAACCAAAATGGTATTGTGGCGGTTTCATGATCCCACTAATGGTAAGTTGTATATATTATTCGAATAACTTGAATGTTTTCGTACTTTTTGCATTCTTATCATTTTGTTTTAAGATTTCAGTTATTTCCATTCGAAACCATCCTTAATTTGGACGGAAAGGGATGGTATGTTGATGTTGTGGATGCGCATCGATCGTGCCCAAGAATGTGCAAGAAGATGGTTAAATCCAACTTTAATCCGAAGTATGTAGATGTGATAAGACAGATTGGAGATTCTAAGGTAACAATTACACAAGGGTCGCAAGGGAAACAAGAGTCACAGAGGATAATAATGGTTATTTTTTTGTTCTTCAGGATATTCTAAGTATTCTTCGTGCTGAACACGAAGAGGAAGCTTTACTTTCTAATCTGGAGGATTACGAGGGATGTGACGATCCCGATGTTCAGATATGGATGAAACATCTTCGTAGAAATCCGAAGGGTATTTGTTGGGAGGATATCCGTAAGAAAGAACTGCTGACACGAAAAGCAGCTCTTGGTGATCAAAAAAAGCAGAAGGAAAAAGGGACTAAGAGAAAGGAGAGTGTGAGTGATGCTAATGCTGATGCTGATGCTACAGTCCCTCTGACACTGGAGAAAAAATTAATAGGGGAAATAAGGAAGTCTGAGAAGAGAATCATCAACGCCGTAAGAGACCTTCTAAAAAGGAGAGCGTGAGTGATGTTGATGCTGATGTTGCAGTCCCTCTGACACTGGAACAGAAATTAATAGGGGATATAAGGAAGTCGGAGAAGAGAATCATCAACGTCGTAAGAGACCTTCTAAGGGATACCGGGATTCATATGCCTAATCCAAAATCAAAGACTGCCGAGAAAGTTGCGATCACCGAAAACCAATCTTCCGACACTGTAAGTGATTTTGGTTTTGAATTCCTTCGACATCCAAATCCAGTGTCAAGAAAAGAGCCAAGCGGAGATGGCTCAGAAGAGGATTTGGCAAACATTGCTCCTGATGGAGTTCTACCAAGTAAGTAATATTTAGTGAAAAGGTCATTTGAGTGTCAATTTCCATCGAGAGTCGTCACTGGGTCGCTAAAGTCGAATGGGTCGCATGTGTCGCATGTGTTACATAATCAATGTAACGAACCAAGTAAGTACGGTCATTTGAGGTCGCATAGGGTGCATGGGTCGCATGGGTCGCATAGGTGGTCACATTGGTCGCATGGGTCTCATTGGTCGCATGGGGAGAATGGTGATATGCGTTATATCGAGTTATAAAACCTAGACTAACGCTTCCGCAAGAATACGGATCCGGATCGGTCGCAAGGGCATATAAATCGTAGGGTCGTATAGGTCGCAGGTCGTTAGAGTCGCATAGGTCGCATGGGTTTCATATGTCGCATAGGTCATTGGGTCGCTAAAGTCGAACGAGTCGCATGGTTTCCTGCCAAGGATACTCTAGCATGGGTCGCATGAGTTTCCTGCCAAGGATACTCCAGTAGTGGGTCCTGTCCAAGAGGTCGTCACTATTGTCGAAGTACCACCAAGTAAATATGGTCATTTGAGGTCGCATAGGTCGCATGGTCGCATAGGTTGCATTGGTCGAATGGGTCGCATAGATCGCATGGTTTGCATTGGTCGCATTGGTCGCCATATGTTTAATGAAGTAAATTTTATGCAGGTGTTGGACCTTTATTGAAGGAATCTGCGCCATATGTTGAACCTCCGCCGGCGAAAAGAGAAAGAATAGTGGTTCAAGAACCTGAAGGGGAAGAGGAGTTTGTGTGGATTCCAAAGGGATTAGTAAAGGGCTTGATAACCCGATTTCCTTCCTTCATTGACGCTAGCGGTGAAAAGTTGACTAATCTATATTGGTTCCTGAAGACACCTCGATATGAGCGGTGGTGGAAATCTGAGCTAGATATTCTCTGGGGGCCAAAGTTTTGGGAGATTATATTTGTTTGTATCCCGATATTTCATTTCCTGCTATAACACGAGAGAACGCTAAAAGAGGACTAAATGATGCTTTAATGCTTGGTAAAGTTCAAATGACAGAGTTTTGTGTTATATATATTCATGTGTGTTAATTTTTTTTTTTTTTGCAGCAATTGGATGAGGCGTTGATGGTGTTGTCTTCTCGCTCGGCATTGAATCCCAGTGTGAATTAGAATTATTACGTTTGTCCTTTTGTTTTCATGCAGACGATCTCGCTGTGGATGTACGAGGATATGGAAACTTTGCCGGAAATGCTTAATGATTTTTTAAACGCCAAGTATTCATTCAAAAGTACGAAGACACCAATTAGTAATTATGAAGGTTTTGTCTCGGTTCTAAACATTCCAACGGACAAATCGATTGGTAGGATGTCATTGGGTAGCCATCAAAGCGAATTTCAAAACCCGATGCATCACGGTATACGACTGCCAGATGAGGTTTAAGAAAACACATATCGATCCGGTGATTGAGAAGATAAGAAAAGCTATCCTCAAGATGCTCATTCTCGGAGGGTTTCCTTCTTTGACTTCTGGAGAAGATGAATGGAAGTATGAGTATTATGAAGGTCTGTCACGAGAACCAAAGCGGGAATGACTATGGTGTTTTCTCCTACAAATTCGTAGAAGCCTCGTTATTGAGAAGGAGGAATATGTTTCACTTAATTTACGACGACAATGTTACTTCCATGTGTGAGAAGATGGCGGCTGATATATTTAGTAATGGAAAACGTATCTATTCACCCTAAGAAGACTAACTTGATATTTGGTACATTCTTTTTTTTTAATGGAAGATGTAAACATTTGGTACATTTTTTTTAATATTTGGTACATTATCGCAGGGGCCAAACGGTAGCAGAGGTACAAGGGTCGCACGGGTCCAAGGGTCATAGAGCCTCATACGACCCTTGCGACCCATGTGGCCATTGCGAACCTTCCGGCCATTGTGACCATTGCGACCCTTGCGACCCATTTGTCCATTTCGACCCTTTCGACTAGTCTTTTCAATGTAAGACTATTGGCTTTTACAGGTGCTAGCTATGCTTGTTATTTTACCAATGTCACATTCAAGACCATTGGGACACGTCTTTGTTACCCCTATATTAAAAGGTTCTTTAATGTGGTTGATCATCTCGTTTTCATACATATTTCTTGCACGATTTTAGAGATGTTTATGATATAGATGTGATGCTTTACGTATGATTCTGTATCCATTTTACTTGTTTTCGAGATTCCATGTTCTTACAGGTGTTATGCGTATTCGGTTCATTTCGGAGCTAAAGGACGTGCACGAGACAAAGTACCAACATCGAGGATCATCACGGGACCAACGGGACGAGAATCGTCAAGGAATAGCCACTACCCGCACGGGTAACTCCCTAGCCCGAGCGGGCATTTGTGACGGTGATTTTGTCCACCAAATTGAGCACGAGTCAGGCAAGAATTACCACGCCCGGGGCCTCAGCCCGAGCGGGCATCATCTCAGACCGAGCGGGCATCACCTCAGCCCGACCGGGGCACCTTCCAGACCGAGCGGGCTGCCTCTTTCTCCATCGCATTCTTGCGCAATCTACCGCGCTGCACCCGAGCGGGTCATTAACCCAGCCCGTGCGGGTCGCGTCCATCACCTACAACTCGAAATAAATTAATTTTACTTAAAACAAATGGAAGTTTTTAGGGGACTTATACAATAAGGAAAACGCCTTTAGAGAAGAGGAATAAGTGATATTTCGCTGGAGAAAGTAATGGAAATGTCACCCAACTTATTCAAGAATGGAAACTCATAAAAAGACAACAATCAGTGGCTACTGCAACATAAGGAAGCACTGAACGGCCGAAAGGGAAAGAAGGGAAAAAAGGAAAGAAAAGAGGAAGGAAAGAAGAAGAGAGGAGTGAGAGGTCGAGCTGATTAACTCAGTTTTCAGTTCGGTATCGAAGAGAGCGAGTAGAGAGAACGAGGAGGTTCTTGCGAAGGAGACTTACAAGGAGCATTGGAGATCAAACCAAGACTTCGGTTTCATTTGGTTTTCATGTTCCTTAGACCTTCTATTTCGTTTATGTTTGTTTACGGACGCATGAGCGAGTAGTCTGTTTTGTTCTAGGAGAAGGGATTAGCCCTTGGCTATCCCGGAACACCTTTTGATTTATCTTTGAATGCATCTTCCCGTTTTCGTTTATCTATTCTTTATCTGAGTGCTTAAATGAATTGTGTTTATGAAGGCCAAGTAGATGCATGTGTTAGGGATTAGGAAAAGGACCGAAAGGAGAATTCTAGTCCTAGAAGATCAGGTTTAGAACAACCGAGGTTAGGCCACGAAAGTAGGCTAGCAGCGGTTGAGGGTGAAACGGATGAATCACAGGTCTTATGGGTTTAGTTCAAGATGTAAACCACAAAAGTAGGGGGTAACTTGACTAGATCACGTTTCTATGCCTCGAGAGAGGGTAGATGTCATATTAGGATCGTCTGTCTTAGATAACTTGACTGGGATTGCATGATAGATAGGTTGATTGTTGGTTTCGGTAGTCTTGTGGTGAAACTGGATTCCTGGAACATTTGTCTCATCGTTAAGAACTAGTTTATTTATTTTATTTTTAGTATTTCATTCTTAAAACCATATTTCGTTCGTTAGCAAGTTTGATTCGTAGTTTGAGTCTAGGTTGTGTTGCGTAGTCCCTGTGGGATCGACACCTGAAGTACTACACACATGTCGTGCACTTGCGGGTAGTTTAGGTTATTTGTTTAACTTTGATAACGCATCAAATTTTTGGCGTCGTTGCCGGGGACTATTGTCAACGCCTCTTAGATTAAAGCCTAGAGTCATTCTTGTTTTGTTTTCGTTTTTGTTTTCTTTTCTTTCGTTCTTTCTACGTAATTCGTTTTTATTTGTCTTTTGTAGAGCCATCAGATCAACGACAATATGGATTATCAGAATGGCCACGAACAGCTTCAATTACCTCTCGGTAATTTGGGGCACATGCAGCAACAGCCATTCACACCTCAACCGCGAGAACCACAGGCTCCTCCACCACGTCGCCTCAGAGATTACGTGGTGTCGAACATGAACAACGTGCAAACAGCCATAAGGATGCCTGTTGTTGCGAGAGAACAGTTTGGGATCAAGCTGGCGATGATCAACATGCTTTATCAGAAGCAATTCATGGGTGGAAATCAAGAAGATCAATATCAGCATCTCAGAGACTTCCTTGAGCTTTCCGGTACATTCAAGATACACGGAGTCTCAGAGGACGCGATCTTATTGCGTCTCTTCCCCTTCTCAATTGGGGGACGAGTGAAAACTTAGCTGCAATCACTCCCCGCTGGTTCAATCACAACTTGGGATCAGCTCTGCACATTGTTCTTATCATGCTTCTTTCCTCCAAGCAAGACAATTCAGATGAAGGGGGAAATCACAACATTTAGATGCAAAGTAGGAGAAACTTTGTTTGAAGCGTGGGGTAGATTTAAGGATCTTCTACAGATGTGTCCACACCATGGTCTTGAGCAGTGGTACGTTATCCAAATCTTTTATAATGGAATTTCAGAAGAACACCGAACGATATTGGATAACGCTGCTAGAGGGTCGTTTATGCATCTGAGTGTGGAGGAGGCATACAAGTTGATCGATAACCTTGCCATGAACCACACCATGTGGTCAAGACCGAGAGGTATGCCTAACAGCACTAGATGCATATACGAGCCGAATCAGAGCAGAGCAACGGGTAATGCAGCGAACGCCATGTACTGCGTGAATTGTGGAGATACAGAACATATGGCTTATCAATGCACGCTGCAAGAGAATGTGGAATACATGAATTATGCCCAACAGCAAGGAAACACACACTTCGAGAATACCTATAACCCGAATTGGAGGAATCACTCGAACTTGTCATACCGAACGACTCAAGCGGTAAAGTATTTGGGACTTCAGCAACCACAGCAGCCATACCAGCAAAATAACCAGCAATTCCAGCCAGCTCAGCAAGTTCCACAAGCGCCTCAACCTCCTCAAGCCCCTTCGTCGAACCTTGAGGCGGTATTGCTGGAATTTATCAAGGAGCAAAGGCAGCAACATTCAACTCAAACCAAATTCAATGTGGATGTGGGGACAGCGATCAACGAGCTCAAAACTCAGATGAAATCCTTGAGCAACCATGTTAAGAGCTTAGAGAGCTCCGTAGCACAGCAAACTGCCTCATCCTCTCGGAATCCCGGACAGCTTCCAGGTAAACTCGAATTGAACCCGAGAGAGTACGTGAATGCTATTTCTGTGTGCAGCAGCGATATGATCGAGCATTCGCCCTCCAAAGAGCGAGAGCAAGCAGCTGGAACGTCCATGAAAAGAGGAAAAGGTAAGATTGCGATTATGGAAAGGAGTCGAGCCAGATTTAGACAAACCATACGTTGCTCCACCGGCGTACCAACCTCCTATACCGTTTCCTCAACGGTTGGTGAGCAGTAAGAATGAAGAATGAGTGGCCAGATTCGTAGAGGGTCTCAAGAAGCTTGACATCAACATACCATTCGTGGAAGTCCTCCAAAAGATGCCTAATCATGCCAAACTCATCCATCAACATCGTGGAAGCCCTCGAAAATTTGCCTAATCATGCCAAACTCATCAAAGAGGTACTTTCCAAAGAGAAGCATGTCGAAGAGAACGAGACGGTAGCACTCACCGAGGAATACAACGCTATCCTTCAAAACAAGCTGCCACCAAAGTTGAAGGACCCCAGAAGCTTCTCCATTCCATGCACAATAGGTAATATTGATATTGAAAATGCTTTGTGTGATTTAGGAGCAAGCGTGAGCATCATGCCACACTCAGTTTTTAAGCTGATGGACTTCGGGAACCTCAACCCTCTAAAGGTGTGTCTACGCCTCGCGGATCATTCGGTGAGATATCCGGTGGGAATAGTTGAAAATGTTCCCACCAAGGTAGGTAATCTTTGCATTCCCACTTATTTTGTTGTACTTGAAATAAAGGAATATGCTAGGATACCTATTATTCTTGGTAGACCGTTCCTAGCTACTGCAGGTTGCATGATAGACGTACAACAAGGAAAGCTTTCCTTACGTGTCGGAGATGAAACAGTCGAATTCAACTTGTCCAGCCCCATGAACGGACCCTTATCCAAGGAGTATTGCTTTACAGTTGATTCGCTGGACGAGTTAGAGAAAGACACGCAGGATCCAGTAAGTTTTCGGATCCGCTTATGCAATGCCTAACACGAGTTTGCAAAGATGCAGGATTTGCGGACGAAGGAGCTGAGATGTACACGAAATTCATGAGTGCTATTGCAGCAGTAGGAAATGCCTCATGTGAGGAGATACCACATGAAACGCACGCTGGTTTTGCAGTGGAGAAGACGTCCAAACTTGAGTTCGAGCTACCTCTGTCTTCTTTTCGGTATGAGTATGTTAAATGCGATAAAATATATCCTGCTGTTATGAATACTAACTTGAGTGCAGATGAGATGAGAAAGTCACCCACTCGCGTAAAGAAACATAGGAGAGTCAGCTCTTCAATAGGTATGCACGGAACTTATACGGAAGACAGCCACGAACCTTCCATCGAAACTCAAAAGAGACTGCACCCGCACCTGCAAGAGGTAATGGAAAAAGACGTCATAAAACTTTTCAATGCAGATACCATTTATCCAACCTCGGGCAGTGAACGAGTGAATCCCGTGCATGACGTGCCAAAGAAACAAGCAACGACTAAGGGATGGCACGACGAAAAGACCTTACCTCATGACCTCCAACTAGGTGATGTAGTTCTACTTTTCAATTCTCGTCCTAAACTTTTCTCGGGCAACCTACATTCTCGTTGTTCTGGTCCTTTTCAGGTACGAGAAGTCTTCACACACGAAGAAGTTGAACTATGGAGCGATTCGAGCGGAACGTTCAAAGCCTAAAGACGTTAAATAAGCGCTTTCTGGGAGGCAATCCAGCTGTTTACTTTTATTTTTCTTAGTTTTTAGTTTGAGACTCGGTTATTCGTTTTCGTTAAAAAACAAAAAAACACAAAAAAATACCACCACAAACGTGCTTCACTTCCCTTACCCTCCATCAGAGCTTCACGTCGAGGACGTCGTTCAATTCAAGTCTGGGGGAGCAGCTCATGTTTGTCAGGTGATTTCGTTTCATTTTCTCTTTGATTTTGTAGTTTTTAGTTTGTTTTTGCTTTCTTGAGTCAGAGTCGTCCCAGGCACTTGTCCAGTGCCACATTTTGAGATGAACCCTGAACTTAGGATGCTTAAGAAGTTGGCCTTTTCCATGAGATTTTGCATGTTTGAGCTAGGTTTTCTCTAAGCGTTAGAGTTTATTCGTCGGCTAAAAAACAATAGGTCGTAATTCTTTGGGAATCCTAGTGTTGCTTGTGGAAGGTTTAGACGAGGTTGCTAGGCTAGTTTATCGTTTATTCTCTCTATCCAGATGGCCATACTTCGTGTAGACGATGCTTTACTTCACTTTTCTATGAGGATTACTATATCGTATGAGATCGAGGTTATTTGCAGATTAAGAGCGCACACTAACACTCCAATGTCGATAGAAATAATGCCTAAAAAGCATGATCTAAAATCGATATGAGTGCATCGACCTTGATATTCTTTCGATGGCTCGGGTCTAAGTGGTGGGTTGGCGATCATCTTTCTCGTCCTAAGGGCATGGCACAAAAACGCCGCCTACTCCGCTGCACTCTTGAACGAGATGCATGAGTATACCGTCATCGGTAGTCTGTGTCTAAGTAGAGGCTGGATCCCTTCAAATCCGACGACCTAGAAGCCTAGTGTGTATGCAAAGAAAGAAAAAGAAAAAAAAGAAACATAAGACATAAAAACAAAAGAAAAAAAGGAAAAAAAGAAAGAAAAAAAAAGAAGAAAGAAAGAAGCTCAGAAAGAAACAAGTATCCTCGGTTGTTTTAGGTTTAGCATTTGTCTGAAGTCTTGTTTGGTGGAGAGAGTTACGGTGGCTTGTCTAGTTTGCCTCTGATTTACTTTCTCGTGGGTAGCCTTTGTGAACCTAGGATGAAGATTAAAAACATAATTAGGCCATTTGCTCTCGACGTGCAAATTGATCGGTTAGGTTCGCTTTAGCGGTATTTCTAGGAGAAGGGAAAATTCTCGGATTTTGTATACCCCATGTGTTCCACGTTTACGTTTTCTTAGGGACAAGCAAACATTCAAGTTTGGGGGATTTTGATCATCTTGTTTTCATACGGATTTCTTGCACGATTTTAGAGATGTTTATGATATAGATTTGATGTTTTACGTATGATTCTGTATCTATTTTACTTGTTTTCGCGTTTTCATGATTTTAGAGGTTTTTCTGTGTATTTGGTTCATTTCGGAGCTAAAGGACGTGCACGAGACAAAGTACCAACATCGAGGATTATCACGGCACAAACGGGACGAGAATCGGCAAGGAATAGCCACTACCCGCGCGGGTAACTCCCTAGCCCGAGCGGGCATTTGTTACTGTGATTTTGTCTAGCAAACTGAGCCCGAGTCGGGCAAGAATTACCATGCCCGAGGCCTCAGCCCGAGCGGGCATCACCTCAGACCGAGCGGGCATCACCTCAGCCCGATCGGGGCACCTTTCAGCCCGAGCAGGCTGCCTCTTTCTCCATTGCGTTCTTGCGCGATCTTCCGCGCCGCACCCGAGCGGGTCACTTATCCAGCCCGTGCGGGTCGCATCCGTCACCTACTATTCCAAATAAGTTAATTTAAATTAAAACAAATGGGAGTTTGTTGGGGAATTATACAATGAGGAAAACACCTTTAGAGAACAGGAATAAGTGATATTTCGATGGAAAAAGTAATGGAAACGTCACCCAACTTATTCAAGAATGGAAACTCATAAAAAGACAACAATCGGTGGCTGCTACAACATAAGGAAGAACTGAACGGCCGAAAGGGAAAGAAGGGAGAAAAGGAAAGAAAAGAGAAAGGAAAGAAGAAGAGAGGAGTGAGAGGTCGAGCTAATTCACTCAGTTTTCAGTTCGGTATCGAATAAAGAGAGTAGAGAGAAGGAGGAGGTTCTTGCGAAGGAGATTTACAAGGAGAATTGGAGATCAACCCAAGACTTCGGTTTCGTTTGGTTTTCATGTTCCTTAGACCTTCTATTTCGTTTATGTTTGTTTACGGACACATGAGCGAGTAGTCTGTTTTGTTCTAAGAGAAAGGATTAGCTCTTGGCTATCCCGGGACCACTTTTAATTTATCTTTGAATGCATCTTCCCGTTTTCGTTTATCTATTCTTTATCTGAGTGCTTAAATGAATTGTTTTTACGAAGGCAAGGTAGATGCATGATTTAGGGATTAGGAGAAGGACCGAAAGGAGAATTCTAGTCCTAGAAGATCAGGTTTAGAACAATCGAGGTTAGGCCACGAAAGTAGTGTAGCAACGATTGAGGGTAAAACAGATGAATCACAGATCTTATGGGTTTAGTTCAAGGTGTCAACCACGAAAGTAGGGGGTAACTTGACTAGATCACGTGTCTATGCCTCAAGAGAGGGTATATATCATATTAGGATCGTCTGCCTTAGATAACTTGACTGGGATTGCAAGATAGATAGGTTGATTGTTGGTTTCGTTTGTCTTGTGGTGAAACTGGATTCCTGGAACGTTTGTCTCATTATTAAGAACTAGTTTGTTTATTTGTTTTTAGTATTTCATTCTTAAAACCATATTTCATTCGTTAGCAAGTTTGATTCGCAGTTTGAGTTTAGGTTGTGTTGCGTAGTCCCTGTGGGATCGACACCTGAAGTACTACACACGTGTCGTGCACTTGCGGGTAGTTTAGGTTATTTGTTTAACTTTGATAACGCAACAGTGGTCAATACATGCACATTGGTCATCTTTGTATTTAGTGTCTTTCTCGAATTTTAGTAGTCTTGTAGCATTTATTTTTCGATAAATATGAGTTTATAAATGGAGGAGGAAAAATCGAAAAGCTACAACAATTTGTAGCACCAAATCATCTCTTGTTTCGAGTCTTTCATTCTCTCTAAAGGGGGATTTCTAACATCTAACCCTAAATTCTCTGAAAAATCCTTGTTACGTTTTTTACAGTTTTGACCTTCATCACGAAGGTCACATGGTCGACCTAAGGCATCCTGTTGTCTATTTGTTACTCAAGGTCTTGGTAATCGTTGGACTCGGTCTCTATGCAGATACATACAAGTACTTACAACGTGGATAGAGGACTTTGTGCTGTATTTGCACTACATAAGGTCTTGGTGATCGGCGGACTTAGACATCAAGCTGTATCCGCGTTACCTAAGGTCACGGTTGGAGGTCAACTTGGAGAAGGCGTTGAGTCACAAACGACTCTTCTTACGGGGGAGGGCTCTGATGTGTCTCTAAAGTCGGAAAATTTGACCTTTTTTTCTTTCTTTTTTTTTCTTGAACTTCTTTTTGCCTTTTTTTCTTCAACTTTTTTCTTGCCTTTTTTTCTTGAACTTCTTTTTGCCTTTTTTTAACCGTTGTGACCTTTGAGACCTTATGTAACCTTATGTAACTTTTGTGACCTTTGTAACCTTTGTGACCTTATGTAATCAATATTTAAACGTTGAAAATGTCTTATTTTGCATTGTTCATAAGATTATGATCCATCCGACTCATGCGACCCAATATGACCCATTATGCGACACTCAATCGGATTAAATTAGAATCAGGTTTAACGGGAACCCATCCGACTCATGCGACCCCATATGACCCTTGTACGAGTCATGAGACCACACATGATCCATGTACGACTCATACGACCACATATGATCCTTGTACGACTCATGCGGCCACATATGACCCTTGTACGACTGATGCGACCCAATATGACCATATATGACCCATGGACGACTCATGCGACTTGTCATTTTGCTGTCAGACTCTTGTCTTCCGGCCCATGTGACCCTTCCGACCCATGTGATCCTTCCTACCCATGTGACTTATCATTTTGCAGTCAGAATCCTTTCTTCCGACCCATGTGACTTGTCATTTTGCTGTCAGACTCATGTCTTCTGACCCATGTGACCCTTCTGACCCATGTATATAAGTTAACATCTACGTCTCTTCTCTTAGTATACGTATCTAACCCATATTTCTATGAAAAATATTTTTTTCCTTTGTGACCTGTACCCCACAATCACCATTGTCGACACAGGGCATCGTGTTCTCTATGTGTTACTCAAGGTCTTGGTAATTGATCATCTCATTTTCATACGTATTTCTTGCATGATATAGGAGACATTTTTGATACATATGTGATGTTCTACATATGATTCCGTATCCGTTTTACTTGCTTTCGTGCTTTTCATGTTCTTACAGGTTTTTACGCGTATTTGGACCATTTTGGAGCTAAAGGAACATGCACGGAGCTAAGGAGCAACTTCGGGGATCAACACAGGACAAACGGGACGAGATTGAGCATGGAAAAGCCTCACCCGGTCGGGCACAACCCTTGCACGATCGGGCAAAACCTACGGCCAATTGTGTGGACCATTTAGCACGACTCGGGCAAGCATGCCCGACCATTTTGCCTTGTGCCCGAGCGGGCACACACACCATGCCCGATCGGGCATTGCATCCCAGCCAGCATCCGCGCGAGTTACCCTAGCCGTGCCTGAGCGGGCACACTCAATGCCCGAGCAGGTCGCGGCCCGTAACTGCCCAAAACTTAAGTTAAATTAACTTAATACATAAGGGAACTCGTGGGGCATTTTAGGAAACAATTGGACCGACTTAGGAGGCTTAAAAGGAGGCAAAAAGACGTCACTACATGAAGCTTAGAGAGGAGAAGAATTCAGCGAAAGATAGAGCAGATTCTTGCGAGGAGATAAGCGAGGAGCATTGGAGATCAAGCACCACCACTTCGGTTTTGTTTGGTTTTTATGTTCCTTAGACTTTCTACTATGTTTATGTTTCTTTACAGACGCATGAGCGAGTAGTTTGTTTGTTCTAGGAGAAGGGATTAGCCCTTGGCTATCCCGAGACCGCTTTTGATCTATTTTGAATGCATCTTCCCGTTTTAGTTTATCTATTCTCTATCTGAATGTTTAAATTTACTTGTGTTTGCGCTGATCACGTAGATGCATGTGTTAGGGATTAGGAGAAGGACCGAAAGGAGAATTCTAGTCTTGGAAGATCAGGTTTAGAACAACCGAGGTTAGGCCACGAAAGTAGGGTAGCAACGGTTGAGGGTGAACGGGCGAATCACAGAGTTTATGGGTTTAGTTCAAGGTGTCAGCCACGAGAGTAGGGGGCAACTTGTCTAGATCACGTGTCTATGCCTTGAGAGAGGGTAGATATCATGTTAGGATCGTCCGCCTTAGATAGCTTTAACTGGGATTGCATGATAGATAGGTTGCTCGTTGGTTTCGGTAGTCTTGTGGTGAAACCGGTTTCCTAGGACGTTTGTCTCATCGTTAGAACCCAAGTAGTTTAGTTTACTTTCAGTATTTTATTCTTCATCTCACCTTCTTCGTTAGCAAGTTTGATTCGTAGTTCGGGTTTAGGTAGTGTTGCGTAGTCTCTGTGGGATCGACACCTAAAATACTACACTCGTGTCGTGCACTTGCGGGTAGATTAGGTTATATTTAACTCTGATATGCATCAAGTTTTTGGCGCCGTTGCCGGGGACTATTGTCAACGCGTCTTAGATTCGAACCTAGAGTCGTTCTTGCTTTGTTTTTTTGTTTTTTTGTTGTTTTCTTTTCTTTTGTTCCTTCTATGTAAATTGTTCTTTGTTTGTCCTTTGCAGAACTTTCAGGTCGACAAAAGATGGATAATCAGAACGGCAATGGACAGATGCAATTATAGGCTCCTCCACCACGTCGTCTAAGGGATTACGTGGTGCCGAACATGAATAACGTGCAAACAGCCATAAGGATGCATGCTGTTGCAAGAGAACAATTCGAGATTAAGCCAGCGATGATTAACATGCTTTATCAGAAGCAATTCATGGGTGGAAACCATGAAGATCCTCATCAGCACCTCAGAGACTTCCTCGAACTTTCAGGTACGTTCAAAATTCATGGAGTCTCTGAGGATGCAATCTTGCTGCGTCTCTTTCCCTTCTCTATTGGGGGAAGAGCGAAAACTTGGCTGCAGTCACTCCCCGCCGGATCTATCACCACTTGGGATCAGCTCTGCACACTGTTCCTTTCACGTTTCTTTCCTCCGAGCAAAACGATTCAGATGAGAGGGAAAATCACCACATTCAGATGCAGAGATGGAGAAACGCTATTTGACGCGTGGGGTAGATTCAAGGATCTTCTACAGTCGTGCCCACATCATGGTCTTGAGCAATGGTACGTTATCCAAACTTTTTATAACGGAATTTCAGATGAGCATCGAACGAGGTTAGATAACGCTGCCAGAGGATCATTCATGGATCTGAGCGTCGAGGAGGCATTTGAGCTGATTGATAACCTCGCCATGAACCACACCATGTGGTCAACTCCGAGAAGTATGCCCAATAGCACTCGTCGTTTATATGATCCTAATCAGAATAGAGCTGTGGGTAATGCAACGAACGCCATGTACTGTGCGAATTGCAGAGATATGGAGCATGTAGCATATCAATGTACGGTACATGAGGCTTACGAACAGGTGAATTATGCCCAGCAGCAAGGCAACACACAATTCGGGAACACCTACAACCCGAATTGGAGGAATCACCCGAACTTGTCATATCGAACGACGCAACCGGTGAAGTATTCGGGGCTTCCACCAAGGCAGGATAATTTCCAGCAAAACAACCAACAACTCCAGCAAGCACAGCAAGCTCCGCAAGTCTCTCAACCCTCTCAAGCACCTTCATCAAACGTTTACGTTTGCTTAGGGACAAGCAAACATTCAAGTCTGGGGGATTTTGATCATCTCGTTTTCATACGTATTTCTTGCACGATTTAGGAGACGTTTTTGATACATATGTGATGTTTTACGTATGATTCCGTATCCGTTTTACTTGCTTTCGTGCTTTTCATGTTCTTACAGGTTTTTACGCGTATTTGGACTATTTTGGAGCTAAAGGAACATGCACGGAGCTAAGGAGCAACTTTGGGGATCATCACGGGACAAACGGGACGAGATTGAGCATGGAAAAGCCTCACCCGGTCGGGCACAACCCTTGCACGATCGGGCAAAACCTACGGCCAATTGTGTGGACCATTTAGCACGACTCGGGCAAGCATTTAGGACCATTTTGCCTTGTGCCCGAGCGGGCACACATGCCATGCCCGATCGGGCACCATTCCAGCACCACAGGACGCGCACGAACTGCCCTAGCCGCACCCGAGCGGGTACACTCACTACCCGAGCGGGTAGCGGCCCGAAACTGCTCAAAACTTAAGTAAACTTAACTTAAAACATAAGGGAACTCGTGGGGCAATTTAGGCAACAATTGGACCGACTTAGGAGGCTTAAAAGGAGGCAAAAAGACGTGATTACGGCAAGCTTACAGAGGAGAACAATTCAGTAGAAGATTAAGGATATTCTTGCGAGGAGATAAGCGAGGAGCATTGGAGATCAAGCAGCACCACTTCGGTTTTGTTTGGTTTTTATGTTCCTTAGACTTTCTACTATGTTTATGTTTCTTTACAGACGCATGAGCGAGTAGTTTGTTTGTTCTAGGAGAAGGGATTAGCCCTTGGCTATCCCGAGACCACTTTTGATCTATTTTGAATGCATCTTCCCGTTTTAGTTTATCTATTCTTTATCTGAATGCTTCAATTTACTTGTGTTTGCGCTGGCCACGTAGATGCATGTGTTAGGGGTTAGGAGAAGGACCGAAAGGAGAATTCTAGTCCTAGAAAGTCAGGTTTAGAACAACCGAGGTTAGGCCACGAAAGTAGGGTAGCAACGGTTGAGGGTGAACGGGCGAATCACGGAGTTTATGGGTTTAGTTCATGGTGTCAGCCACGAAAGTAGGGGGCAGCTTGTCTAGATCACGTGTCTATGCCTTGAGAGAGGGTAGATATCATGTTAGGATCGTCCGCCTTAGATAGCTTTAACTGGGATTGCATGATAGATAGGTTGATCGTTGGTTTCGGTAGTCTTGTGGTGAAACCGGTTTCCTAGGAAGTTTGTCTCATCGTTAGAACCCAAGTAGTTTAGTTACTTTCAGTATTTCATTCCTTATTCACCTTCTTTCGTTAGCAAGTTTGATTCGTAGTTTGGGTTTAGGTAGTGTTGCGTAGTCTCTGTGGGATCGACACCTAAAATACTACACTCGTGTCGTGCACTTGCGGGTAGATTAGGTTATATTTAACTCTGATACGCATCAGTAATCGGCGGACTCAGGCTCTATGCAGTCACTGACGAGTTGCGAGGGTGACTTAGGTGACGGTGTTGGGTCACTCTTCAAATGTGACTGGAAGACGAAGTACAAGGCAGGAGAAGACTTAGGTAACGGTGTTGGGTCATTCTTGGGTCACTCTCGGCTAATGAACTATCTCTCCAATGGAAGTAGAATGCGTGCAGAGTCTTGATTGTTTTTTGTCATTTTATCATCATAAACCCGTAAATTCGTCGAGTTCGCATCTATTCATCAATATATGCGACCATGCGACCCATGCGACCCTCATTTGGCATTAATTAGTTTGACGTTGTAAATGTATTTTTTTACTGGTTTTTGTCATTTTATCATCATAAACCCGTAAATTCGTCGAGTTCGCATCTATTCATCAATATATGCGACCATGCGACCCTCATTTGGCATTAATTAGTTTGACGTTGTAAATGAATTGTTTTGATTGGTTTTTGTCATTTTATCATTACAAAATAATAAATTCATCGATTTCGCATATATTCATCCATATATGCGACCAAGCGACCCATGCCATTATCTATATATTTGAGTTGTATATGTTTACTTTAGAATCAATATAAATAATAATATAAATAATATCGACATTTGAATAAAATGTTAAATGAATTGTTTAATCATCCGCTGAGTTCTTAAAACACTACTATCACTTTTGAAACACAGGCATTGGTTATACACAACTCAACTAGGTACACATGGGTCATAATATGTTTTAACCGTTTACTGACGCTGTAAATGTATTGTTTTGATTGGTTTTTGTCATTTTATCATCATAAACCCGTAAATTCGTCTACTGTTTTGATTGATTTTTTCATTTTATCATCATAAATCCGTAAATTCGTCGAGTTCGCATCTATTCATCAATATATGCGACCATGCGACCCATGCGACTCATGCGATCCTCATTTGGCATTTAATTAGTTTGACATTGTAAATGTATTGTTTTGATTGGTTTTTGTCATTTTATCATTATACACTAGTAATTCGTCGATTTCGCATCTATTCATCCATATATGCGACCAAGCGACCCATGCCATTATCAATATATTTGAGTT
>CM071867.1:33669641-33683618 GCA_036759665.1 Gynandropsis gynandra
AAATAGTTCATATAGTTCATTGAGGGTCGCATGAGTTCGCTGGAGAAATATTACATTAGCAGAGAGTGACCCAACTCAGTCACCTAAGTCATCTCCTGCCATGTACTTCGTCTTCCAGTGAACATTTGAAGAGTGACCCAACATCGTCACCTAAGTCACCCCCGCAACTCGTCAGTGACTGCATAGAGCCTGAGTCCGCCGATTACCAAGACCTTGAGTAACACACAGACAGCACGATGCCTTGCGTCGACAATGGTGACTGCGCCACGCAGGTCACAAAGGTAAAAAAAGATTTTTCATAGAAATATGGGTTAGATACGCATACTAAGAGAAGAGACGTGGACGTTAACTTATATACATGGGTCGGAAGGGTCACATGGGTCGGAAGATAGGAGCATTTTGGGGACAGCTTTTCTTATCTTCTCAATCACCGGATCGATATGTGTTTCCTTAAGGCTCATCTTGCAGTCGTATACCGTGATGCATCGGGTTTTGAAATCTGCTTTCATGGCTACCCAATGACATCCTACCCATCGATTTTTTTTCCGATGGAATGTTTAGAACCGAGACAAAACCTTCATAATCACTAATTGGTGTCTTCGCACTTCTGAATGCATACTTGGCATTCAAAAAATCACTAAGTATTTTCGAAAAAGTTTCCATATCCTCGTACATCCACATCGAGAGCGTCTGCATGAAAGAAATAGGACAAACATAATAATTCTGATTCGCGCTGGGATCCAATTTCGAGCAAGAAGACAGCTCCATCAACGTCTCGTCCAATTGCTGCAAAAAAAAATCACACAGGAATACATATGACACAAAACTCTGTGAGACTAAGGGTTTAAAAAAACTTACATCATCTTTAAGCCATACGTTGGCATTTAATATAATCTCCCAAAACTTTGGCCCCCGGGGAATATCTAGCTCAGATTTCCACCACCGCTCATATCGAGGTGCCTTCAGGATCCAATACAGATTAGCAACTTGTCACCGCTAGCGTCAATGAAGGAAGGAAATCGGTTTATCAAGCCCTTTACTAATCCCTTGGGACTCCACACAAAATCCTCTTCCCCTTCAGGTTCTTGAACCACTGTTCTTGCTCTTTTCGCCGGCGAAGGTTCAACATATGGCGCAGACTCCTTCGATAAAGGTCCAGCACCTGCATAAAATTTACCTCATTAAATATATGACGACCAATGCGACCTATGCGACCCATGCGACCAATGCGACCCATGCGACCTATGCGGCCTCAAATGACTGTACTTACTTGGTTCGTTACATTGATTATGTAACACATGCGATCCATGCGACCCATTCGAATTTAGCAACCCAGTGACACATGCGACATATGAAACCCATGTGACCCATACGACTCTAACGACCCTGCGGCTTATGCGACCCAACGACTCAAACGATCCTACGACTTATGCGACCCTACGACTTATATGTCTCGATGGAAATTGACACTCAAAGGACCTTTTCACTAAATATTACTTACTTGGTGCAACTTTCTCGGCAGCCTTTGATTTTGGATTAGGCATATGAATCCCGGCATCCCTTAGAAGGTCTCTTACGGCGTTGATGATTCTTTTCTCCGACTTCCTTATTTCCTCTATTAATTTCTGCTCCAGTGTCAGAGGGACTGCAGCATCAGCATCAGCATCACTCACGTTGTTGCTGCTGATTGTAGCCATTTTCCTTCTGCCCAACTTCAAATCGATCCCTCTCAAGTTCGACATCACTTATTTTTTCCTTGCTATAAACTTTTAAACAGGTTTCTCGTCGAAAAACTCTCATTTCTTTCTTGCTATAAACTTTTAAACAGGTTTCACGTCGAAAAACTCTCATTTCTTTCTTGCTATAAACTTTTAAACAGGTTTCACGTCGAAAAACTGTTCGGTTTTCTCGTTTTTTACAGTTTTTCACGTCGAAAAACTGCCGAACGTGGATTTTTCCACGTTCGAACATTAAAAACAAATTTGTCATTTCTTCAGTTTTTTTTTCGAATTTAATATATATTTTTGGGAAGGATATTTTTAAAGTGATTTATCCCTATAAAAATATTTCTGATATTCTACCCCTAGTATTTCCTTCTTTTATTTGGAGTTAAATCTTAATTAAGATGCTCTTTTGTGCGAACTTATATATTAGGATCACATACGGCCAAACAATGAACCACGTGAAATAACCTACACTACACGTTAAAACTATTGAGAGGATTTGAACGGTCCTACATTGTAGTCGCATCATTCCAAAGGTGGACGTGCATACAGAGAACATTACCTAAGAGGGCGACATACCGACAACTTCTAGCACATCCTACGGACCAAAGAAAGCCCATGGGCCATGTTCACCTCATGACATGTCAATTTCTTATTAGAAATATTCACATAATAGTTTTTTTTTCAGAATTTAAATTTATTTATTAATAATTTGGTCTTCATGTTGACTGACATAGAAAAGTTAGTTGGATACTTTAATGTGTTTAAAATACAATTAAAATAATGTTTTTATTTTTGGAATAAAATTCAAAATATTGTTTTAGAACGTTAAATTTTTGTGGTTATCTAAATGTTATAGAAGGATGTATTCTTAGTATTCTCAGTTTTTAAATTAAAATAAAATATTTAACAAAATTTAAAATAAATAAATTGAACAAGTGGATAGGTCAATGTGGCTCAACAAGAAGCCAAGTCCTCCACTGCCACTTGGGTTCAAGCTTGACCCATCTAACGTTTATTACATTATATAAATGCACTTGTAAAATTATATATATATTATACTTTTCAATACACCTGTAATCCCTTTTACTATCATATTTAATATGAAAAAAAAGGTTAAACTTTGAACACCCTTAAATTATTGTATCAAAGTGGTTAAATATAGAATTAATTAAACAAGAACAATTAGATTAGATCCCCGACCCAAATAAAATTGGTGAATAAAAAATTAGATATTTAAAAATTGGTGAATAAAAAATTACATATTTAAAAACTATATAATAAATAAATTTTATTTAATGAATACATAAATTTTAAAAATTTGCTTCCAAAATCTTGTTCCTATAGTCAAATGTAAGAGTAAATTCAAAAATTATCTACCGTATTCCAATTTTGAAATAAGGAGATGATAAAAGTCTTTTTACACCCAGTGATGTAAAGCGTGTATATATATATATATATATATATATTGTTAAACTTGAATATTATTTAATGTGGGACCCAAAAACCCGATTATACTGTATTATGAAATTGGAATCATCTATCCAATACCAAGGGTTCCTCTCACTATAAATACCATTCCCCCATCTTCAAACTTCAACAGTCAAAAGACTTTAAATCCCTGAGTTTGGTAATAAACCAAAGAGTTAGAGAGAGAGAAAGAAGTTTGTCTTTTGGATCTTTGTTTAGAGAGAGAGAGAGAGAGAGAGATGGAGAATTTCCCAATCATCAACCTCGAGAAGCTTCATGGAGATGAGAGAGCAACAACCATGGAGATGATCAAAGATGCTTGTGAGAATTGGGGCTTCTTTGAGGTACTTTTATTTTGTTCTAAATTATCCTTCTATGGTTTATTTTGCCAAAAAACTCTCATGTTATTTGCCATATTTTTTAAAGGAAAAAAAGGTTAATTATTTATATATGTATTTTTTAGTGTGTGAACCATGGGATACCACACGAGCTTTTGGACAGAGTGGAGAAGATGACAAAAGAACACTACAGGAAGTGCATGGAAGATAGATTTAAGGAGTTGGTGAAGAACAGAGGACTTGACGTTGTTCAGTCCGAAGTCAACGACGTTGACTGGGAATCCACTTTCTTCCTTAAACACCTCCCTCTCTCCAACATCTCCGATGTTCCCGATCTCCACGACGATTACAGGTAATAATAATATATACTTCATCAAACCGGTCCGGTTAATTCGGTTATTGGAAAATAACAATAGCCCAAATTGGTATATTGACAGGGCGGTGATGAAGGAATTCGCGGCGAAGCTGGAGAAACTGGCGGAGGAGCTACTTGACTTGTTGTGTGAGAATCTTGGTCTGGAGAAAGGGTATCTAAAGAAGATATTTTACGGTTCGAAAGGACCAACCTTTGGGACCAAAGTGAGCAACTATCCACCGTGTCCTAAACCAGACCTAATCAAGGGACTCAGGGCCCACACCGATGCTGGTGGCATCATCTTGTTGTTTCAGGACGACAAGGTCAGCGGCCTCCAGCTCCTCAAGGACGGTAAATGGGTCGATGTTCCTCCCCTCAAGCATTCCATTGTCGTTAACCTCGGAGATCAACTCGAGGTACATTCATTAACTAATATTCTCATCGGTTAATACACAGATATATATATATTGGTTAATTTGAATTAATTTTTGGGTTTGTTGAAAAACACCCCGAGGAGCCATTTTTTGAACTAGCTCCGATTTTAAAATGTACGACAGGTTATAACCAACGGGAAGTACAAGAGCGTAGAGCACAGGGTGATTGCTCAGACTGACGGAACGGGTCGTATGTCGTTGGCATCGTTCTACAATCCGGGAAGCGACGCCGTGATTTATCCGGCGCCGGAATTGATCGGAAAAGATGAACCGGAGAAGGAGAAGAACGAGATTTACCCGAAATTTGTATTCGAAGATTACATGAAGCTTTACACTGCTGTCAAGTTTCAGGCCAAGGAGCCAAGATTTGAAGCTATGAAAGCTAGGGAGATCAATCTCGCTGTGGAGACGGCTTGAAGATTTTAAAATTTAAGTATTGTGATATATGAATTATTCCTTCCTAGCTCGATTATTTATTTAAGGATAAATAAATTTAATAAAAACCTCTTCCGTAGAAGTCGAATCGTTTCAAATATGCAGTATTTTGTTTTTATTCTTTAATAAATAATGTAAACCATGCAAATCAATGTTGTTGTTTTTTCGGTCCTTAAGTATTTCTAAAAGAGTTTATTTGGGCTTAATAAATCAAACGTTTTAATCTGGTGGTAAGATTAATAAAGATCTATAACTATCAGGCATGTATATATAATGTTATAACTCAAAATTGAATGATACCAAAAGCGTATTTTCTATATGAAATTCTAATTTTTATATTGAAAATGTATTTAAGCTAATTGAATCACTCAACATTCATGAAATTTATTCTATGAATATCGTGAGATTAAAGAAATTAATTCATAACGTAGATTATTAGGTCCTTGTTGGGCCTTTTTGGGAATATGTTAACTGACAACTTGACAAGTCATTTACTGAAATAGGTTTCGTCCGTATTTAGTTATCTATTCCATCTTGTAATAATTTTTCTCATGTTTTTTCTGTCTCAAACAAGAGAAATATCTTATCTAACATTGTTTATCATTTTTCAATTGATAGATAGATACATTAACATATCTTTCTGAAAACTAAGATATTGAGTTTGTAGAAAAAGGTATTTCTATCAACCCAAATTCAAATAAAAAAGAAATAATTGACCTTAAAATCTATTTGTTAATATGAAATTTCAAAACAATATCGAAATGCTTCCACGTGTAGATACCTAAGAAAACTTTGTGATATGGAAACCACTAACGAAGTGTCCAATAAAGTTAATTATGTTGTTTTCATATATGTAGTTATTAAATTATTTACAATTCTAAAAAATGAGACAAAGTGTTTTCACAGCCATTTTCCCGACAAAGTGAATCTCATGCGCCGCTACTCGAGTCTTTTAAGAGTTAATACTTCCATGTTATTAATAATAGATGATACATTATAATAATTAAATTATAAAATATTATATACAATTAATTAATTTAAACATTGTTATATACATATCAACCAATACAAACACATTTTTATTATTTTCAATATAAAAGTTTTACAATAGATTTATATGATACAATATAAAATAACATTGCGAATTATTTATAATACCTTTGAAATTGTAAAACGTAATTTGTCGGAAAAAGTGGTTGTATGTTTTAGATAATTTATACATTAATTAATTTATACATAAAACTAGTAATTAAACAACCACATCACCACTTAAAAAGTATAATGATTTGACTTTCTAGAACTTATTAAATGATCACAATCTCTTCATCTAAATAATTTGTTTACTTATTTCAAGAACAAAAATGAAAACTTGTAGACGTACAACTTAATCAACCAATAGTTCCAAGAGACCAAAATGCACGAAACAATAATAGCTTTATTTACGAATCAATCTTTTAAGTACACTTGTTTTTCTTTACAATGCACTAAAGATTTCCGCAGATAACTTTCCCCGAGTTAGATGTAAATAAACGCTAATTGTCTCTCACTCTCCTTTTTCACGATATTCGCTCTAAGTACACTTGCAACTCTGTGATCTGTATTCACTTAGTCTGTCGTACTTTTTCGATACGCACTTCGATAAGTCAACTGCTCTTTTATATCAAGTTAACTTATCAATCCTTCTCGTGGGTCCAAGTAGACCCACCGATTTTCCAGCCGCACACCCTTCATCTTTTTCTTCATATCTTGACTCCTTTTGATCCTCTTTAGACTCCCTTTTCTTCTCCTCATTCTTCTCTTTGAATCCTTTATTTTCTCCTCATTCTTCTCTTGAAACTTTATGCTCATTATATTTCTCAACAACCTGATTTTCAAAATATATTATATGTTCCTAAATTATTGTATTAACAATCTCTCCCTTTAAATTCTTATCACATAAACACAGATCAGACAACACATAGAACTCAAACATAATACAATAAACCATGCATATCAAAGGAGTTCAAATGGTTACGTAATTAAATACACTCAAATATCATAGGTTCAGAAGTGCACTTAAAAAACAAAAACATATATCAGCACATAGGAACAAATTAGTTCTTGATCTTTCCCTTGTAGCCTTGCTAGTCGATGGTTCCATTCGTTCTGTATCTTCTTCTCCCCCTATTTTTGTGATAAGAAATTCAAACAATGTATATCAGAATCAAAAACCGAAAAACAGAATAGAAGTTAAAAAACTTCACTAGTTTACTCTATTTGTTCTTTAAGAGGACCATCAATTCCCTTTGGACACTCTCCATGTCAGAGATGATAGTTGCGACCCTTCTTTGCAGATTTATGATGCTTTGTACCACATCATTCCCATTATTACCAGTATCTTCAGAAGATTGCATCTTGGCCATGTACCGCTTTTCAAGGATAATCTAACGAGGAATGTTTTCTCTTAGTTCATCCTTCTCGGCAATGTCCGGAAATTGTTGAATCAGAATATTCTGAATCAAGCATGGAAATGGCAAGATAAACTTCGTTGAGTTGGATAACCCAAGGTCGATTATAGAATCCAAAAACACATTGCCAAAATTTTATCGGAACATTGTTTTTGATGCAGTATGGCTGTGTCGTGTCTAATTCCATCAGTTTTGTTGTTCGGAACCCAGTTTGTGTGACACATCTTGTTTAGTAAGGCATATTCCCAAGTTAACTTGGAATTTGGAATTTGCCCCAGCCATTTGATTAGAGCTCCATCAGTGAGCTCTTTGGCAACATCATCCATATCTAGATCAATTTGTAGTTGCTTAGCTCTTGAAGTTTCTATGTAAGGTGTTCCAAGGAAACTGTTAATAGTCTTTACATAAAACTGAACAATTCTACCTCTAATGTAGGTCTTCCAAAATAGTGTAGATCCAACATCATCGATTTCAGGGTTTAAGTTCGCATAAAACTCATATGTCAGTTCTTTACACACAGAAACAATAAATGTAACTGTGTGAATAAGGTTTCTGTCAACCAACAACTTCCATATGAACAGATGTTTGAACTGATTTACACTTAACCCTCGCTTAGAAAAAATATCTCGTTCCTTAAGAGTCTTAAACCTAGATGCATAAACCTCCTTGTAAAATTTTCTAGAAAAAGCTTTCGAAGGAGACATATGAGTACTTCTCCTTGGGGACAAAGCGTGAGGTATGGATGATCTCTCCTGGTTTGGCACATTTTCTCGAACATTTTTCTGCGGTGAGGAACTAGATGATCCCTGTTGAGGGTCAGGGACGGGATGTGTTTCTACTGGAACCACAGGGGGTGTGGTCTGACGTTGATTCTGCTTTCTTCTGGGAATAGGCTTCTTCGATGCCATGGTTTTGTACAGTTTCCTGTTTATCCTTTGGGGTTGTCCGTAAAAACGAGATCCCCGACTCGTACTGGTACATTGTTATACAAGATGGTGGCATCATCCCTCAAAGCACGGATTCCAGATCGTCTAGTGTTCATGATTCCTCTGTTTGTTTTAAAAAAATTCGGCACAGAAATTTTCACTCCTTTCTCTCGCAAGTAGCAGTTAGGGTTTTCGAAAGTTTACTCTGAAGATGAAGAATAGCAGTTCAAAAGTTGCATAGAAGGTTTCAAAAAAGAGAATAACTGCACCAGTCACGTCAACCACAATACATCATATCACAAAACACTTTTTCAGAAAAACCGCCATGTTTAAAAAACACTCGATTATTATTTTTATTATTTTTTATAAAAATGATACAAATGATGAATAATAAAATTAATCAGACCGTTAAGATCAAGTCAAATAATTTACAAGATTGATTATTTAAGTACACTTACGCAAGATCTTGTTTCACTCAAAACAAACTCAGCCACATTCACCCATTTTTTTATTTAAAATATCAGCTTCTAGGACGTTGTTTAGATATCCTTTTGTTCATATAACAAACTCCTTGATTACCTTTTTAGGTATAATTTTATGTAAATGAATTTAACATAGAGGAGTATTTACGCTTAACCTAGCTTTGTATCATAGGACGTTATAACTGAAACTGAATACCTCTCAACTTAGACCCGAACTTATACTCATAACAAGTTTTTATTAATTCTGCATAGAAATAAACACATAAACTGTTAGAGGAGTAAGTGATTTAATTAAGTACACTTAAGTAATCTGAGAGGATACTTAAAACATGAGCAATTTTTCAACAGGACGAGCATGAGTTATCTAAATAAACAAGTGTACTTAAACCATTCAGACTTATATCAAGGATTTAAAAATTCATCATTTTATCACATATATCAACAGACTCTTCAAAGTTCACAAAACACCAAGTGATTTCCTTAAAGAAACAAACCAATTTAAATCCAAAGGTTTTGTGAAGATGTCTGTTAACTGACGTTCAGTAGATACGTATTCCACTTTAATTTGCTTTTGTTCAACATTTTCTCTCAAAAAATGATGCCTAATCTAAATATGCTTTCTCCTAGAATGTTGAACTGGATTTTTCGAAATATCTATAGCACTTGTGTTACCACACCATGCAACAAAGGTTTTAGAACTCATACCATAATCCATAAGCATATGGTTCATTCATAGGAGTTGAGTGCAGCAACTTCCCAAAGCAATATATTCAGCTTCCGCAGTAGACAGTGACGTAGAATTCTGCTTTTTGTTGTTCCATGACACCAAATTGTTTCCTAGAAAGAAACAACCACCAGAAGTGCTTTTTCTGTCATCTGCATTTCCTCCCCAATCTGCATTACTGAAACCAGCAAGTTCACAGTTAGTATCTCTGGTGTACACAATCCCATATTCTGTTGTACCTTTCACGTATTTAATTATTCTTTTCACAGCCAGCAAATGTGACTTTTTGGGTTTTGCTTGATATCCGGCGCAGATTCCTACACTCAAACACAAATCAGGTCTACTTGTAGTAAAATATAGTAAGCTTCCGATCATACTTCTATATCTTCTCCATCTGAATCCTTTGTCAGTTTTGTTGTTGTCGACATGAGTGTACTCGCTGACTTGCTTTGATCTAGTTCAAATATTTTCACAATATTTTTCGCGTATTTGCTATGAGATATGAATAGTCCTTCATCAAGTTGTTTTACCTATAATTCGAGAAAATAACTTAGCTCATGAAACATACTCATCTCAAATTCTTTCTTCATGGTTTGAACAAACCAGTTGACTTTATCCTGCGATTTTGAGCCAAATACAATATAAATCTATATAACTAAAAGAATATTGTCAGAATTATGAATGAACAGAGTTTTCTCTACTCCCCCTCTTTTGTAATCGTTCTGGATGAGAAAGCTTGTCAACCTTTCATACCATGCACTTGGAGCTTACTTCAATCCATATAAAGCTTTCTTTGGCTTGTAGACATGTTCTGGATGATGCGTATCTTCGAAGCCCTTTGGTTGTTCAACATAGACCTCCTCTTGTAGAATACCATTTAAGAAGGCACTTTTGACGTCCATATGAAATAATTTAAAACCAAAGAAACACGCAACTCCAAACAGCAGTCTAATTGATTCTAATCTGGCAACAGGTGCAAAAGTTTCATCAAAATAAATACCTTCGACTTGTGTATAACCCTGTGCAACTAGCCTTGCCTTATTTTAGACAATTTCACCCTATTCGTTTGTTTTATTTTTGAATATCCATTTTGTGTCAATAACATTCATATCCACTGGACGAAGAACCAATGTCCAAACATCATTTCTAATGAATTGTTCTAGTTACTCATGCATGGACTTGATTAGGATTCGTCGTCTAAAGCATCACGAACACACGTGGGTTCTATTTGAGACGTAAAGCAGGTAAATTTGACCATATCATGATAGTTTACCCTTGATTTATTTCGAATTTTTCTACCATCTCTAGTGTTACCAATGATATCGTCAATTGAATGATTCATGTGCACCATCATCTATTCCAAATCATTTTTATGATTGTCGCACTCTGTATGATCACCTTACATTCTATACTCATCATCAATCTCCTCAGCAGGTACACTAGGATGTTTATTAATTGTTTCAGACTGTTCTTGCACTGTATCTGTAGAGAATGGAAACAAAATATTATCAGTCAGATGATCTTCATCAAAAACCACATTCACAAATTCAACAACTGTTTTGGTTCGCAGGTTAAATATTCTGTATGCAGTTGTATTGGTACCATAACCAAGAAAGATTCCTTCATCACTCTTAGCATCAAACTTACCAAGATATTCCTGTCGTTCAAAACATGGCAAGTGCATCCAAAGACATGAAAATAGCTTAAGTTTGGACTTTTACCTTTCTAGAGTTCATAAGGATTTTTCGACATACTTGGTCAAATATACACACTGTTTATGATATAGCAAGTTGTATTAATAGTTTCTGCCCAAAATCGGATGGAGATAGATTTTGCATGCAGCATAGTACGAGCCATCTCTTGCAAAGTTCTATTCTTCCTCTCAACAACACTGTTTTGTTGTGGTGTTTTTGGTGCAGAGAACTCATGAATAATATCGTGTTTTTGACAAAATTTTCGAAATACATAATTCTCAAACTCCTTCCCATGATCACTCATAATTCTTTCAATACTACCTTTTGTGTTTTTCAATTGAAGAAATAAGTAATGAAATAGTTCAAAAATGTCAGATTTTTCTCTTAAAAATTTTACCCATGTGTACTTTGAAAAATTATCGACAGCCACAAAGATATATCTCTTTCCACCAAAGCTTTCAATCCTCATTGGACCCATCATATCCATATGTACCAATTCAATAATTTTATATGTCTTCACGTCGGGCATTTTCCTGTGATGTACCTTGACCTATTTCCCAATTGACAAGGTTTACAAACCTGAGTTCTATCAAGATTCAGTTTAGGTATACGTCTGACCGCAGTTGAACTTGACAGTTTTACTAAAGACCGATAGTTAACATGTCCTAGTCTTTGATGCCACAAGGATAGATTATCATCTGTTTCCTTGAGACAAATCTTCTCTTCACTCCATACATAGCAGTTTTTTTATGAACGTGCACCTGTAAGAATACATTCATTATCAGAAATCATTACTTGACATTCTTTTTTATTGAATTGAACCCGATGGTTGTTGTCACACAAGTGACTGATACTAATTAGATTAGCCGTCAATCCTACTACATATTGCACGTTTTTCAAAATAGGTTGTCCAGGACAATTTATGTCTCCTCTTCCAAGGATCTTTCCTTTGTTCCCGTCTCCAAAAATGACACTCCATGCGTTCTTGATTTCTATGAAATTTGATAGAAGTTCTTTTGAACCTGTCATATGTCTGGAACATCCACTATCGAAGTACCAGATATTAGATTTATCTTTTTGTGCAGATATATAGGTAACATTACAATACATGTCACTTTTCTTGATCCAAATTTGTTTTAGTTTAGGAGACAAGTACTTACCTGAGTTATACCTGAGTTTTATGTGGTATGTGATATGTTTGTGTCCTTTAATTCCACAGAAATAGCATTTCACTTTATTCTTCTTGTGATTCACAGCTTGATACTGCTTTTCAGTGTTATATCCGTGGTACGGAACCTGATACTACCTTTCAGTGTTGTATTTATGATACGGAGCCTGATACTATCTTCCCGAATTGTATCCATGATAGTGAGATTTTCCATGATGATTTCTATTTGCATTGAATACTCTCAAATCCTGTTTCTTTTTTTATATGTTGCTTGGTTGTGATTTTTTCTGCCTCACAGTCTCTAGTAATTTTCCTCCAGAAACAAACCTATTTTTGTATCACCTGAATTTCATGTATAACCAATTACGTGGTTATCTCCTTTTCGTTTTCCTATTGAGAGCAAATGATCAAGTTTATCAGTGTCATTTGACAGCATTTTCAATTGTTTATTTGTTTCTTCAAGTTGGCTTTTGACGTAGCACACTTATTCTTCTTTCAACGCTACTTCATGTTTCATTTCTTCAATTTGAGCTTCCAAATTTTCATTTGTTTTGACTAGTTGAACATTAAGTTTGCTCATTTTTAGCCACTCGTTGTAGATGGTTTCCACATCTACTTCATCTTCCTCTTCTTCAATTTATGTTTCATATGCTTTGTTGCTTTCCTTATCAGTTTTGTCTATTATTCCAATGAATGCACCAAAACTTGATAATTCTTCTTCATTGTCATCTTCAGATTCTGAACTTGATTCACTAAAAATGATTAGTGATTTTCCGTTAACCATATTTCTGTCTACACATTCATTCTTTGTATATCCAAATCCCTTGCATTTTTAACATTGTGTTTCTCGTAGTCCTTTCAAAACACTCTCCCTTTTTGTAAATACTGGACAATCGAATTTAAAGTGTCCGAATCCTTTATATTCATGGTGATGCGTTCTCAAAGTTAAATAAAATAACCTAAACTACCCGCAAGTGCACGGCACGTGTGTAGTATTTTAGGTGTCGATCCCACAGAGACTACGCAACACAATCTAAACTCGAACTATGAATCAAACTTGCTAACGAACGAATATGGTTGAAGAATGAAATACTGAAAGTAAATAAATGAATTGGTTCTTAACGATAAGACAAACGTTCTAGGAATCCAGTTTCACCACAAGACTACCGTAACCGACAATCGATCTATCTATCATGCAATCCCTTGTTTAAGCTATCTAAGGCAGACGATCCTAATATGATATCTACCCTCTCTCGAGGCATAGACACGTGATCTAGACAAATTGCCCCCTACTTTCGTGGCTGACACATTACCCATAAGAATTCATCCGTTTTACCCTCAACCGTTGCTACCCTACTTTCGTGGCCTAACCTCGATTGTTCTAAACCTGATCTTCTAGGACTAGAATTCTCCTTTCGGTCCTTCTCCTAACCCCTAACACATGCATCTACATGGCCATCGCAAACACAAGTAAATTCAAGCACTCAGATAAAGAATAGATAAACGAAACGGGAAGATGCATTCAAAATAAATCAAAAGTGGTTCCGAGATAGCCAAGGGCTAATCATTTCTCCTAGAACAAACAAACTACTCGTTCATGCGTCTGTAAACAAACATAAACGAAATAGAAAGTCTAAGGAACATGAAAACAAAATGAAAACCGAAGTTTGGTGGTTGATCTCCAATTCTCCTCTCTTGCCTCCTCGCAAGAATCACCTCAATTACGAACCGAATCCAAAGTGTCCTCCAATGTCGTCCTCTGGCCTCCTTTTATGTCCTT
>CM071867.1:33702559-33724700 GCA_036759665.1 Gynandropsis gynandra
CCTCTGATATTATTCTAAATTCCAAACCTAAACGAATCATAAAACCACCAAGTTACTTATCAGATTATCATTGTTACAATAGCATTTCAAACATTGACCATTCTAAACATACAACACCTTACCCTATTTTTGCTTTTGTTTGTTATAATAAACTCACTTCTGCTCATAAAAGTTTTACAATGGCAATTTCTACAACATCGGAACCGAAATCTTTTCTCGAAGCAAATAAGTCCCAAGAATGGGTTACTGTCATGCAATTGGAACTTGATGCATTGTTAAAAAATGGTACATGGTCTATTTGTTCTCTTCCACGGAATAAAAATGTCATTGGTTGCAAATGGGTTTATAGAATTAAGTATAATTCGGATGGTAGTTTAGACAAATACAAAGCTAGACTTGTAGCTAAAGGTTTTACGTAAAAAGAAGGAATAGATTATGTGGATACGTTTAGCACGGTTGCAAAAATGATTACAGTAAGACTTTTATTCTCTTTGGCTGCTTATTTTAATTAGATAGTTGATCAATTAGATGTTTCGAATGCTTTCTTGAATGGAGATTTATCCGAAAAAATTTACATGTCATTACCCCATGGATATCTTCCGAAACAGGGCCCACCTAATGTTGTTTGTCGTTTACATAAATCCCTTTATGGTTTAAAACAAGCTTCACGTCAATGGTATATAAAATTTTGTGATGTTTTGTTAAAATCTGGTTTTATTCAATCTTCTAGTGATCATTCTTTGTTTTTATCTACTTCTAAGGATCATTTTCTTGCTCTATTAGTTTATGTGGATGACATTTTAATCTTTAGCAATGATCATTCGGCTTTTGATTCGGTCAAGTCACTTTTATCTACAACTTTTACAATCAAAGATCTCGGTAAGGTTAAATATTTTCTTGGTCTTGAAATTTCTCGTTCTAAACTTGGAATTTCGATTAGTCAGCGTAAATTTACATTAGAACTACTTGAAGAATTTGGAATGTTAGGATGTAAACCACTTGTAATACCCATGGAAGTCAATTCAAAACTCGAACTATCTAATGGTGCACTTTTAACAAATCCTACATACTATCGAAAATTAATAGGAAAACTTATCTACTTAACAATTACAAGGCCGGATATATCTTTTGATGTTAACAAATTAAGTGAATACATGTCTGCACCTACTTCAATACATTTATCCGGTGCACAAAGAATCTTACGTTATCTAAAAAATGATAGTGGACAAGGTTTATTTTATCCTGTTGATTGTGCTTTTCAACTTAAAGCCTTTTTTATGTTGATTGGGCGTCTTGTCTTGACTCTCGTAGATCTGTCACAGGTTATTGTGTATTCTTAGGCAAATCTCTTATATCATGGAAATAAAAAAAAAACAAGCTACAATTTCAAGAAGCAGTGCTGAAGCCGAATATCGAGATATGGCCAATACAAACTTGTGAGTTACTCTGGTTAACATCAATTTTAAATGAGTTAGACTTTCTATCTCTATGCATGCTCTTTTGTTTTGTGATAATACAGCAGCTCTTCACATCGCGAGCAATCCCGTTTTTCATGAAAGAACAAAACACATTGAAATAGATTGTCACGTCGTTCGTGATCGGCTAAAATCAAGATTTTTCAAGACGTTACATGTCAATACCAACAATCAAATTGTGGATATACTTACAAAGCCCTTATCATTCGCTCAATTTCAGCATTTACTCTCCAAGATGGGAGTATCGCATCTATACTTCTCATCTTGAGGGGGAGTATTAAAATATCATCTTGATACTTTTCTTGATTCTTGTCTTTCTTGATTATTTTGTTGATTAGGTAGTTATTAATTGTTTATTACAAATACACGTACATTTGCAAGAATTTGATTTTAATTTAATCAATAAAGAAATCCATGTTTTTCTCTTTCCTTTGGTAATAATATTTAAACATTTCAAAATGCTTTTTTCCAAATATGGATAATAATGCAATATGATTCATTCAACCCTCAGCTTTCGGGTTTAAAAATGACAAAAGAAAACAAGAGTTATATTTTATACATAAAACAAAGTTGTTAAATTAAATTTATATGGGAATCTTCTTTACTTTCGATTAAAGAAAATTTAAAGGAGGGAGAAGTCGGTTTTTGGGTTAGATACGATGGATATAATGATCCACCTCTCACATGATCTAGTGGCTTATAAATAAATAATAATTAAAATAACATATTAAAAAAGATAAAGACAAAGCAGCAAGCATCACATTTATGGGCTTTTGTTTCTGGCTCATGGGCCGATGGGTTATAGCATCATATCACAGTAATAAATTCTCAGGCCTTCGTTTCTACTTGTTCCTTTCTATCTACACGATAAATTCATCAAATATATGTTATCAAATACACGATTATTTATAACATAGAATTTTATTAATCCTAGGTGGATAGCAGTGTTCTAAAAGTCCTCTAGACGTCTGCTCAGGTACCGCTTAGACGACGGGTGTTTTCTGGCCGTCTGATCAATTTCTAGACTCTTTTTTAAATGATGTCAAAAGACGGTGTTTTGTTACTTAAAGAATCTTAACAGTAACACTCATCTACACGTTTAACTTTTACCGTCTTTGTCTTCATCATTGCATTCATCTTCTTTTATATGTCGTATCTTCTCTCGTCTATTATCTTTACTCGAGTCTCTCGTCCTCAACTTCGTCTTGAATCCTTGTCTTTGCATTCATTTTCGTTTTCTTATCTGCCATTGTATCTCGTATATTATCATCGTCTTCATCTCTTGTCATCGCCTTCATTTCTCATCTTTGTCTTTTTTCATCTCCACCCTCGGCTTCATCTCTCGCATTCGTCCTCGCCTTCGTCTCTCATATTTATCCTCGTCTTGATCTAACATCATCCTCACTCGACACTCGTTTTTTGTATTTTCTATTTTTTATGATGTTGTTTGTTGTCATAAGTTGAAATTGTAAAAACTAAAATTTATTTATTTATATGTGTTTTTTATAAAATCAAATATTTATAAATATTTCAATTAAATATTTAAATTATAATTATATTAAATAAAATGTTATATAGATAGATATATACGTCTAATCCGTCTAGACGCTAGGCATAACTGTTTTGATCTTTGATGGATAGTAAAATTTTAATAAAAGATAATAACTTCACTACATTTATAACCATAAACAGATTATTGTATTTCCCAAAGGGGGTTAGTAAGAGAATGGACGGTCATAATCAAACTTGATGATATGTGATTAAAATATAAAAGTACAAATTTTCCGGTGGCCCATAGTGGTAATCGACTCTTACATATTTATACGTATTATCTACCATTGCTACCGTACCTAAAGTACTGACAAAAACCTTAAGGAGAAGAGAAAGAAAAATTATTCTCAGGCGTTAGAAACGCAAGAATGTCTCGTACTATATTTTATTCAAGAAAGAGCATATATGGAGTGGCCCGACCGAGAAGGTTAAAGGGTGTTGCTTTTTTGTTTACCTTGTGGAGCAAGAAAAAGACATGGGAATATGCTTCAAGTTCGAGACGTCGAATAACTCCATGAACCTTTGATCTGAAACCCTAGCTTTGGCCGCTGCAAAACGCTGATACTCATCGAATATTGATGTCAAGCACCACTTCTGGAGTTTTCTCAAGCACCCTACAAGGCATCCAGTCCGATGCTGCAACCACATACATAACCATATAATATATATATATATATGCACACATACTCTCTCTTGAATTCCTTGTTCAATACTCGAATATCAAAAGAGAAAAACTCATATATTACATACCTTGCCTCGCTTGCAATGAATCAGAACTGGGTGGTTTTTCTCATCTGAGGGCAGTAAGGAGATAAAAAAAAAGGGTTATGAATGAATACGTACGATATGACCAATATACAAATGGTTTTCTCTCCCGTTTAGGAATATTATATGATTCTTACCGAGAAGGACTTTGAGTGCTTCGCGGATTTTATAGTCTGGAATATTTACGAAAGGCTCCTGAAATACGTATAGATGTTGTGTAAATATCACTACATCAAACAGATTAGTATTACAAAATCAATGACTCGGTTAAAGCTAAACAAGTGGGTAAAGGAGCAGAACAGAAACAGTCTAAGGAAGCTTTGGGCTTCAGCAAGTTCAGATTAGTGGATTTTCAGTTTGCGGAGAGACTGTTGAAGTTCTCACAAGAGAGGATCAAAGTTACAATGAAGCATGTGAAGTGCGAAAAAGAAAGCCACTTAACATATTAGTTCTTCCTAAAAAGAATGAAAATACAACCAAAGAGGGCCATAGAAGGAATCCATGATGATTCCTATCAAGACCAATAATGCTGCACTAAATAACGAATCTAAGCAAGGAAAAGATGAAAACGAAAAACATAATGTTTTCAAATCACTTCTTTTAGCATCCAAATCAAAACCGGGTTTTACACATGCGTTAGTTGGTATCGCGGGAGAGAAACAAGAGACATATCTACCACAGAATTCTCATCAACTGAAGAATATATACTTCTGAGACACCCTTTTCAGTTATCAAGATCTTATGTCAACTCAAACTTTATCCTTCACAAGTTCAACAGATTATGATTGTGCTTGACATTTAAAAATACGTGGGCTAGATGATTTCTTGTCACATCTCTATGCTCAAGCTTTTGGTTTATTCCATCCCTTGGCAACGTTTGCCAGGAACGAAAAGCCATATTAAACATGAGCCACTAAAACATTGTAAAAGGGAAGCAACTGGAGCTATTAAACAACAGTCATTACGAACTGGGAATACCTAACAACAACTGGTGGACACATTTGTCTCAAGTCAACTGAGAACCAAAAAGGTATATAGGTACCGTACCACTTAACTGGAAGAAAAACATAAGATATAATAATGACGACGTCCAACGAGACACGCAACTAGCATCAACCAAGAAAACAATATGAACAGGACACATGGAAGGGAAGCTTTTTAATAGTGGATGTCTGACAACACTTGAGGCAAGATAGTTAGCATTCGTAGCCCAATATCTGATTATCTATACACCAGAAAGACCAAGTGGTGATAGTTGACGAAGGAAAATAATCCAGTGGGACCATGCAAAAGAGTAAAGGAAGACCGAACAGGCTTCCCTCAAAAGCAATAAAGAAAGATGTTGCTTTTTTAGGAAGCTCGTAATATAGCATGGATAAAACAAATAGCCTTGGAGGATACATGTGTTGGACCCAAGATCAACGCAAGACAGTTTATTGGAAGTAACTCGGAATCAGCGAGACATGTCTAGAGAAGAAATAGGCAGCACATCAAGCAATTCATACATAAACTATATACCACGACAACCAGAAAATTCAGCAAATAGTGTTGAGTGTATAGTTAATACCAAAGTTATCGAAATTCCATTTGTAAATGGACCCTCTTTCTGATGCTTAGAACTCCAATTATGCAACCAAATCGAATTCTCTAATCCAGGCACACACTGCAATTTTAAGATAATCCGAGAAACATGATTTTCAAATCTGGGAATTTAGGTCGTGAAATTCACGTTTGAACATCCCCTCCAACTACTCCGATCCACAAAATAGAACACAACAAGCCAATCACCGGAGATCTTAATATTATTAGAACAGAGATCAATAAAATAAGCAGATACAAACAGACAACACTCACCTTGTATCCTTCAATGCCAAACTGAAAGAGCCTAATTCCGTTGGATTTTAAGAACTCCATGTTGCTCTCCGGGTATGGCTCCGGACACAGATATCTTCAGTAAAAAAGGATACACAAAGAAAGAAAACAACCTAGAAATCAGCAACTCAAACGCTTTTACACAATATCAATATATTCGAATATCCACTAAATTGATCGAAATGCAGAGAAACTTACATGATAGAGCGAAGGCCGAGAGTCTGAAGAAAGGAGAAGTTAGTGGAGTCAGGAAACCCAGACCTGAAAATGCCATTATCGACCATAGCAAAATTTAAAGGCGGAGTCAGGATAAGTTCATCATCGGAAATCACAAGCCGGGCCGCTACAGCCTCCGATGGAGGAGAAACTTCACTCCGGTCAACCACGGCAACCTCGATCGTACGGAAGACCTCATCATCGTCCTTGACGGACAGGAACTTCTCAGTCGTCTTTTCCACTAGTTTCATATCGGAAGAAGAATCTAACGAATTTGAATTTGGAAGAAATTAGCCTAAATCTGAGATTCTGATGTTGAAGGAGAAGGAGAAAACAATGTTTTTTTTTCTCGTTTCTTTCTTCTATGTTCTTCTTTGGGAGAGTAATGGAGATGGTCGTTACGTAGCGGCGACAATGTTTATATAGACACGCCGTTTTAGAGAGAAACTCTGTTGCTATTGGATTCCTAGAGAGAGAAATTATAATAGAATATGAGGTTTATTTATTTGTTGGTTTCAGTAACTATATAAATATGGGTTGTAAAAACCTAGTCGGATTTAATCACTAGTCAGAATTATTTATTCGATGATTAGATACTTTTTCATTTTTAATATTTTTAATATATCTCAATTTTAAAAGTTATAAAATATAATATAAAAAATATAATAAAAATAAACAAAATATTATATATAAAATATATACTCATATAAATCCATTAACTATATCATAACTAACAAAATATTAATAAAAATCTAAATATATAATAATATTCGTAGTGTATTAGAAAAATTTATATGTCGATATCAAAATTATCTTACCTTTGAATCACATATCTTGAGACAAAGTTTTAAGGGATTTTTGAGATGGATGAACGGATAAATAGATGAAGATGGCGTACGGACGAATGAAGACGAAGATGGTGAATAGATGAATGAAAATGAAGACATAAAACGAAAACAAAGATGATTACGAACCAACCATTTATGACGTTTAAAATTAGAGGAACAATGAACGAAGTCGATCAACGACGTTCAAAATTTGAAAATTGCATGGGAAAGAGAGAAACAATCAAAACGATATCGTTTTGATATCTTTAAAAAAAGAAAATATAGAACCGATTTTTCATTAGTTGGACGATAGAACACCACCAAACCTTTAGACGTCGACTAGACTAGAAAACTGATAAATATATGGTTTACACTCTGTCATAAATGACATGAAATATGATAGAGATAGTTACAGGGTCTAGGTTTTGTCATGATTTTAATTTATTAATAATTTGAAATATTTCTTTATTTGTGATGTAGTACTAGTTACATTTTAGATTTTACTTAAAAATATGTTTACAATGGAAATTATTATTTGTTTCGGGAAAAAAATACTATTGGTAACTTTGATTTTCATATTATTAGGGTTGCCGTGTGAAAATTACTATATGCTACTTTCATAAACGATTTTATAATTTTCAAACAATCTAAAAATATGGCCAAAATGTTAATAATCATATAATTAGTAACTGAATGTTTGATATCGAACATTCTTAATTACATGCGATGTTTCATTTATTTTTATCATCGCAAAGGCATAATTAAATCCTAACAATATTGAAATACAAACCATGATTTTTTATCCGTGTCCTTTTACTTCATCATTATTATTATAGCCTATGAAAAAAAAAGTTTTTATAAAATTTATAAAAATTACATATGTAAAGAAATATTAAAGAAGCGGGTTAAACCTAACGATAGAATACAATAAAGCGTTATATTGGAAAATATTTAGATTTTCTAATGTAATGAAGTATTTTAAATTACTTTTTGTTAACTTGAATCCACAATTTCCTCTAGTGATCTCTGCTTATTATTCTGAAAAATTTCCAAACAGTTTTCGTTATGTATTTACAGTTAGGTTGAAAAATAAGATGAATATATTTGTCTTCAATAATTTAAAAAAAACAAAATGCTAGCCAACAAAAAAAAGTCCAATATCAACTACATAACCTAATTACTACAGGTAAACACATTTAGTCTTAGAGTTCTTATATTCAAATCATTCACTTTAAAATTCTTATTCTATTTTAAATTTATTTGATTTATATTATTTAAGGTTAATGCATAATTTTTAAGAAATTATCAAATAACTAAAAAGTTAGAAAGATAATAACTTGATTACTAAAAAACATTAAATCCACTATAGTATTTGCATCATCCATTATAATCACAATAATTACTTAAATAAGATAATACTAAACGTATTTAAAAAAGTTGAAAAAACAAGGCAATTTTAAAATAAAAAGGGAACATTCTTAGGAATATGCTTTAGATTCGGAAAGCGTACGAGCCCTGCGCCACATACGTACTGTTTCATGCCGTAGAGTCCTTCCAAGTTGAGAGAAAAAAAGCCATTCGAATGACGGATAAAACCCTAAATCTTTTAATTTCCCATAAAAAAATAAAACGAATAGGAAATCTTCTAACTAAAACATTTAAGTTATTTACATAGAAAACAAAATTTAATTTCAAATAAAAATATTATCTTTTAAAATTTATCCAAAATTAGATAACATCCACAAACATATACAAAATGTCAAACCTTTCATTTTGAAAATTATTACTTTGTAGTTGTTAATAAATGTTTTAAATTGATTTTTGAATATAAATATTGTTAAATTAATCAATCTGAAATAATTAGTTTGAAAGTAATATGATAATTAATATATTATTATAAAATAATAAACAAATACATAACAATGATTATTCATATATTTTTTGATAAGTTTAAAACAAATTAAAAATTATTATTAGTTTTTTTCTAATTAATGCATAATACTGAATAATATAAAAATTAGCATATATGTTTAGAAAATTATAGCAAAAGAAATAATTAGACGTTATAACAGTATATGAATTACTTATATATATATATATATATATGGATATGTACATATGTTTAGGATATTGTTCTTATTTTTAGATTGTTAAAAAAGTTATCTTATAACAATCATTTAGATAATATAGAAAAACTAAAATTAGTTTTGTGTCTTCGAATCCTAAAATATCATAACATTCAAAATGTAATATTTCGATTTTAGTTTATCTCATTACTATACTAGATAGAAGAAATTCTAACAAATAATTATAGAAATTCTTAAATAAACCTTTAGAATACCTTTAAAATGACTTTTGTTGTTAATTTATTTTCAATGTCTGTTTTTAATAAGAATTATGTGTTGAAGTGATTCTTGTGGGAATTATATCCTTTCCCAATTTAAAAGTTAGATTTTTCCTTTTCAAAATGAAACCGGTTTAGAAAAAAAATAGTTAGATATAAAGCTTTATCAAAAATTGATATTTATCAATTTCTATCAATTACCTCTGATGTTATCTAATGCAAAAAAATGAAAAAAATCACATTTTCAACGAATATATCTACAACATAGATTTCAAATATTTTCTTATAAAATTTGGGCATAAAAATTCCATGACGTCATTATCATTTCTGTATCATTTTCCAGTATATTTTTATATCTAACTAGAACCAAGTTGTCGTCTTTATTTCCATATTTTTCGACCAATTACAGTATTAACATGTGATTTCAAACGAATTACTATTCAAACTCTATATTCGAAGTATTCGTATTCGATTTGTATTCGATCCGAAAAAAGCAAATATTCGTAGGAACAAATACAAATACAATATCAGGATTTAGATATTCGACAAATACAAATAGTATATTCAATTATTCGTAAGTATTCGTATCCGTAAGTACTAATAGATAATTTATTTAATAGATAGATATATATATAATAAAAGTTAATTTTAAGGATCAAATTATAAATAAAAAAATTATTATAATTGATTTTTAGATCTAATATAAAATATATAAAGAAATAGTTATTATATTTAAAATTTAATGACTAAAATGTAAATTATAAAAGTTTTAACCCTAATTTAAGGATTAAAATGTAAATTATTTAGAATTTTTTATTAATATTTTTTTAAAAAAAATTAATTTTATTACGAATACAGATATCCGACGAATATCCGAATATTTACGGATATTCGTCGAATATTCGACGAATACGAATACGAATAGTCGAATATTTACGTATATTCGCTATTTGCTCACTCCTACTTCTGACTTTCCTTTTTTACCTTCTAATCACTAACTGCTTGATCTCATAGATAAGATATCTGCATTTTTTTATATATAGAATTTTTATATATATATAAACAATTTTAGAGAATCGGCGGAAAATGGAATCTTGCAAAGAGATTCCATATTCAAGAAAGTGCGTTCAATTTTGAACGTTATAATATGCTCTAAACTTTTAGTTATGATGTTTACACCATGTCGTTACCAAATTTCACAAACCAAATATAGAAAAATAGAAGAAAAAAGTATAATGCATATTATCCACTTTAATTTATTTTTCCATGTTTATTTCATGTAAATCTCCAACATATCAAATTTCTGTTAAAAAAATAGGGTAAATTTATAAATATAAAATTAAAAATTGTATATAAGAAAAATAAAAAATATTAGAATTGTCTATAGTATCATAGTCAACAATTTGGACACGTACTTTAAATTGGCATTAAATAAGTAATATATTTTATATTTAAATTAATACACTCAAATCGAAAGTATTTTGGGCGATGAAAATAATAAATGTTTTAAAATGATAAAATAATGAGTCCACTTAGCATTAGTGAGTGGAACGATTTTTATGACAGATTCCATATTTCTTCCAATTTTTTTTTTTTGAAGTTGGTCGGCTTTACAAAGAAGAGGAGAAAAAAAGCCGATCCAACCTTTTTCAAAGTAAAATTTCATATCTATATATATTCTACTTAAATATTCTGTCTCCAATCAAATAAATTCCATGTTTGCATACAACATGCATATCTTTAACCATTATTCGATTCGATCGATGTACAAATTATAAATATAAATAAATTTTCCAAAATTACATGTATTAAAACACATATAATATAATACAAAAAAATGAATGTTAGCAACATAATATTTATGATTTTTTCAAACCACATAATATAAAATAATAGAACCCAAATTAATAAAAAAATATAGCCATAGTTTGATGCAATATATATTTTGTATTGATTTTTAAAAGTTATATAGATTAACCAAAACAAAAATTTAAATTTTGGAGTTATAGAAGCACAAGTTTATAAACTTATAAAATTATGAATTTTTGTCATTCATACAAATATGTGAAATATAGTATAACTTTTCGGATATAACTATAATTTGTTGAAATGTTAGAAGAGTAAGAAAGATTGTGGATTCATTCAGTATTTTCAAGAATTGTTACTTCACATTACATCCTTTTAGATCAAAGCCAAAAATATATTTTAAACGTTTTAGTAATTTTTTAACTGTTAAAAGGAGAAATTGAAAACTACAAGTGCGGACGACGATAATGAAGCAGCTTACCATTACATAAAGGAATTAATATTAATAAAAAAGGTTGAATATATAGTTAATAATAAAATTGGATCAAAGTGGTCAAATATTCCATATATATAAAGTCACCGAATAATTTATTCTAGAAATTGTCCTTGTCACTCAAGTTAAGTTGGGCGTCGCTGGTAATTAAATTAGAAAAACTTGTAGTAAATATGTAATTATCAATATTTATTTTTCTTAGAAATAAATGGAAAAATGTGGAGTATAAAGGATATAGTTTTACATATAAAATGAAAGGTCATTAATGCACTACCTTAACGATATCTCGTTTATATGATTGAATAAATCATATGGATTTGAGATAGTTTTGAAATTGGATATGTGAATTAGTTTATGGATATTTAATATGTATTATAGGTTAAAGAATGATTGTTAGATTTAATATTCAATAGTTATTTTTTAATTTGTAAATTGAAAATTGGTTTTAAGAAATTTTAAGTATTCTATAAAAAAATATATATATAATTTATTATCCGAAATCTTGTTCAATTCTGTTATATAAAACACTCAAAATATATTAGATAGAAACACCATTTTATGTAATCGTTGCGTCGTTTAAGTCGAAACAAATTATATTTAGAACACTGCTATTGTAGTTCTCGACCAAGAGTTAATATAGAGATACATATCAAAAGTTAATATACATATCCAAACCGAAATTTTGAATATTTAATGTAAATACAAATATTTGATGTATATATTTTTTGTATAGAGATACAAATATAAATAGTAAAATCAAATATTCAAAAATTTGTAATTGAAAATACTAAATATTATTTTATTAAATAGATAAATAATTATATAGAAATGTAAATTCTTTTGTTTTGGAATAATGAGTGAAACCCTAGCTTTTCTTCTTCAGATTTTTTCTCTTTCATCGTTGTTGCAGTTAGGGTTTTTGTGTTCGATTTTTGCTCTGTTACTTATGGCTCTGTCGAAGTCTAATCGATAAAATACACCTTCGTCCCAAATTTTTCTATAATTGGCAATGTTTTCTCTTTTTTTTGGTAAAAATTCTTTTATATAATATATTAAAGCCGAAACAAAATGAAAATTAATAACCATCTAAGCTTTGTCGTGTGATAACCCACCACAAAATAAGAATAAATAAAAGAGTTCACCTGCAAATCCATGGTTAGAATTTCGAATTGTCGAGACATTGTTACATATGAGGTGATTTCAGTGAGTTTTAATCGAATCCTCATTACTGTGAATTTGAGAATGGATATAATTGTTTCTTTCTCACCAAATCTAGTTTCCCAGGACGAATTGCAAAAAAAAAAAAAATTGTTATCAATTGATAGACTCCATACACCGTTCTATCCTTCATTGAGCATCTATTGAGAGAAAAAAAGTACTAACAATATAAGAATGTTTAAGGATACTCACAAGATGTTAAACCGCTTTGGACCAAGGCCACTACAAAAAAACAGACAAATATCAATGGACGAATCAATGGATCCGTCTGTTGATATCATTCCTAATGGATGACCAAGGGATAACATCCATTGCAAACGTGGTAATACATCCGTTGAAAGACCGTTGGAACCCTATTTTTTAGTCCAACGGATGCCTGTTAGAATATTTAGAATTTCGAGGCTGTCGTTAGGATAATTTGACATTGTATTTCAACAGGCATCCGTTGCTATAATCAATGGGTAACCGTTGGAAAATTCACTATTTATTCATCAAACTCGAACCTTTTACCATCACGCCATCAATATAATATATATTTTCAAATAATATTATTTTTTTCAAATAGAGATATATACATATCAAGAGAGTGGATGTATAGAAGAAAAGACACAATAACCGAGGAAGTTACTCAATAATTCTTACACGGATTGGAGCAGTTCATGAGTTTAAAGTCAATGCAACCTTGTTGTCCAGAATGCGGGACAATGTTATATCCCTGCAAAAGATGCAAAAATATGAAGTATCGCCTTTACAAGGTGGGTTTCATAGAGATTTATGAAATTGGTTATTTCAAGGCGAAAATTATGGCGGTAGAGATATTGTGCAAGAATCACAAGACATAGAAAGAAATGAAAAAGTTCTTTATGAAACGTCAAAATTCAATCCATATGTGGAAATAGATATTGATGCTTTTTCTGGTGTGTTGTTGAGCAAGCACATGAAGAGATTCCGAACAATGAGCCAACCCGATTTTTTAACTTATTGGATTCACTGAAACAACCTATATATGAAGGTTGTCGTGAAGGTCAATCTCGCTTATTTTTGTCATTAAGATTGATGAGTACAAAAACAAACTAGGATGATGTTAAAAATTATATGAGTTCATTTTACAAAACCATGCATGAATATTTACCGGAAATAATCAAGCTTCTGAGAAAAAGATTATTTTACAAGATTTGAAAATGCCACATGAGAAAATTGATGTTTGTAAACATAGTTGTATGTTGTTTTGGGGAAAAGATAAAGATCTCTTAGAATGTAGATTTTTTTCCCAAAAAACTATCTTCACGTAAATATGTATCGTAAAAAAATATTCTATATCCATGTAACATAGATAACTCGACGAGCGAAGAGATAATGCAATGTCCATCGTGTGGTAAGGCTTGGAAAGATTTTAATGAAATATTTCCTCAGTTCGCGTATGAAACGAGAATTTTTATCTTTTTCTGTCAACCGATGGTTTTAATCCATATATAAAATCTGGAAGTCAATATTCTCTATGGCTGGTGATTTTTTCTCCGTATAATTTCCCTCCCGATATGTGTCTGAAAAGAGAATTAATGTTTCTGAAGTTGCTGATTCCAGTACTAGAACATCCGAAAAAAGTTTCAATGTTTTTGTGCATCCCTTAATTCATGAATTAAGAGATTTTGGGAACAATGAAATTCTTTTTTATGACAAGTAAAAAGTAAAATTTCACATTAAAAACGGTCTTGTTAAGGATAATTAGCGAATTTCTTTCCTATGGAATGTTATATGTATGGAGCATGCACGAGATATTATCATGTCCCTATTTTATGGAGGACACAGATTCATTTTGACTAGTACATGGGAACAAATCATGTTAGTTTTATTATCATATAAGATTTCTTCCTCATGGACATACATTTAGAAAAGATAAGAAAATATTTTCGAAAGAACATGGTACAAAAAGAAGAGGCAGAGTGCATGCAAGCATGAACACAAATTCTTTACGAACGGTTAAATATGATGGAGGATTTACAAGAATCGGTAGAATATACGTAGTGGAAATCTTGGGCATTGAAAACGATAAGGCCAAGTTGAATGGTATAACTAGTATAAATGTAGTAATTTTTAGGAACTACCATATTGGAAATCACTAATATTGCATCATAATTTGGATGTTATACATATTGAGAAAAATTTTTTTGATAACATCATCAACATTGTTTTGAATGTGACGGGAAAAAACGAAAGATGATATACAACCAAGAAAAGATTTGAAGACAATATGCCGAAGACCTGAGTTGGAGTTAAGATATGGAAAGGTACTATACCAATATTCATATTGTCTAGGCTAGTGAAAACTTGCATTATAAGGTGATTAAAAGAAGACGTTAAATTTCGAGATGAATATACATCAAACATTGTTCGGTGTGTGGATATTGTGGGTTCAAGGCTGATCGGGTTAAAAAGTCACGATTGTTATGTTTTCATGCATCAAATCATTTCAATTGCATTTGTTGAGCTCTTACCATAAAATGTTCATGATGTGCTATGTGGAATTATCATATTTTTCAAAGATATATGTTCAAAAAATTTAAAAAGGGAATGGAGTTATTGAAAAACAACATCTCTCAAGTATTATGCTCTTTTGGAAAAAGTTTTTCTACCTTCCTTCTTCGATCATGGAACATTTTCCAATACACAAATGAGACAATATTCGGTGGCTCATTTGAATTCAGATAGATGTATCCTTTCGAAAGGGTTTTCTTTCATCTAAAGAAAAAGACAAAAAAACAAAGCAGCGGTTGAAGGATCTATTGTCAAACAATAATTGTTGGAAGAAATCATATATTTTAGCACATTTTATTTCTAGTCATATATTCCGACGAAACAAAGATGCTCACCAGAAAATCATACAAACTATCTATATCAACGTAATCCTTAATTTGACACAATTCCTGGAGATCTTTACACCAATTGGCGTATAGGAGGAAAATCTGATGAATATTAGCTAACACCAGATGAGTATAATTCATATCCACATATATATTACTAAACGATCAAGAGCTATTACCTTGCGAACGGTATAAAGAAAACTGGAAGATGTAGAAGATGAACATGACGATGAATTCAATGAACAATTGAAGGAAGATTCACCAATCAAAGAATCAGTCGAAGAAGAAATGTGAATAATATAATTATAATATCAAACTTTTGTAAATTGTTTGTTTTATATCATAAATACAATTTTCAACGAGAATTCGTTGGAAACTGCAACGAAAACTCGTTGAATCGTTTAATTTTGTTTGATACTGAGAAAAAAATTATGGGTTTCTTAATTTTCAACGACCATTCATTTATAACGCCCACGGATGGTTGTTGTAACGATTTAACCTGTCAACAGATGTCCGTTGGTAGCTGACAACAGATGCTCGTTGGTAACTTGTAACGGATGCTCGTTGGTATATGGAAACGTATGTCTGTTGGTAATTGATAATGGATGTCCGTTGAACAGGGTCATCATGACTATGCTACGCCTAATACCCTCGTTGTAATGTTTCAACGAGCATCCGTTGAAATTCTCAACGGATGACCGTTGGAACGAAGACATACAACCATTTATGTTGTCCGTTGTCTCTAGAACACAAGTTTCCAACGGTCATCTGTTGGAAATTACAACGGATGTTCGTTGGAAAACTAACAATCATGTCACTTAAATGTGTCCATTGATGTGACATTATTTCCAACGGACACCGGTTGCAATTTACAACGGATGTTTGTTGGGAAAATCTATATTTTAACCGTTGAACAGTTCATTTTCAACACAATCTCAAAGCCAAAATATCAATTTCTCTTAAAATTAATTTCTAAACACTTAAAATAATGAGAGCTCACTGATTTATCGATCACAGTGGGATGTTGACGGATTTCGTAGGAGCCCTGCCATCACCACCCCTGCAACAATATCAACCTCTTTCACCATTATTGGCACCACCGATATTTGATGAAGAAGATGATATGATGGATATCGACACTTTGATTCGATAGTTTGGACGATTCTCCTATTATCCCTATTATTGATCCTGAACGTCCTGACGTGACGTTATGGTAAGATATTACTTAGAAATATTGATATTTTAATTAATTATAAATATTGTTTAAATATTTTTTTAACATGAGCATGTTTGATGTGAATGATGTTCTTAAACACATGAATAACAACATCATCCAAGGTTCGTTTACAGATCGACTTTATTACTCCTGGCAAGTGACGTCAGGAGTTATACGTCGCCGATGGTGGTGTACATTTATCATAAGCGTATTCAGCATCAAATTTAATTTAGAATTATTATATACTTTTATTCACAAATTAATTTATTAAAATTTAATTTAGTAGCGCGCATATGGATGGCAGAAGAAGGGTACATTGTGCATCTATACCGCTTGGATGCATGATATGCAAACTCGGTTGTGCTTGATGATGAACAATACCAAACACAACTATTACAAGAAAAACACAAAACCGACATGGACAATAGACGAGGTATTCAATTAACTCGTCCAACATTGGGAGTCAGAGGATTTCAAGGCCAAAGCGAGAAGGCCAAAAAATCTCAGCACGACGAGAAAGTTCTCGGGATGGTCCGTATTTCCATACATCGGGATCAAAATCATTTTCGAAAAGAAAAAAAGAATTGGTAAAAATTACTTATATTAATAATCTAAAATTATTTTTATATAAAATTGTTAACTGATCATGTTACTATAATGTTATAGATGTAGATGATAGAAAGAGAACCGACTCTTCTTGAGTTGGTTGTAAAAACCCACGCCAAGAAGAAGTTCATCGTCAGGGAAGAGTTTGACGAATCTGAGCTTGTTGACCCGTAGAAAGAACGAATGGTGAAAGTTGTGACGGAAAAGATCACACAACAATCACGAGTCATCGGTTCAACTTCCAACAATCATAGTCCTTCACAAAGGCTAAAATTTATTTAGATGTATATAATAACATTGTTGTAATAATAATTCTTTAATTATAATTATGATATACTAACTTTAATGTGTTTTATATTGCATTCTATTAGACCGAATAAGGGTTGTCTATATGGTTTAGGTTCATTACAAAAAGATATCATCGAAAACGGCACGACGGTACCCTCGCGGTCCAAGAGACTTACACACAAGAACAGCGCATTAAGCAGCTCGAGACTACACTTCGAATAACACAAGATGAGCTTCGAGATACCCGAACGCAGATGTGTCACATGGAGAGTATCATCGAATTGATGACTAGCCGAGCGTATCAAGCACCACCACCGACGGAGAGAACAATGCCAAGACAAGAATGGATGAGACATTGTCGAGCACGGGGATGAAGACAACGATTCCAATTTAGATGGAGTGTAATAATTTTTTTTAGTGTTGTTTAAATTATATATATAATTGTTTTTTTAAATTTATTCATATAAACTATAAACAGACAACCATTAAACATTTTCCATATTTTCAACGGGGATCCGTTAGTAACTTTAAAATTTATGCCATTTCCTTTCCAGTGGGTATCCATTGTTCTTTCTCGTCAACACATTTCAACGGATATCCATTGCACATTTGTCAACGGATGTCGTTGCAAATCTCCAACGGATACCCGTTGCACTTTTCCAACGGATACCCGTTGACAATTTTCAACTGGCATCTGTTGAAACTTTTTTTGCAACTGGTATCCGTCGATACTTTCGACGGATTTATCTGTTACAATAAATTGAATATTTTTCAATGGATAAAATCCGTTATTGTTACAAATCACAATAGATGTGATTTTTCAACGATCGATTCTCAACAGCATCGAATCCGAAAAAGGTCATTTCCATCAAATTTCCAAATGACTTTTGCCTTCTTGGACATCAGATTCTTGGCATTGTAGACCTCCACAATTAATTTCCTCGTAGTATTATCCACCATTTATTGTTTGGCAAAAGAAAATATTGAAACATTAGATAATAGATTTAAATATTTGTAAATTTTTATTTTTTAGGATATCAATATTTCTCGGTGTAAATATATATAATTAATTCATCTATCAGATTCGAATATAAATAGTAAAAAAAATTGAATATCTTATTTGTGTTTACCCACTTAATGTCTACCAATAAGTTAAACCATCTTTATTTTTAAATTGGACCGTTCAATTACCACAGATTAATGTTATTGGAGCATTCGGTCTAATCCAAATTTTCCAAATTAAATATCTAAAACGCTGTCAGATGCGTTGGAAATTTAAACATCATCGTCATAATCAGATGATTATTATTATTATTATTATGATCATCATCATCATTATTATTATTATTATTATTATTATTATTATTATTATTATTATTATTATTATTATTATTATTATTATTATTATTATTATTATTATTATTATTATTATTATTATTATTATTATTATTATTATTATTATAACTCGAACGCAAAAATATACTAATTAATATGAATAACTCGAGAGAAATAACAAATTTAGAGAAAGATACGTTGTTACTATATATGCAAATTTTGGATAATATTGTTACTATTAAAGCTATTGCTATTTTAGATTTTCAACACTACAGGAGTTGCCCACGTGAAACACTTACTCAAAATAATAACAAATTTTCATCGCTATTTTTCGTAAAAATTGCATTTAAAATAATATTGATTGTGCATTCAAAATATTTTCTTTTAATATTTCTGTAAGTCATTCTTTGTTTTCTTTTTTTTGCAAGTGGATTGGCGTTTTATATTTTCCCGGAGCCTTAGGAACATGTAACTTGTCGTATCATTCAAAATTATTAATATATAAATGGTTGGATGCAAAATTTTCTAATTGAAATACTTTTCCAATATATTTATTTGGTCGATATGAGAAGGTCGGTAACCGTCCCTCGTGGCTAGGGTTTTTATGTGGCACTTATTAAAGTAATAATATCTTAATAAAAACTAACAAGTAATTAACCAATATATAATTTGGCCGATTATTTGCAATTGCTAATTTGTTATATGCGGACTATTATAACAGTTTAGAAGGCACTCGATATAAGGACGTATATAGTGGCGGATATAGAGTTTATTTTTTCTCCAAGGCAAAATATAGATTTTATGATTATTTTTTCTTTTGTATATGAGTATAATTTTCCTTTGTATAGGAGGCACACACAAAATATTAATATTAGTAATGTCATTTTAAACTTTAATAAAAATTTTAATAATATAAAAACTTATTTGGGGTGTAACATTAACTGTTACATGATCATTAAACCTTCCGATTTTTTAGGCATTTCTTTTAGGTATTCAGCGGTCATTTATTGGCTACGTGGTTGTCTAGATGGTCTAATAGGAGTGTCAAACGGGCCGGCCCGGCCCGAACCCGGCCCGAGCCCGTTTCGGCCCGGTTCATTCGGGTTCGGGCTCGGCCTGGCCCGTTTTAAACGGGCCTAAAATCTTCGGTCCGCGGCCCGGCCCGACGGGCTTCGGGCGGGCTTCGGGCAGCCCACGGACTAATATAAAAATTCGTTCTAAACCGTCTTTTGATAAATAAAAGTCTTCTGAATTACAATAGAAACGTTCGAAATCATTAAATTATCAAACTAACATAAAAATAAAAGCATTACATAATCAAAAGTCTTAACGGATAAATAAAAGTCTTCAACATTCAAACATATGAATTTTTTAGGGGGAAACGAACGGGAAACGAACGCCGGCGAACGGGAAACGAACGGGAAACGAACGCCGGCGACGAGCTGTTTTAAACGAAGGGGACGACGAGAGAGAGGAACGAGAGAGAGAGAATCGGGGAACAAAACGAAGAGCTCTGTTTTAGGTTAAAGTTCGGGCCGCCCGGCCCGGCCCGAAGCCCGACGGGCCGGCCCCGTTTCAAACGGGCTTTGTGGTCGGCCCGAGCCCGAAGGCCCGGTTTCAAACGGGCTTCCAATTTTACAGCCCAAGCCCGCGTATTTCGGGCGGGTTTCGGGCGGGCCCGCGGGCTCGGGCTGTTTTTTACACCCCTAGTCTAAGCATCCGTTTAGACAATCTTATTAAGGGATATAATTTATATGATTGATATGAAGAAATTTTAGAAATCTCATTGAATATAGGATATTCTTTGAGATATTTAAGATATTTTTTGAGATGTAATTGAATATTTCGAAAATATTATACGAGATAATTTGGATATTCTCCGAGATTATATTTCTTTTTTTTCGTTTGATATTGTCTACTTACATAAGAAAATTTTTTAATCTGGAATTCATTCGACATCTTATATTCAATCAAGATGTAATCTTATAATTTTTCCTGCTTCATCCCGATTTAAATATTATGTTGATGGACCCCGGTTGCAATGTTCATACTCTAGGACCGAACTTTGATGTAAATTGACCACCGATTGGATTGCAGATGATCCCATGTCTAGATATGTACTCGCAAGATGACTCACGATCGAGTATATTCAGACAACACTAATGATATTATATATCTAATATTTATTATTGTTTGAAGTTGTTTATGTATATAAGAAAATCTTTCGTGACTAATAAAATAATCTAGAATTCATTGATATATTCTTTTAATAAATAAGGCAACTTTGTAGAATCATATAAAGAAAGGAAAAATATCATTTTAATCACCCACCTTGTTAATTATAATTTAACTATACATGCATATGTTAGAATTAATTAAATATTATGGTCCATGTAACTTGGGTTTTTGGGCTTTAATATTAAAGTAGATCACTTTGATGGTTAGATATCTATTAAAGAATTAAAACTCCTGGGCAATTATCTAATTAAGGCCCATCTCTTCTTATCCATATAGTATTAGGGTTTAGGGTTTCCTAAACCTATAAAAAAGAGACCTTACCGTCTACGCTTTTATCCATCAAAAGGCAACTCATAGAAAGGGTAAAAGGAGAGAGAACAAACACTAGTTTCAGAGTTTCTTCAAAGTTTTTCCGCTGCACAACATGGATCCAGGTAAGTTTTTTTATCTATGTTATTATAGTGAATATTGTATGAATTATGCAAAGCGAGATCCTATTTGTGTTTAGGTTTTTCATAAAAAGTTAAATCTCTGAAAGCCTGAAATTATCTAACAATTGGTATCAGAGTCTGGTTGTGGCTAAGTATAATTCATCAATTAAAGTTTATGTTTTTTTATTGTTGAATAATGGGTTGGTATTCGTATATTAGCACCGAGATCGTCCACATAAATTTCCGACATAAAGATGTTCGTTAAATATGACTCTTGTTGCTTCGATGAATGTAATCATAAAGTAAAGAGCATAATTATTGATATGTCTAATTTATCATTCTTTTGAATGTTTGTTTTGCCCACATGTAAGCACTTGTGTATGCATATATGATGATCTGAGTGTCTCTCTGTATTAGTGGTGTATAAACATGTTTGTAAAGTTTAGACATGCGTATATGAATTGATAATTATTGAGATTTATCAAATCATGGGATTTTTTTTATGAATAAAAAAAAAGAAATATACGTGTTTGCTTTCATATTTGGAACTAGTAAAGTTTTGTAAAGTATTGTAAATATATATATATATATATATTATA
>CM071867.1:33728169-33741896 GCA_036759665.1 Gynandropsis gynandra
GAGAAAGGACAATGTCCTGGTCCATTTGCAAAATTCCTCGAAAGTAGGGGCATTTGTGTACAGTATACGATGCCGGGTACACCTCAGCAGAATGGTATAGCTGAAAGGCGGAATCGTACATTAATGAACATGGTTAGGAGCATGATATGTAATAGCTCTCTACCCCTTTCATTGTGGATGCATGCATTAAAGACAGCAATGTATCTGCTGAATTGGATTCCTAATAAGGCACCTGCATGTTTGGGGTTGCCAAGCAGAAGTAAGGGTGTATAATCCACATGAAAAGAAACTTGATCCAAGGAGAGTCAGTGGATTTTTCATTGGCTATCCAGAAAAATCGAAGGGGTTTATATTTTACTGTCCTAACCATAGTACGAGAATAATAGAAACTGGCAATGTTAGGTTCATTGAGAATGGTCAAATCAGTGGGAGTGATGAATCACGGAAGGTGGACATTGAAGAGATTCGGGATAATGTTTCAACACCCGATATCCCTCCTATAGTTCTTGTTCCTAATGTCACATCATCGTCACATGACATTTCGATACAACAAGAAGATATCCAAAACCCACATGATGAGAATGTACAGGATGAACCAGTCACATGACAGGAAGAGATTAATCAACCACAAATTATTTTGAGGTGGTCTGAAAGGCAGAAAAGATTCGCTATCTCAGATGATTATGAGGTTTATACTCTCGAACATGAATGTGACTTAAGCATTGATGAAGATCCAGTTTCATTCAATCAAGCCATGAACAGTAACAATTCTGAAAAGTGGTTTGATGCCATGAAAGAAGAATTAAAGTCAATGGATGACAACAAAGTCTGGGACTTAGTTGATTTACTGGAAGGTTCTAAGAGAGTTGGCTGTAGATGGGGCTTCAAGACCAAGCGTGACTCTAATGGTAATATCGAGAGGTATAAGGCTCGACTTGTTGCTAAAGGTTACACCCAAAAAGATGGCATCGACTACAAAGAGACTTTCTCTCCTGTGTCTAAGAAAGACTCTTTGAGAATTGTATTGGTTTTGGTTGCTCATTATGACTTAGAGCTTCACCAAATGGATGTGAAACCCGCTTTTTTAAATGGTGATCTAGAGGAGGAAGTGTATATGGACCAATCTGAAGGTTTTATAACCGCAGGAAAAGAAAATTTGGTGTGTAAGCTGAAAAAGTCAATATACGGACTAAAGCAAGCTTCCCGACAATGGTATCTTAAGTTTAATGATACCATTACATCTTACGGCTTTGTAGAGAACATCATTGATCGGTGCATCTACATGAAAGTTAGTGGGAGCAAGTACGTGATATTAGTCTTGTATGCTGATGATATTTTGCTTGCTGCAAATGACATAGGAATGTTACATGATGTAAAGAAGTTTCTCTCTAAGAACTTTGAGATGAAAGATATGGGTGAGGCAACCTATGTGATAGGAATAGAAATATTCCGGAACAGATCACAACGGCTGGATTGTCTCAAAGTTATATCAATAAGATTTTAGAGAGATTCAGAATGGATAAATGCTCCGCAGGGATAGTTCCAATTCAGAAAGGGGATAAGTTCAGTAATGAACAAAGTCCGAGAAACGAGTTGGAACGCAAGGAAATGGAAAGGATTCCCTATGCATCAGTGGTCGAGAGTTTGATGTACGCTAAAAAATGTACGCGGCCAGATATCAGCTTTGCTGTTGGAATGTTAGGCCGGTATCAGAATAATCCCGGAATGGACCACTGGAGAGCTGCGAAGAAAGTTCTGAGGTACTTGCAAGGCACCAAGGAGCACATGCTTGTGTATAAGAGAATTGACAATCTGGAGGTCATTTGGTATTCAGATTCAAATTTTGTTGGATGTGTTGATACCTTAAAGTCGACTTTCGGATATCTGTTCCTGTTAGCTGGAGGAGCAGTGTCATGGAAGAGTAGAAAGTAGTCTGTCATCGCTACTTCTACTATGGAAGCTGAATTTGTAGCATGCTTTGAGGCTACTATTCATGGATTGTGGATGCGGAACTTTGTCTCAGGGTTTGGAATTGTCGACTCTATAGCTAGACCGTTGAGACTTTATTGTGATAATTCTGCAGCTATCTTCTTCTCTAAGAATGACAAGTACTCTAAGGGTGCTAAGCACATGGAGATTAAGTACTTGGTTGTTCAAGAAGAAGTGCGGAAACATAGAGTGTCTATTGAGCATATTGGTACTGATCTTATGGTAGCAGATCCGTTGACTAAGGGATTATCGCCCAAGGCATTTAGAGGCCATGTCGAAAGGATGAGCATTACAGATAAGTTCTTGCTGTAGTGACATGTTCAGTGAATGTTTTTGCTCAGGATGTTTATGACATTTTTTTTGAATTCAATAACAGTTATATTTCTGCGATTACTAGTCATGTTATCATTATATTATTTTGTGTACCCGTGATGTTAAGTGAGATAACATGCATGATTGATACTTATAGTTTTCTCCTGGCCATTAAGAATGTTGGATGATGATCGGTTGTAATACTTGGAAGGGATCATGTTGCATGATGACGTGAAACCGCCATGATTCAATCGGTTGTTGTTCAAGTAAAGGTTATTGACGAAAGATGAATCTAATGTAAAGTTGCGCACTTAAAGTTTATTAGATCATCAAGTTGTCACATGGGCCAAGTGGGAGAATGTTAGAATTAATTAAATATTATGGCCCATGTAACTTGGGTTTTTGGGCTTTAATATTAAAGTAGATCACTTTGATGGTTAGGTATCTATTAAAGAATTAAAACCCGTGGGCAATTATCTAATTAAGACCCATCTCTCCTTACCCATATAGTATTAGGTTTAGGGTTTCCTAAACCTATAAAAAAAAGACCTTACCGTCTACGCTTTTATCCATCAAAAGACAAATCAGAGAAAGGGGAAAAGGAGAGAGAACAAACCCTAGTTTCAGAGTTTCTTTAAAGTTTTTCCGCTGCACAACATGGATTCAAAATTCTGATCTATGTTATTATAGTGAATATTGTATGAATTATGTAAAGCGAGATCCTATTTGTGTTTAGGTTTTTTTATAAAAAGTTAAATCTCTTAAAATCTGAAATTGTCTAACAGCATATACATTATAACTCATATACTTTTCAATCACTTCACATACACCAACTTCCAAATTGATACATTCTTGTTGATGTCGTGAAATTAGTTTCATTTTTTGTTGAACATAGATGATGTGGACGCCACAAAGGTAATATTGTTTGGATTTGCTTTCTAAATTTTAATTTCAATAGTTTATGTTTTTCCAAAATATTAAAATATATATTTTTTTATTTTAACTTTCTCAATGATGTGGTTACGTAGTGATTTATGTGGCATCCATATCATCGAGGTCTAACAGAAAATCTAATAAATTTTAGAGTGTTTGCATATGTGTATCAATTTGGAAGTCCGTTAAATTAGTATATTGTTGTGTAACGCATAACACATGAGTTATAATGTAAAAAAGAATACATATATAGCTCTATAAAAAATAAACAAGTTGAATGATTAAAATGAAAATTTTCGTTTTAATAAATAATATGATTTACTAGCACATATATATGTGTATATATATATTATATTGCATAGTACGCTAGATATCATATAGACATTCTAACACTTGATGTTGGACCATCATCTCACTAGGATTGACTCTTTTTATAACATTGATTGTAAGATATCATCGAGAATATCAAATACAAAATCTCCCAAAATATCTATAAAAAAGAAAAATAAACATTGATGTAACATATATTCATAATATCTTTTAAAATATGTATACATATATATATATATATATCAATTTGAGGCATGAAATAATAGATTATTATTTTTATTTTATTTTCAAAATAATAAAGAAAATTAATGCTCATTATTTAGAACTTACACATTGATAATTATGTATATAAAGATGTAAAATGAGCTTTCTGCTCGCAAGACAATTTTAGTTCGGATCATATTCGAATAAAAAGAACTGAATATTTTTTAATTTGTTTAAAAAACAACCTGAGTCACGAAAATGAATTAAAGTTTAGACGAGTTGGCGAGCTCGTGAGCGAATGAAGAACAAAATCACATGCAAATCACATATTTTTTTTTATTTCTACATATTATTTCTATTTAAAAAATAATATATTATTATTATTATTCCCTATTCCTACAAGAAGAATATATTTTTATTACAAAATAAGGAAAAAGAATATTATATTTAGTATTTTGTGAGCAGTTGAATTTATAATGTTTATATTCTATTTAGTATTTTGGCATTCAATAATTTTGTATTCTAAATAATGTTTTTACACTACAAAAAAACATGTAATTTTCAACGGATATATCCGTTGGAAATTGCTGTATTTCCGTTAAAAATGACTATTCCCAACGGATTTTAACGGATTTTGAGCTGTTGGAAATTGATCGTTGAAAATCTGTCACGTTGCAATTTGTAACATTATGCGGATTTTCAACGAGTGTGCAATGGATATTGTCTATTAATAATGTTTAACTGAGTGTAACGGCTATATCCTTTGGATACAAAAAATCCAACGATGCCCGTTGGAAGTTTGTAACGGAAGTCCGTTGAACACCTATTGAAAATAAAAATGGTGGGAGTTCAAATATTTCAACGGATACCCATTGGGAAAAAATGGCGGGAATTTTAAAACTTTAACGAATGCCCATTGAAGATTTCAAAAAATTTCAACGGTCATCCATTGATAACTTGATGAAAAAATTAAAAATTCGTTAACAAATTTTTTTTAAAAAAATAATTAAAAAAAAGTTTATACAAATTAAAAATCTAATTTACTACACTAGCACTGTCTTTACCCCCGTGATCACCAACACATTATGAAAGGTTGCATCAGAATCGATTATCGAGTTTTGTCTCGACGTTGTTTCCCCATCGGTTCTAATGGCTGATACGCTCGACGTGTTAACAACTCGATAATGCTCTCCATGTGACACATGTTATCTCGAGATTCTAGAAGCTCAGATTATGTTACTTGAATAGCATCTTGCGCTCCATGAAGACCATCTTGGGTTGTTCGAAATGTAGTTTCGAGATGCTCGATACACTGTTCTTGCGGGTAATTCTCTTGGACCACAGGGGGTACCGTCGTGGTTTCCTCGATAATATCCTTTTTGAGTGAACCTAGACGTATAGACACCCTTATACGGTCTAACAGACTACAATGTAAAAAGACTCAGATCGCCGGGAGTTGAACCACATACTTGTGATTGCTGTGTGAACTTCTTCGTCATAGCTTTCACGGTCAACGTCGGTTTGACATTCCTCTTGTAATAGTTGCTCTTGACATTGTTCGTCATCAAGCGAAATCGGGCTTACATGTTGTGCATTCAAGCTGTGTAGATGCGCGACGTATCATTCTTCCGCCATTTATATGCACGCTGTAAAATTAAATTGAAATAAATTAGTTTATAAATAAAAGTAAATAATAATTTAAAAATTAAATTTTATATTAAAATTATTTAATGATGAATGTACACCACCATGGTGGTGTATAACTTCACGTGTCACCTGTCAGGAATAGTATAGTCAATCTTGTAGCGATCTTTAGATGATGTTGTTGTTCGTATGTTTCATAACATCATCCACATCAAACCTGCACGTGAAAATAAATTTATTAGATAATATTTATAATTAAATACAATATGAACTATGTAATTAACATCTTACCATAATGTCACATCAGGATATTCAGGATCAATAATCGGGACAGAAGGATGCTCGTCGAAACTATCGATCAATGCATATATGTCCACCATATCATCTTATTAATCAAATATCGGCGGTGTCGATATAAGTGATGGAGGCCGATGTAATGGCAGTGGAGGCAGTGGCGGGGCTCCAGCCGAACCCGCTAGTATTCCACCGTAATAGACAAATCATCGAGCACTCATTGTGTATAATTGTTTTTAAGTGTTTGAGAGAAAATTTTGGTTGGAGAGAATTTTTGTTTTGAGATTATGTTGAAAAATGATTTGTTCAACGACTCATATACAGAATATTCCAACAGCATCTGTTGAAAATTGCAACGGATGCCTGTTTGAAATAACGACACCTTAACAAACGTAATTAATTGACATGACTATTGGTTTCTCAACGGGCATCTATTGTAATTTCCAATGGATGCCTGTTTGCAGCGCGTGTTCCTAACGCAATGAACGATGAAATGACGATACGCCTCCCCTGTCAACGGGCATCCGTTGGAAATTGCAACGGATGCCCATTGAGAAATCAAAATCGATATTGTAGGCATATGATAGCCATGATGACCGTGTTCAACAGACATCTGTTGGACCGTGAGACAGATGCCCGTTGCAAAGTCTTAAACGGGCATCCTTTGTACCGTACCAACGGGTGTCCGTTGGCGTGTACCAACGGTCATGCATTGGCAACCTCAACAATGACAATGAGCATTTGTTTTGTTTTTCCTAAGGATGCCCGTTGACAATTTAAAAACCTTGAAAATTTGCTAAATATCGAACAAAATTTAATTATTCAACGAGTTTCTGTTGCCATTTCAAATGGATACCCGTTGAAACTTGAATATATTAAGTTAAAAATAATTTTGAAAAGTTAGATAAATTTATATATTACAATGACATAATTCACATTTCTTCTTCGGTAGATTCTTCGATTGGCGATTCTTTTACACCGTATAAGGGGATTCTATACAGTCTAGGTACTCTACGAAAAGATATTGTCGAGTACCCCCAAGAAGTACCCCCACAGTCCAAGAGACATATACATAAGAGAAACGCATCGAACAACTTGATGCTAGTTTTCAAGAAACGCGAGCGCATATGCATCACATGGAGAGTATAATCGAGTTGTTGACCGGCCGAGCGTATCAGCCACCACCACCAAAGATGGGGGCAACAATGATGAGACAAGAATTGATTATTAACTCTAATCAAATGTTTTTCCTAGACGTTGGCGAGGACGAGGATGACGAAGACAATACCGGTTTAGACGAAATGTAGTGAAAAAATTTTAAACTTTTGCATAGATTTTTGTATATATTGACAAACCTTTTTTATTTTATCTTTTGTTTTTTTTAAATCATCTTGGTAGAAACAAATACCCGTTGATAACTGAACACACTTTTCAATGGGCATCCGTTGCAAAATTACAAAATTCCTACCAATTCTTTCCAACGGACCTCCATTGCTCGTTCTCGCCAAATCCTTTAATGGGCATCCATTACAAAGTTATAGATTTCCACCAATTAATTTTCAATGGGCTTCCGTTGTAAAATTTCAGCATTCCCACCAATTCATTTTCAATGCATTTTTTGCAAATTTGCAACGGTTTTCCATCAAAATATTTTTAACAGGTATCTGTTGCAAATAGAAATGGACATATACATTGCAATACCCCTTGGCAATTTTGAACGGATAATTTTCGTTGACTAGCCGTTGAAATTTGCAACAGGTGATATTTTTCAACGATTGATTTCCAACTACTTGAAATCTGTTGGAAACGATCATTTCCAATGGAAAATTTATCATTTCAATGGATATGGCTGATGGAAATGACATGTTTTTTGTTACATATTTCAGCAAATCTATTTCGAGTCGTATATTCCAAATATATAGAAAAGATTAGAAGAAGATCATACAAATTACTTATGTCAATATAACGTCATTTGGTGCAAGCCTTGAGATTTTTATACGAATTAGACTGGAGGACTAGAGTAATATTGACTAACATCAAAGGAATATAATCACGTCCACATATATATTTTGTTAAATTTTCAAGACCTATTACGTTTCGAAAAGTACAAAAAAGATAATAATCATTAAATTCATTACATACATATTTATGGCAATACATTAATGTTTGTTTGTTTAAACTTTTATGACAAGATACTTGATAAAGAAGTAATGGACACATACCTCGTCTAAGCGCTTATGAACACAACAAAATGAAAGTTCAACGTTATGCCTTGTGATTGAGAGATTATGTAAATATACATCTCATTGTAGTATTTCCTAAAATGATATTTTATAATTAATAATTCACGGTTATATTATATGTCCAGAGTTACGATGAGAGGCATCCTACGTGATTCAGACATTTGGCTAACGGTCATGCAAGAAATATATTGTGCTGACCAATTATGTTTACTCACGGATACACCTTCCATACATATATACGAGCACAAAAATCTTAGAATCACATACAAATACAAATTTTGTGTTAATAATGAAATAGAGCAAGATAATTTCTATGGTATCTTGCATCAAATTCTACGGTTGAATAACTTCGTTATTTGATTGAATAAGAATGCTTTTCAAATGTGAATGGTTCGACCGACCAATAAGATGCAGTACACGAAATCAATGAGGACGAATTGACATCAACCGTCACAAAATTACGTAGACTATGATCCATTATACCGATCAGGTACGTTATGTTCATTATCCTAAAATATTGAAACGTTGAAAAAAAAAAGAGTGGTGGATCATAGTGGAGATTAAACTACGTTGAGTTATAAACACAGAAGAAAAATAATATCCATTGCAAATTGAAAATTTTGAGACAATACACTTAATTGAATCTATAATTCACGAAAATATTCTTGCAAGGATCGATATAGATGTTGAATACATCAACATATGAAGACGTTGAACTGGAAAATGCAAAAGATGAACTTGACGATGAAATCAATGCACTGTCGAAAGAAGACTCACCAATTGATGAATAAACGAAAAAAGAATTGTGAATATCATAATTTTAATATTAAAATGTTTTAATTTTAATTTCTTTTAAACTCTCTGCATCTATTATCAATAGACTTTCATTGATAATTTTTCCCGACGCTCGTTGATATTTAGAAATTCTCTTCAAGACTTAGAAATGTTTTTCGGATTTCAATTCTTTCAAACTTTTTAACGAACATATTTTGACATATATAACGAATGCTCATTGATATAAAGCAAATTTATTCAGATCTCATTTTCAACAATCATATGTTGGCCTTTTGCAACGGATGGTCATTGCATATTCCAATGGATGCCCATTGCAATTTCTAATGGCATCCACTGCAATACCTTATAATTATACAGTCTTTGGCTACCTAGCTTTTGAGAGCAAAATCCGTCAAATTCTCTCATAAATCCTTTAAAGATTATGAAGGCTCAACATTTTATAGGTCACAAAGGATTATAGGTGCCGCTGATATTTGATGACGATGATGATATGGTGGAGATTGACGATACGATTGATAGCTTCGACAAACATCTTATTGTTCCTATCATTAATCCCAAACGCCCCGAGGGAACGCTTTGGTATAATTTTTAATGTATATTTTTATTAAAATTATATAATATTTTCATCTACATATGAATTTTTGACGTGGATTTAGTCCTAAAACACACGAACAATAACATCATTCAAGATTCTTTGCAAGTTCGATTATACTATTTCTAGCAAAAGTGACACGACAAGTTATTCACTACTGATGGTTGTGTACCTTCATCGTATGCTTTTCATTTAGATAATAATTTAATTAATTATTGAATTCGTTAACATATTATCTGACTTTATTTGGTTTGTTAGAGAGTTTATAGATGGCGCGGCATGCAATCACAACTATGACTAATAATTAACAATGGCAAAGGAATTACAACATCAAGAATGCCAAACTAACATGGTTCAATGAACGAGGGTTTCAAAAATCTCGTTCAATATTGGGAGTCAGAGGACTTCAAGGCGAAGATCGAAAAGACAAAAAGTATCGGTATATATTTGGATTATAATTATATTATATATAAATATTATATAGATCCGTTTAGACGTTCGGTGTCCACCTGCCTAACGTTTATTTGAACCTTGCTATTATATGTTTACGGTTTAGGTGGTTTGTATTCATGGTTTCTATTACATATTTAGTTGATTTATGGTTTTGGAATAGATTCATAATTCATGGTTCATATGTTTGTGTTGTAAAAAATGAAAATGATTTAGTTAGTAATGATTGTGACGAGAAAGTTGTTAAAAAAATATGAATTGTTTTTTGTTATAAAGATTTTAAGAGAGTTTGAGAGAATCTTAACATATTTTAGGATTTTTAATTTTTTTCCTTCTTCGATCTTCGAGTTTGTAGTGATATGTTTCGTGATTTGATCATCAATCACATTTGTGATTGTTGTGCAAGTGATGAGGTTATTAGGTTTGCCAAACCAAGTGTTTGATAGATTGTCTAAGTAACATATTGAAATTATCTTCCCTTTGTTTGTTATGGATATGGATATTGAGAAATGATGAGCTTCAACTTAGAAATCTCTTTTTCCTAAATTTTGAGAGATTCTGAAATGTAGTTGATTTCTAATTCAAGAAAATGAAAGTCTTATGTCATTTATATAATATTTCAATAGTTATGGGTTTAAATCGTAATTATTAAAAGGTTAATAATTATAAATAAACAAAAACGGGTTTCATTAGAAAAAAAATTCTAAACTTAGAAACCCTAGCCGACAGAAAAGAAAAACCCGAAGAACGAAAAACAGTTTTCGTTATTCCCGAATTCCGCATCAAAGCAGATCCGATCTCGGCGTGGATACGAGTAGAGGGCTTGCATCATCAAGCCTCGCATCCGCCGCACGTTTAACGCTATAGGTACCATGAAATTGTTTATGTATTTGTATATCGTTGATAATCGAAAAACTTCTCGTAAACATGACTAGATCTATAATCGGGTTGATAAAACACGTTTCCGCAATTGAAATCAACCCTACAGTGGTATCAGAGCGTCTGGATTCATGTTTAGCATTAGCTTGTTCGATATTTTGTGAAAAATTTGGATAAAAAATGGTAGCAGTCGCGCGCGCGTACACGAACAATCGCCAGAATCGCGCGAAGGAGAGAAGGCGCCTGGGCGATGGCCGACGCCCAAGCTGGGCGGACGAGGATCGTCCTTCGCAAGCGAAAGGCCGGCCGGGGTGTCCCTGACCGGCGCGGCACAGGAAAGGCCGAGAACAGACGACGCGAAGCTTCGTGCGCGAGAGAGAGAGAGGGATCGCTTGAGCCCGCGCAGCTCGACGGGTCTTCAGCGTAGGACGGCGTCGCACGGCGCTAAACCCTAGCGCCTCCTGATGCCCGAGCGGGTGAGTCGCGTGTGCCCGCGCGGGCGCGACGCGTGAGCCCGGACTGGCACGCCTAACCCACAAAAAAAAAGAAAAATATAATTAAAATTGAGAATTTTCATTTAAATAAATAATTGAGTTCTTAAACGATAAAACAGTTTATCGTTAGGCTTTTCCATCATCATAGACGTTATGAATAGATTCTCGTTTTCATGGTACGACCTGACTAACATGAGGCATGTAGTTCAAGAATTCGATTCATACGTCTATGACATCATATGTCTAGTGGGAGAAATCAATTAGTTTTTATAAACGCCTGGACTACCCGGGAAACATAAACTTAATTGATATCCGACCATAAGCTGAAGGATGAACTCGACTATATCGATAGGAACGACCTGACTACCAGGTGACTATGTGATATAGAGTCATATTAAAATTAAGAACTTTAATTAATAACTGAGTTCTTAAATGATAAATTGTTTATCGTTAGGCTTTTCCCTCATCGTAGATGTTTTGAATAGGTTCTCGTTTACATGGTACGGCCTGACTATCCGGAGGCATGTAGTTCAAGAATTCGATTCATACATGTATGAAATCAGATGTCTATTGGGAGGGATCAATTAGTTTTTGTAAACGCCTGGACTACCCGGAGGACATAAACTTAATTGATATCCAACCATGAGCTGAAGGATGAACTCAACTATATCAATAGAAACGACCTGACTACCAGGTGACTATGTGATATAGAGCCATATTAAAATCAACCTGTTTAATATGCTTAAGAAACGACCTGACTATGAGGGGGCTTATGCATAATTAGTCCAGGAGATATTACTCAAAGAAATACGATTTCTGAATACTACTGTAGTATTAATCAATAAAATAATCATTTATATGAAAATCTATATCTATTTGATTAAATAAGTGTTCTAATAAATGCTGCAATTTTTTCTTCTAGATTTCCCGAAGAACGTCTTCAATTTCCCTACGTGTCATTCTCGATGTCCAGAAACTTGTTTGGGATAATTTTGATGAATGGTACCGCAATCTCAAAATCGTCCTCAAGCAGGAGAAGTTACTCGATGCGATCGAGAATCCTATCAAGGAATCTCCTACTGATGACGACGAGGATGGCTTGCTCGCTTGCATAAAGCAAAAGGATGACCTTGACACTGCAAAGTGTATCATCTTAGCCTCAATGAGTTCAGAACTTCAGCGCCAGCATGAGGATATGGATCCTAGCTCTATCATTGCACATCTTAAGAAGATGTACGGTGTACAGAGCAGAATGGCAAGATATCAATTGTCGAAGGCTATGTTCAAGTCTAGACTGACTGTGAACTCTACGGTGGGACCCCATGTTCGAAAGATGATCGGTCTTATCGAACAACTTGTGAAGCTGGGGTGGACACTGGACAAAGAGTTGTCTCAAGATTTGATCTTGCAGTCGTTACCTGAGACGTTCTCAGCGTTCATTGTTAACTTTAACATGAACAAGATGGACATGGATCTGCATGAGATGTTGAACCAACTGATTGATTATGAAAGTCAGTCAATGTCCGAGATGTCTAAAGATCTAGTGCCATAATGATGGTCGACTCTTCATCCAAGAAGGGCAAGGGCAACAAAAAGCCCAAGAAGAAGCCCCATGGGTCCAAGGGTGGTGTGACCAAACTCAAGGGCAAAAGGGGCAGATATAACCAAACTGATGCTGAGTGCTTCTTCTGTAAGAAGAAAGGGCATTGGAAGAGAAATTTTAAGGAATACCTTACATCTATTAAAAGGAAAGAGGGTAAGACCTACATGAGAAATATTTTCATGATTTCTTTAACTACTATTGATTCTTCTACTTAGGTATTGGATACCGGTAGTAGTTTTAACATCTACAATGTGTTGCAGGGGTTGAGAATCAATAAAAGGTTGAAGAAAGGTGAAGTCAACCTACAAGTTGCGAATGGTGCAAGCGTTTCGGCATTAGCTGTAGGATCAATTTCTCTTTGTATGCCTTCGGGCAAGATCTTGGTTTTAGAAGATTGTTACTATGTTCCAAAATTTGTTTCGAACATAATTTCCATTTCTATGTTAGATAGATGTGGTTATAAAACAATCTTCGATAATAAAATTTGCTCTATTTTTCATAATGATGAATTATGTGCAAATGGTTATTTATATCAAGGCATCTATGTTTTACCCAATGCAAAAGTTAATATGATTAACATGCATATTTCTGGTTTGAAAAGAAAGAAAGATAATTCAATAAATCAAACTTTTCTTTGGCATTGTAGACTAGGTCATATAGGCGAGAAAATGATAAACAAGTTGCATAATGAAGGTCTTCTTGGTCAATATGATTATGAATTATATGCAACTTGTGAGTCTTGTCTCAGTGAAAAATGATCAAATCTCCGTTTACTGGAATCGGAGATAGAGCTACTGAACTTCTAGGACTCATACATATAGATGTATGTGGAGCTATGAAACTTCAAGCCAGAGGAGGATATTCTTATTTCATAACTTTCACTAACGATATGTCTAGATATGGATATGTGTATCTTATGAAACACAGTATGAATCTTTTGAAATGTTCAAGAGATTCCGCAGTGA
>CM071867.1:33750723-33864096 GCA_036759665.1 Gynandropsis gynandra
ATGCTTTTTAGTTGAAGTATGGACGAAAGACGAGTTGGTTTGATTGTCATTGCCGGTTTCTTCCTTCTGATGATACATTACGATGCAACAAGAGGAATTTCAGAAGGAATATTGTTGTGCGGAAATCTCCTCCTCCAATTTTGACAGGCAAAGAGATATTGTATGAACGACTTCTCGCTTTGGGTATTCCTAGGAGTATAGATTGCGGAGGAAACAATCATCCGAGAATTGATGGTTATGGAATTACCCATAATTGGTACAAGAAGAGCATATTTTGGGATCTTCCGTATTGGAAAAATCTGAAGCTTCGTCACAATCTTGATGTCATGCACATAGAGAAAAATATTTTCGATAATATCATCAATACAGTAATGAATGTCACAGGAAAAACGAAGGATAACATTAAATCACGGAAGGATCTCGCAGAGTATTCACGGAAGGAGTTACATATAAGTGGAGATGGTAAAGCTCCAGTTCCGATATTCAGATTGTCTAATGAGGAAAAATCTAAATTGTTGCACTGCAATTGCCGACGGTTTGCGGACTGGGATTGATTACCGACGCTCGTTTGCGGACGGCGCGTGCCAGTCCCTAATCGGTCCCTAAATTGCTTTCCCGACGGATTAGGGACTGATTCTTCAGTCCCTAATCCCTGAATTTCTTGTAGTGTCTCCTTAAATCCGTCTGCAATCACGAAGAACTCAAGGAATATTTTCGGTCCAGAAATTTGCAGACGAATTAAGAAAAATTTATTTTTCCGTCCTTAATCCGTCTCGAAATTTAGGAACGTCATTTCTTTTGAAATAATAATTTCCTTGTAGTGTTTGTTAAACCGTTTATTAGTTTGTTAGTTTATTAGGTGTTAGTTATTAACAATATATTAGCATATATGTACTAGAAAATATTTGGATAAAATTTGAATCCAAATTTTCTACTAATTCTATCATTCTTCTACTAATTCTATCAATCCAAATGAGTTCGATGTTGTAGTCTCTAATAACAACTACAAGTCGTAGCAACGACCTTTTTTCACCCATTCTGATCTTTATGGTCATACTATCAATCAGTCCTATAAGCTCTATAGTTATCCTCCCCGTTATAAGCCACTTATATCATCCTCTATTCCTGAGGATTTCTCATTCAAGAATGGTTCTCAACCTACCTTTCCTCGATATTTTCTTTAAAGAAAAATATTAAAATAAAAATAATTTAAATATAAATATATTATAATATTAAAAAATAAAATATATAATAAATTTAATTTCAGTTGCATATTTTAAAAAATATTTATAATAATGTGATTTGTTATTATTTGATATAAGTAGATGTGCAACTAAAAATTCGTTAGTTTGATATAATTTTGAGAAATTTATCTATTATTCTATTTTAAAAAGATGGTGATAATATCTCAATATAAAAATCAAAATTAAAAACAAATGTATATAAATCAGTAAATAAAATAATATAAAAATAATAAAGTAATATATAAATATCCAAGATAACCTTGAAGATTAAACCGCGTGGAGTTATAAACATAGGAAAAAGATTCATTGTAAACCGATAATCCTGAATAATTACGCTTAATTAAATCTGAAAATCCCGAAAAGATTCTCGCGATGACCAACACAAATGGTGAATATATCGAAAATTTTGAAGATCTTGAACAGAAAGATGCAAAAGATGAACGTGAAGACAAATTCAATGCACCATCGAAAGAAGATTAAAATATTTTAATTTAAATTTTTTTAAATTTTCTGAGTTTATTATTAACGTATATCTGATGATCATTTAGAAGGACACTCGTTGATAATTAGAAATTCTCTTTGGGACTTTTTTTAATTTCCAATCTTACCACCGTTTCAACGAGCATCCGTTGATATTTATAACGGATGCTCATTGATATGTAGCAACTCAACTTTAACAGGTTTCCATTGGTAGTTGCAACGAATTCCCGTTGGTAAATTGCAACAGACATTCTCTGAAACCGACCATCATAATGCTAGTGTAAGCTTATACATAATTTTCCAACAATCATCTATTGAAAATTCCAACAGATGCTCGTCAAAATGGTAACTGAAAGATTGTGAGCTAATTTTTGTGGACTGGACATCGTTATCAACGATGATCCATTTCAAATTCCAATAGATGTTTGCTAAAAAATTATGCATTTAATCCCTTGAAAAGTTCCATTTTCAACACAATAAAAAATAAAACAATGAATTCTCTATTAAATACTTTAAACACTATGAGAGCTCAACATTTTATGGATCACGAAAGATTGGCGGCGGGCCCACCACCACTTCCTTCGTTACATATATTGGCATTGTCGATACTTTATGACAAAGATGATATGATGGATATTGATAATTTGATAACTTCGACAGATGTCCAAACGTTTCTATCATCGATCTCGAACGCCCCACAAAACGCTATGGTATAATTTTTAATATATATTGTATTTATTAAAATTATTTAAATTATATAATTTTTCAATTACATATATAGTTTTGAAGTGGATGATGTTCTAAAATACACGAAAACTAAAATCATTCAAGGTTCAATACAAGATCGATTATATTATTCATGACAAGTGAAGCCAGAGGGTATTCGCCGCCGATGGTGTGTACTTTCATTGTAAATTTTTCATTTATATAAGATTTTAATTAATTGTTTTTCAAATTTATTTAATATATTAATTCGTTTCTATTTCATATTGTAGAGGGTTTATAAATTGTAGAAGAACCACACATCGTGCATCTATACCGCGTGGATACATGATATGCAATCACAATTGTTATTAATAATGAACTACGTCATAAGGAATTACTACAACCAGAACGCCAAACTGGCATGGTTCAATGGACGAGGTTTTTAACCAACTCGTCCAACATTGGGAGTCGAAGACTTCATGGCGAAGAACACAAAGACCAAGAAGTGTCTGTACGTGATAAGGTTCCTGGAAATGGTCCGCATAGCCATACATCGGGAGCAAAATATGATTTTTTAATTTATAAATTATATGTGTTTATATTTTAAAATTTTAACTAATTAATATTAATTTTATATTTCATATGCAGATATGGGAAGAGAACCGATATTTCTTGAGCTGGTGACCGAGACATGCCAAGAAAAACTCTATAGTCGAGGAAAATGCCGACAACCCAGAGCTAGTGGACCCTCATGCAGAACGGATTGTGAAAAACGTGATGAAGAAGATCACACATCAATCACAAGCTTTCGGTTCATCCACGAATGATTTTAGTCCTTTACAAAAGGGTAAAATATGATTATTGGTAAAATTTACTCATTTTAACCATCAATTGTAATTACAAATAAATTTGTTTGCTAACGTTAAATTGTTTTATATATGCAGTATGTTCCACCGTATAAGGGACGTCTGTACAGTTTAGATTCTCTATAAAAATATATTGTTGAGGATGTCACGATAGTACCTTCCACGGTTCGAGAGACATAATACGAAACAACGATGCATCAGCAACTCGAGTGTCCATTGTAAGATTGGTTAGCGAAGATGCGTCATATTGAGAGTACAATAGAGTTGATGACCGGCCAACCGTATCAGCCACCACCATCGACACATCATACGGAGGACACAACATCGAGACAAGAACCAGTGTTTGATCAGACATCGAGGAGATAGAGAAGAAGAATACGATGGTCATTTTGATGATTTGAAGGATGATCTATTTTTATTTATATTTAATTTGGTTATAAATATTGTATTACACTTTTGTATATATTTAAATTAATATTTTAAGTTTAAAATTTATTAATATTTTTTATTTTTAAAAGAATTCGTTATAATATCAACGAATGTCCGCTGATGATAGAAAAATAATATCAACATGTATCCATTGAAATCTTTTTAATTTCTCGCTCAAAGCTACCAACGATCATCCGTTAGTTTTTCCCTGTGAAAATTTTCAATGGATGATCGTTGGTGTTCATTTAAAAATATCTACAAACACCCGTTGAGAGTTGCAACAGTTGTATTCGTTACAGTTCGTTGATATTCTTGAAACAAATATATCTGTGGTAGTTTGTCGATATGTTTTCAAAGGATAATGGCCATTGAAAAGCCCTCAAGTTTCATGGATGGGTCTCGACCTATCAATAATTTTTGTGGATGATAGGGACCCGTCTGCAAATTTCCAGACGATCGCGGCCCATCCGCATTTTAAAAAAATATTTATAAGATATTTCGACGTTTTTCCAATGATGATGCCGTCCGTAATGCAGTCGTTTTTGTCGATTTGTGGATGGGTCTTCTAGTCCGGAATTACAGACGGTTTACAGACTACTATATCAATGTGGAATTACGGACGGTTTACGGCCTGCTATATCAGTCCGGAATTACAAACGGTTTAAGGACTTCTATATCATTTCGGAATTATAGACGTATTACATTTACGAACACTCGATTATGGACGGAATCCTTTTGTCCCGAAACTATTCGTAAACCCATTTCTAGACGAATATAGCCTTTCGAAATATGTCATTTTCTAGTAGTGTTGCAATGGATGAGCATTTACAACAGTCGATTACCAACAGTCTTGAATCCGTTGAAAGTACTTGATTTCAACGGGAAAAAAATGATGATTTCCAACGAATTTGGCTATTGGAAATGACCTCTTTTTTTTGTAGTGCTAGACATGCTAGAAAACGTTCTACATATTTGCATGACTATCATTGTTTTCTTAGTATATATTCTTTGTTATATATTTCTACTTTTCCCTCATCTTTTGTGTTATCTTACGATAATTTATCATCATCTTATAAATATTTTTGTTTTTAATCTTTCTCCTGATAGAAAACTAAGTATTTTTATACAAACTCTTGGTTCAGATAAATAAAGGTTTGCAATTGATACAAAATGACAACTCTTATCTTACAATGGTAAATTGTCTATTGTCTCTTTACAACCTAATATAATATTTATTGGATGTAAATGTGTTTAAAAAATTAAAAGAAATTCATATGGAACAATTGATAGGTTCATAGCAAGGCTAGTTGCATAACAATCAATAAGGAGTTGATTATTTTGACACTTTTCACTCGTTGCTAAACTTGTTACCGTAAAGCTTCTTCTTGCCTTAATATTAAATGGTCTCTAACTCGGCTCAATGTCTCAAATGTCTTTCTTTATGGAGATCTTGAAGAAGACACATGTCATTGCCTTCTGGTTTTACTTCACTTGCTGATACTTCTCTCCATGTTAATGTAGTCTGAAAATTAAAGAAGTCTATTTACGGTTCAAAATAAGCTTCACAATAGTCGTATAACAGATTCTCACAAGTTTTGTTGGATATAGGGTTTAAAATATCCGCTTTTGATCATATCTTATTTGTTCAAAAATCATATAAGAATTTTATTGCACTTCTTAACTATGTCGATGATATTATTATTGCTAGTAACAATGATCAATCTGTTTTAGAACATAAGAAACTCCTTATCAAATACTTCACCATAAAGGATCTTGGACGTCTTCATCACTTCTTAGGACTTGAAGTTGCCACGTCTGATCTGAAATTTCAATTTTACAAACGAAGTACTGTGTGGATTTGCTTTCTGAAATAGGTTGTAAGTTTTTTAATACACCTACGAAACCTATTTTTCAACTCAAAATAGATTTCGAAACTTTGTTAACTCATGATACAAGTTACAAATCTTAAATATATAAACTTTTTTATTTCACAATTACAAGGTCTGACATTTCTTATACAGTTCATAAGCTTAATCAAATACTTTCTTCACCAGCAACAAAACATTTCAAAGCAGTTCAGAGTATTGTTAATCCAGGATAAGTTTTTTTAACTTAGCGAATTATGACATTCGGTTGAATACTTTTGCAGACTCTTATTGGGCTGTTGATCTAGAATATAGAAAATCATTCTCTAGATTTTGTGTATTCTTTGTGAATCTCTTGTCTCGTTGAAGGTTAAGAAGCAAACCATAGTCTCAAGAAGTAGCACAGAGATTGAATATTGATCTCTTGCAAATGCCACAAGTGAACCAATGCGGTTGGCGTTTTTCTTCACATTACTCTCTCTTATCCCACCAATTTGTTCTATGACAATAAGTTAGTTTTATACATTGTTTTAAATCTCGTCTTTCACAAAATTACTAAACATATTCACATCAATTATCATATTTTTACAAACAATCTCAAAAAGGGTTTCTTGAAGACAATGTACGTCAAAACTGATCATCAAGTTGCAGACACCTATTTTATTTGGATTTGAGGTGGTGTATTATATGTGTATTTTGTTAAAGAATTCGTTAATTAGTTAATTTTTAGTTATTAATAATAGATTAATATAAATATGTGTATTAGAAAATATTTTGATACAATTCCAATATACACTCACTTTTTGTTTTCTTTCTTTGCATAACACCATTTCCTCTATCTCTCCCTTTTCAACTTATTTGTAAAGTTTTTTTTTTCTCATTGAATTCTTCTTCTTTTTCCAACCAAAATTGGTTGTTGATAATAATAATAAGATATGCTAATATTTTTTCCATTGATCCGCTACAAATAGATGAATAAAAAATGTTTAGTTCGATAAATGAGTCGACGGTACAAAAATATTTTTTCTATTTAAAGTTAAAATTTTTCATTTTTCGAAGTATTTTTACATTAATGAAGACCCTAATCATACAGTAGACCGCATGATCCATCTTTTTTTAAGGTATTAAAAATGATGACTATAATAATACGACCGTTATGCATAAGTGTATATATATATATAGGCGTACATACCATTCACGCGTTTTTAAAAATATCAAAAGACGTACAAATATTTGAAACATAAAATGTTGTACATCAATTTTGTTTCCTTTAAAAAAATTTATTATAAAGTAAGAAAAATTTATATTCCCAACTTTTCTTTTCATCGCATTTTAATCCTATTTTTCATAATTTTTTCTATATTTTATTTCCTCCTAAACTATAATTATTAATTTTGTTCTCCCTTAAATTTTAAATATTTATCATATTTTTCATTCATTAAATAGCAGTTCATTTTTCTGTAAAATCTTTTCAAAACATTTTATTTTCCCCCAAACTATGTTACTTCTAGCATATTTCCCCTTAATTATATAACCTTTAGCTTATTCCTCTCGAACTATATGATTTATAGCCTATTATCCCCGTATTATATAACTTCTAGCCTATTACCCTTAAAGATTATACATTCAGTCTATTTTCTCAAAGATTGTACATTCAGTCTATTCCTCCTCTCTAAAAAAATAGTGCATTCAACGTATTTTTAAATTTTGGTTGTTATAAACGTAACATATTTTCTTTAATAGTAATATATTTTAAAATTTTGGTAATTATAAACGTAGCATATTTTCTTTAATAGTAACATATTTTTAAATTTTGGTTATTATAAACGTAACATATTTTCTTTAATAATAACATATTTTTAAATTTCGATTATTATATTTACATTTTGATAATTGATAAAAAAAAATATTAAAATAAAAAACACTTTAACATGAATGAAAACGCACAATTCTAACGATTACAAAACGATAAAAAATATAACATGATGTTCAACTACATAATAAGTTCACTATTACCAAACGATAGAAAATATGATATGATGTCCACAAATGATCTTCAAAATGGTTTTGCTAGATCAAATATCTATCAAATAAAAATAAACACAAACATTTTAGAAGATGTTATAATCTAAGACAAATTGCAAAATACATCTTATTGTGATATCGTCGTTTTGCTGAAAAATAACAAACCAACATAAGAATGATATATTTTCTTAAAATCTAAAATAAAGTAAAAAAAATACATGGACTGCTCGTGTTTGTTTACTAGATCTAACATTATGTCCAGATGCTTCATATCGTCCACAATGAATTTTGGTTTCGTGTTTGCTTAACTTGGATTTTTTCTTCTGTGGAGATTCGTTTGAATCCTTTCTTATATGATATTTCCTAGGTCTACCAGATATATATTTTACCACGGGTGGATAGATAAGATTTTCACCCGATTTTTCCCACAACTTTGCACCAGAAAGTGGAGAATTTATCCTATAAGTTTCTTGTCATTTACGTTACTACTAAATAAAATATGTTAGTATTACAGAAAATATGTTACGTTTATAATAACCAAGATTTAAAAATACATTACTATTAAAGAAAATATATTATGTATAAATAACTAGCATTTAATAATATGTTCTATTAAAAATATTTTACGTTTATAATAATCAAAATTTAAAAATATGTTACTATTAAAAAAATATTTTATCTTTATAATAACTAAAATTTTAAAATATATTGAATGTATAATTTTTTTTTTTTTTGGAATAGACTAAATGTACAATTTCTAAAAGAAAATACGTTCAAAATATAATTTTTAGAGATAATATGTTAGAAATTATATAATTGGGGAGAAATAAATTAGAAGTCAGATAATTTGGTTTGGGGGAAGTGGAAAGTTTAAGGGTAAATATATGAAAGCAAAACGTTAAAGTATACCTCGGGAAAACGTATTATTGGTAAGAATAAAAACAAATTATTTTTCTCTCGTAAAATGTCAAACTGAGAAAGCTAATGGAATAGGAGACGTAATCGAATATCTCTACAAGATATAATAATTGAGCTAACAAGTGGCAAATCTTTTAGAAAATGAGTTATCATATATAAATACAAATAATTTATGTATAATTTCCCCATACAATATTATCAGTTAATTACAACATGACAAAAAAAAGGAGGGGGACCCATATATCCATCTACCAAAAATATCTACAATTGGGACAATATTTTTGGGCTCCAATACACAATCATTATATAAGTGGTGTTTTAAGAATATTCCCTTCACCTAAAGATCTAAGATTCCCATAGCAAAGGCTAAATAATGATATCCATTCTTCCTCTTTCTAATCTTGTATTATGAATCTTTAATCCAAGAGGCTAATCTCCAAATCTAGCCAATGAAAGATTATGATTAAGCAGCGAGTACCAGAACTTTGATGGTTCCTTGACTGTTGGCAGTCAACATTGTGGGACTGTCGCTCTTCCAGCACACGGCGCTGATGAAGTAAGATCCTGCTTCTTCCTCTGCTTCGTTCAAATCACTTGAACCAAATCTATGCCATGTCACCGGATTCGTAATTTCCTGCATCATATTACCCGACCCATGTCCCCGTTAGAGTTATTTGGGGTGCGAGGCATCCACGGTGGGCGGTTAAAGTGTTGTGATTGTAATTACCTTGTGATAGACGTATACTTCATTTGTCTCGCTTCCGCACGCAAGATACTCGCTGTTCACCGTGAGACCCACAAAATTCTTCTCATTAGTGTGGCCTCTGAATGTTCGAACCTGGGACACGCGAAAGATGTTGTAACTGGTTATTTACCGTTGATAATGCGAGAATGTATGGATGTAAAAGGAGCATATTTTGAAATGCCAACATGGGTAACTCACAGGCAAGTTGTCCTTGACATCCCATAAGCGTAGTGTGCTATCTGTGGATGCAGAAGCAAGCTCATTGTTGGACAAGAATTTCACGTACGAAACGGCTTTCCTATGCCCGCTGAAGACATGTACTGGTTGGCTAATGTTTCTTAGATCATAATAGTGGATGTGGTGATCAGCTGATCCCACCTGCAACAAATCGGACGCTTTAAGTCTGTTTCTAAAACATAGAAACGGGATAAGTAAACTTAGTACAGCCCGTAAAATAAGTAAGACTTTTTGAAGTTCTTGCCCTAGTAAATTCAAGTAACTGAGTCTCTTGACAGACTTGGTCTAAACGTCTACTAAGGTTCTTACACCATTTCGCGGTTGTTGGGCAAAAGTATCTATAGTCGGTCTGCCTAAGCTATTCAATGAACTTCTACTGCAATGACATTTTCCCAGGACATAGGAACAGCTTTCCCAGTGGGGTTGATGAGATTTTCCCAGTGGTTGTGGTGATTTCAGACTCGTCAGATTATAGGGGGAAGCTCAAATACGATTAGGAATTAAGTGAGATGCAAAGTGGGTTGAGGCAGGGAAAGCACATACCGCAATATAGTTGCTAGAGCCAGGATTGTACTTGACGCAACATATGTTTGCTTTCATATCAATGTTAATTGCACTTGCTTCCTGCCTTGTGCACCAAACTTTAACCTGTTCCAAACATAGCACAAATAGAGACAACTGTGAGTTACACACGTTTACCACGTATAAAATGTTAACGGGATAATACAAAGAGTTAAAAGGCTATACAAAGAGAAACTCCGGAAGTAAAAGACGGGGTCATCATCACCACAACACACAATTAAAAGGGGAGAAAGATAAATACACATTAATCGCCTAGTCAGGAAGAATACATAATCGAAGAATTAAGAATCAGTGACCGCGAGTCACAGATACATAATCTATTTAAGAGGAGCAATAAATTCTTTCCATAAAATTGTCGACAAAGTTACTGAAAGACATGGTAAACAAAACAAACAGGAGGTACCTTACAGTCATCACTACCAGATACAAGCATCGATGGTTCAGTCCGTGAGAAGTCAACACTCCAAGCACGTTTTTCGTGCTCTTCATATTCCATAAGACTCTGCCATCGCATTTGTTGAGAAGAGGCATAATTAGCAAAATGAATAGCTTAAAGGAGAGATGATAGTACGGTTAAAAAGTACTCACCTGCCTCGTAGTTACATCCCAAACAGTTACTATCCCCTCATAATCACTGCTTGCTATATGATTTTTATCGTGCTTGCTCCAACTCAAGCAGCTAAGTTTAGAACGTGTTGACATCTCTACAACCGGACAATGGACATCTGCTGGATCATTAACAACCTGAGAAGGCATATAATCATCAGCTAGATATTTTTGATAAGTCATTCGGTGAAAACAAAAACTTAATCTAAATTTAGCACAAAATAGCTAGAAATGGCATATTGTAAGAAATGGATTCTTGATCAGAAAGCGCAGGATTTACTGCTTATCATGTATCTATATTACAGATTTCGATAAAGGTATATCTTAGTTTCACTACCAAAGAAGCAATGAGCATATGCATAGAAAAGAAAGATGGAGTACAGAGTAACAAACGTTTTCAGGTGTTTTTTGAACTTACCAAAGAGAAATCGAAAACCTTAATACATCGAGAAACACCAGCAGTGGCAAATAGTTCATCATCACGATCAAACTCTATGCTAAAAGAAAAAGCATGCTCGTTAGCAACTCGAGGCACATATGGTTTTAAACAAAGCATAAAGCATGTAAGTACAGACAAAAAGAACAAAATGAGACAGATCAGTGCATAAAGAAAGAGAGAGAGAGAGAGATCTAGTTTTTTTAGGAAGGGGAAATTCTTTTTTAACTTCCGAAGGTTAAGGGAGAATTCCAAATATAAAGATCACAACAAAAAAAAAATTTATCCTATCTCAAACAACAGCATCAAGATGACAACAGGCAGAACATTTCAATTACTTATCTTACAAAGACAAGCTTATTAGCATATCGCCTGTTTTCACTTTTCTCAGTCAGTGGCACTTATATGGAGAAATGTCATTCTAAATTAGACAGCAAAGCATCTCTTATCTATCGCTGATGTTGAGAAAAATATGGTGTTGGCACATATATTCACAATACTTTTAATATCATCTGTAATCTATCATCTGTTCTAACAAACATGGAAAAATAACTCACCTTGATACGATATTGGCTGAATGAAATATGTCCCCATGCCTGATTTCTGATATAACTCTTAGACGGCTGTTTAATCGCATTTCAAATAATGCAGGTAAGACGAAAATCAAATGAAGTCAATATACTTTTTCCACAACTATACAGATATACCTGTAGCGAGTAAAGGTAGTCAAGACAGATTGAAATTCTGCAAGACCTTTGCTACAGCCTTCCATATGTATCACATTTTTATCATTTTCTTGCTTGATATGAGGTTGGTTTGACAACTGACGTCGTTTTAGAAGATAACATTCTTGTAGGTCCTTGAACTGCAAGAAACAAACTCGTACACATTAGCCAGTCAACATCACATATAAACCACCCATAAGAGAGTGAAAAAGGGACAAGAAGAACCAACTTTTTCACAAAGAATATCAAACACCTTAAAACGTACATAGCCCTGTCTATTCATTCGAGCTGTTAGTCCAGACAATTATAAGACTAGAGTAACTAGACATGATAATGAGAAACATGATATCACAGAGACTAAGATCCCAAAGCCCTTAAATGTTGAGCGTGCAAGTTCTCGGACTTTCCGTTGAAGTGCAAGCTTTTGAAACCTTAACCCATGGTCTTTAGTTCATATCATGGTAGAGTGATGTGTTGAAGATTTAATCAGATGCAAGTTCATAGACAATAAAGTTTCATAGAAGTACAAACCTGAGCATGGATTCGTTTTTTCCTAGCCACAGAGACCGTTGAATGATTTAAAGATTGGGTATCTGGTCTGCTTAAAGCATCCTTCTTTTGGATCCCATGAGAGCTTACTTGAGCCTTTCCATCAACCTTTTTGGTTTGATAATTTCCTAACAGATTCCCTCCTCTCATGCTCAAAGAATTAGAGAAACCAATGTTGTTATTAGCAAATGCTGACAGTCTTGCCTTTCTCATGCTTGGATCATCTCCAAGCATCCGTAACTTCACAGAGTATCTGTCCTTAGCCTGGTATAACTCCATTCTGTGCTTCTCAACGGCATTTATGTCCTCTTTAATGTACTGAAGATCAGTTTGTACCTACAGAAACACGGAATAATGACATATAAAAGTCTTTTCTCTGCATTAGAATGCCAGATTCAAAATAACACCCATTGAAAATACCAAATAGTTCGGCATACATATCAGAAACTTGATTTATCTCTTAACTTTTAGTTCCTCCTTTTTACAATATACCCATCGAAATTCTAAATGCTAAATGGTTAGCTCCATGCTTTTAACCCCTCAGCAATAGAACAAACAGATTCTCTACGGAAAAAGACAGTTAAACAAAAGCAAGCTTAAGATATCAAAAGGATACAGCAGATTCATAATTCCACCCTTGATGGGAAAACCACAAAAGTATATGTTCTCCCCCTAGGTTTACCAAAAAAGACAAAAAAAACTGAACAATCTCTTTGGTTCCTGATTTCTCACTGCCACATCTTTTAACCACAGACCTTCCTAAAGCTAGATCGTAGCAGTGTCAGAAATGCTAATTCATTCCTGCCCCGGAAAAGAGGCCTAGCCTAAAGGTAGAATCAGAATGACAAATGGATACGACAGACTAATCCTTAAACTGTTAAAAGGTGAGGTTTAAAAGTGACAGGATATAGTAACGGATAGAGATCAATGAGAATAATTGTTGATTTAGTAAACTACTTGTTATCCAGACAAACCAACCTCATTTAGTTCGTCAACTTTCTGCTTCCTTAGACAATGCAAGAAGTCCAAAAGTATCTGCATATTTCTCTCAGCTTCTTCCTGCTCCATCTTCCGTTTTTTCTCCGCAAGAAGTAACAGAAGGTTGTCTACTTCCTTGATTGACACGTCACAACCCTGTCTAAGGATCAAACATGTAGTCAAATTTGAATGAAGGAATAATGTTAGAACAACACTAGAGTAACTGAGTGCGTATAAATAAATCTGAGAAACTCATAATAAAGAACAGGGTTGGAAGATAAGGGCTGGTCAAGAACTGACCCTTTGTAGCGCTTGCCGAAACTGATCCAGGGGCGATGCTGTTTTCGACACTTGGCATGCTGAAGTTTTCTTTAACAGCTACAAATGTGGTACAGAGAAATCAAATTTATTAGAAATTCACTGTCTGGTTGCTTTGTCTTCTCTTTTAAATTGCATTCTAAATCACAATGCTATTGTAACTATACTAAAAAAACATCGAAAACAGAATTTCTAATAAATATTGTAAAAGGTTCCATTATTAAAAAACACACAGCCACTCTGTTGATGTTAAGGGACAACGAAAAGCAATTATTATTACCAGTACCAGACAGTGAAATTAATCCAACGAATATCTTCGTCCAAAATTTTTCCATAAGGTTCACTCCAACTTCAATGCAACGCTAAGCAGGCTCTCTTCACACACACATATACCCAACTTCGCAATGCACAATTCTCAGCAAACGCAAGGTCAAAAGGGAAACAAATTAAACCTTATCGAGAAGGAAATTAGGGTAAAGCTGATTGTTGGTGAGGTGTTGGCCGCAGCAGGGGCAATCGCTCTTGTTCCGGAGGTGAGTGATGATGCACATGTAGCAGAAGCTGTGTCCACATGCCGTGAGGAACGCATCTTTTATTATCTGCATGCATATCGGACACAACAGGTCTTTGTCCAGCTCCAACGCACCGGCCTCCGAACCACCGCCTCCGCCGTATCCGACGTCTTCACCCTCGACGTGGTGAGCAGCCTCGCCGGGGTAGGATGTTCTCGGGTCGGTTTTCACCGCCGGCACCAGCGGATGCGTCGAAACCTCTTCCATGGTATTTTTTTTGAGAATTTGGACAATTTCTTAGTTTTTTTTTGGGTAAGTTTCGAATCTGAAGGAAGGGTGGAGATGGCGGAGTTGAATGTGGAGTGAGGGTGAGGTGTGTGGGATCCATGGTGGTTTTTGTTCTGAGGATGAAAACGGCCCACGTGATTAGGCACGCGCTTGGTGGCGCGTGTGGATGACATGGTCGCCGATGGCTCTTATTCGGGTGGGTTTAATTTAAGAGGTTACTCGGGTTGGGTTTTGGGTCTCTCTGCTCTCGTTTTTTTTTTCAAATTCATTATATTCAATATATGTAAATAAATTGCTCGCCAGTTGGCAATTTTCCTTCATTTTTTTCGGAATTTCTACCTTTTTTCATGCTAGAAAATAGAAGTAATGAAGAGCATTTTAAGTTCGCCAAATCGAACTACACGTTCCCTCCTTTCTCTACTCTCTCGGAAACCCAAAAGAGGCTGGGGAAGGAAAAAACGGCCTCTACTTCTTTCTTCTTCTCCTCCTCCTCCTCCCTTGTAATCGATCAGAAACCCTAGAAATCCCAGAGGTATGCTATTCATGTTCGTTTCTGTTTGCTTTTCTTCCTCTTCGATCCACGTGTGAGATACTCATTGCTTGTTTCTCTCGTATTTTCCTGCGAAATAACTTGATGAAACTTGCATGTGAGTTTGATTTCTGTGCTGATAGTTCTATTTCAGGCTTCCACGGTTTAGTGTTTTGGATTTTCTATTCGGCACGCTGTACCTGATGATCGTTTGTTCGTTTTCCATTTTCCAGAAAATTGCCTGTAATGGTTGAATTTAATTATGTAATTGGATTTCTGGGAAACCACACTGTGACTCTGTTTGGCATTCTTTTGTGTCATTCTCTTTCTATTTATTTGAGTCAATGGAAATAATTTTTGTGTTCTATGGATGATACGAAGCATTAGTTTCCCTCTACGATATTTGAACTGATGATCGAGTTTTTACTTGCTTCTCTAGTGTTTAGTCGGGATTTTATAGTTAGGACAAACAGAAACCCACTTCCGTTTGTTTATGTCAAAGAATATTGGTTCCGAGAAGAAGAATGGAGGGTTCAATCAGTACTGAAACTGTAGAATCTCCATCGTTGCCACCGCCACCAAATGATACGAAGCCTGAGCAGACCAGATTTCGAGATTATGCCATCACCACAAGGATTGGGGTTGGAAGCAAAGGAAACAGGATATCTTTGCTTACTAATCACTTCAATGTATCTGTCGATTCCTCGGATATAGTATTTTACCAGTACACTGTAAGCTTTTATTCTGCGACCTTTCCTTTTCGTGAATGTAGCTTGTGCGAGTTCAAATCATACAACACACCAACAAAATTGCAGGTTAATATCACCTCTGAAGATGGCAAATCTGTTGATGGCAAAGGAGTAAGCAGGAAGCTTATAGACAAACTTTACCAAACTTACTCTTCCGAACTTGCTAAGAAAAAGCTGGCGTATGATGGAGAGAGAACTCTATACACTGTTGGTCCTCTCCCACGGAATGATTTCGAATTTATCGTCATAATGGAGGATACATATGCAAGGAGGTATGTCGACTTGATCTGTATTGAATTTAATTTTTCAATGTGATGCATCTCACATTTTCTTCATATTAATCTGCTAGTGAGAGGGGAATCCTGGACGATAATGGCCCTGCTGATACCGGAAAGAAATTGAAGTGCTCTTCACTGCCAAGAAATTACAGGGTGCAGTTACATTTTGCTGCCAAAATACCTTTGAAGACTGCCCTTTTTACTTTAAAAGGAGCTGACAGTATGGATAAAAGCACTCAGGACGTAGTTAGAGTGCTTGATATTGTACTAAGGCAACAAGCAGCTAACAGGTTCCTCTCTCTGTCTATTTCTAATGTGGTGTATTATTGTGTCTTCTTGTCTGGTGAACAGAGGACATCATCATATTTTCTTTTGTTGGTTATTCAATAGATGTACATTGATTTGCTTTATGTATCTGTGTTAAATTCTTGTAATTGGCTTGCCGATTATGCAGGGGTTGTCTTTTAGTTAGGCAGTCTTTTTTCCATGATACGAGGAACTCTATTGATGTCGGTGGAGGAGTTACAGCTATTCGAGGCTTCCACTCCAGCTTCCGTCCAACACATGGAGGACTCTCTCTAAACATTGGTATTGTTCTTCTTACCTTCTCTATCTCTTGAGTTTGTGAATCTTTTTCTCCTTTATTCTAGATAGTTTATGTATGTTCCAAAATTGTGATCTTTTGGTGATGGTCTCCGTAGATGTCTCAACAACTATGATCTTAAAGCCCGGACCTGTTATCGATTTTCTATTAGCTAACCAAAACGTGAAGGAACCACGAAAAATTGACTGGATTAAGGTAGATTTGCCTTGACCACAATCACTAAGTATGTCTGATCGTTTTGGATTCTCAAGTTTCCATTTCTGATTGAACCTTGTAGGCAAGGAAAATGCTTAGGCATATGAGGGTAAAAGCAACTCATCGTAACATGGAATTCAAAATTATAGGTCTGAGTGGAAAGCCTTGCAATCAGCAACTGTATGGTTCCTTGCTACTGGTTATAAAGTAATACTTTGCCTTTCAATCAGATCCTGATGAGAAAATACGTCCCTTTTTCTAGGTTTTCAATGAAAGTTAAAGATAGTGGCAGTGATGAGACAGTAGATATTACTGTGTATGACTATTTTAAACGAGCTGGCAGAGACCTTACTTATTCTGCCTATCTGCCTTGTCTTGATGTTGGGAAGCCAAAGCGCCCCAACTATCTACCGCTGGAGGTCTGCAATACCAACAGTTATTTCGAGGTTTCTTTTGTTTAGTGTTTTTCCTGCATTTAGAGATTTTGATTTCTAGCCTCTTTATTGCAGTTATGTGAGCTGGTATCTCTTCAGCGTTACACAAAAGCATTGTCAGGGATGCAACGGGCATCTCTTGTTGAAAAATCAAGGCAAAAACCTCTAGAAAGAATTAAAACACTCAATGATGTGAGTTTCCATCCATTCACCTTGAGATTACACTTCATTGGTGGATGCTGTATTACTGTTGCTGACTAGGATATACAGGCCATTGTTACCTACCGCTATGATGAGGACCCTTTTTTTGCTGCATGTGGTATTTCGATAGGAAAGCAAATGACTCAAGTTGAAGGCCGCATCCTCAGTCCCCCATTGGTATGCATGATTTAATTTTATTTAGCACGAATGAGAAATGGCATTGTCATTTTTGTACCAGTGGATTCTCAAATTCATGTATGCACATGGGATTTTATTTGTAATTTGCAGTTGAAGTTCGGCAAAAATGAGGATTTTGTACCTCGTAACGGTCGTTGGAACTTTAACAGTAAGGTATTTGTCTATGGATTATTTTCTGTCACTATTATGTATGCTCTTGATTTATGTCGGTTAGGACGGTTGGTTGAATCATTTCTGGAATTATATTGTTCTCATTTTATTCTTAAGAGTGACTTGCCGTACATTGTGCTCCTCTGTTCTCTATTTACAGGTGCTTCTAAAACCAAAACCAATTCAGTGCTGGGTTGTTGTAAACTTTTCTGCTCGATGTGACACTAGTCACATTTCTCGAGAGCTCATAAACTGTGGCAGGAGGAAGGGCATTGTATGTTTTCTTGACATCGTTTTTATTTTGAAACAAAGTAATATCATTGGCCTAAGTCTGAATTCTGTTTGTTAAAATAATGTAGGATATTGATCGACCATTTGCACTATTCGAAGAAGATCCCCAGTTCAGAAGAATGTCTCCTGGTGAAAGAGTAGAAAAGATGTTTGAGCAGATGCAACCTAAACTTCCAGATACTCCTTATTTCATCCTCTGCGTCCTGCCAGAACGAAAGAACTGTGATATCTATGGTATATCCCCTAACCGTCTTTTTTGGCTATGCTGTCTTCATCTTGACCTTCACTCACCTACCTTTGCAAATTACAAGGTCCCTGGAAGAAGAAATGTCTCGCTGACTTTGGAATCAACACACAATGCATCTGTCCAACTAAAGTCAGTGACCAATATCTCACCAATGTACTTCTGAAGATCAACTCAAAGGTATTATCAAAAACTATGAACTTAATAAAATGGCTTACGTTTAGGTCTTTTGTTCTTAGCCACACTTCTTTCTGTATCTGTGTAGCTTGGAGGCATCAATTCGCTGTTGGGAATAGAGTACTCTCCCAGCATTCCTTTGATAAAAAATATTCCCACTATGATATTGGGAATGGATGTATCTCATGGATCTCCAGGACGCGCTGATACTCCTTCTATAGCTGCGGTATAGTACTCATTCTGTCTGTTTCCTTATCTATTTTCTGGTTCCTTTTTAAACGTATGGATTCTTCATTTGTTTTCCTTATATTTTTTACATCTTTGTTTGCAGGTTGTTGGCTCTACATGCTGGCCCTTAATCTCAAGGTATAGGGCAGCTGTGAGAACTCAGACTCCTAAAATGGAGATGATCGATTCCCTCTTCAAGCCTACAGAGAAGGGCGATGAGGGTATTATGAAGTATGTGAACCCTACATCATCAAATTTACTGTTAATAGATGTTTGAATATTGCTATGCTTTAGATACATGCTGGTTATTATGCGCGGCTCTCTTTCCCGTTAACAAATTTCTCTCCCCACAGTGAATTGTTTATAGAGTTTTACAAGACCAGCAAGGGAAGAAAGCCAAAACAAATCATCATTTTCAGGTACTACCAGTGAGTTCCACAGTTAAATATCGGTGGAAATCCTCTTCAGTCATGTTGGAGTGTTTTAACACATCATCAGGAATCTAATTTTTTTTAGTAGCATTCACGTTATTTTTACGTATTTTTTAAGGCATCAACACCTAAATGCTTCCTTTTTTAGGGATGGAGTAAGTGAATCGCAATTTAACCAAGTACTAAATATTGAGGTGGACCAGATCATAAAGGTCGGTCTCATTTAGGCATCCCTGACCAATCAATATTGCTGTCAAGTTCCATGTAGAACAGTATTAAGTTTGCTTTTTGCTTGTCGTACATGCAGGCCTATCAACATCTTGGTGAATCTGATGTTCCAAAATTTACTGTAGTTGTGGCTCAGAAGAACCACCACACCAAGTTGTTTCTATCTAGCGGTGCTGACAATGTCCCAGCAGGTAATACTTCTCTCCGTCTCACCATACAATTAAATTTACTCCATACTTATTAGTCACAATCCTCTCGTCTTCTCTTAGGAACTGTCGTGGACACCAAGATTGTGCACCCGAGAAACTACGACTTTTACATGTGTGCTCAAGCTGGGATCATTGTAAATCTTAGATTCCTTCACTCCTTTTTACACCAAAGCATAACACTTTGTCTCACAAACTCTGTAATCTTGATCTGTTTTTTTTTTTTTTGGGGTGGCAGGGAACCTCAAGACCAGCTCATTATCATGTTTTGCTCGACGAGATTGGTTTCTCACCTGATGACCTTCAGTTTCTAATCCATTCCCTCTCTTATGTGTAAGCCCTTCAATTCCCATACTACATTTCCAAACAAAGCCAACCCCGTCACCACCTTATATCATATTCTCATTAATCATCATCATCATCATCATATCACTATAGGTACCAAAGGAGCACAAGCGCCATCTCCATCGGTAACTCTTTTCCTACCACAAACCTATCTACATACTGTCTCAAGTCAATATACCCCTATTTTCTCTCTCATTCTGTACATTTCCTGCTTCTGTCATCAGTGGCGCCAGTGCGTTACGCTCATCTCGCAGCAGCTCAGGTTGCACAATTCATCAAGTTTGAGGATTTGGTGGAAACAATGAGCGAAAGCAAGACTGGCCCTGGAAGAGTGCAGGAGCTTCCACGTTTGCACAAGGGCGTGGAAAGCTCCATGTTCTTCTGCTGAGCACACGGTTAACAAAAATAACGTCGGACATGGATTGAATTGTACATATCAACTTGTCATGAGATCCAAACGACGGCGATTTTTTATGATTAGATTAGTCAGGCGTGGGCTTAGTGACTAGTTTTGGAGGCGTGTTTTATGTTATTTTGATTTGTCCAGTTTTGTTGGGCCGTATAGGCCCATCTAGTATTTAGTGATAGAAGCTCATTATGGTTATTTAAGGCCCGACTGGTGGTTTCGTCAGGAAACGCAAACGCATGGACTGCGTTTTCTGGCGATTTCAGGTGACATCAAGAGCGACTGGTGGAAACACACCGAAACGTGGACGCCACGAAACACAAGATTTAAAAACTTGATTTTTTTATGCGTTACATTACGTTTTTATACGTTTCCGACGAAATTCTGAAATATCCCTTGTCATTTTTTTCTCTCCTCTCTGCCTGCGATTCTCCTCCTACCCTTCGCCGACTTTCCTCGCCGTGTCTATACCAACACTTTAACAGATGCTTGAAGACAAAAACTTACACAGAGCAAAAAACCAAGAACCTAAGCTTCCTCGAAATCCCGTAATCAAGCAAACCCATGAAAACCCATCCATCTCTGAAAATGGCGGTGGTAATTTCTGTTTGTGCATCTGAAAATTGTTCAAGATATGTGATTATATGCTTTATGGAGGAGACCCTTTTTCTTTCTTGAAATTCAGAGGCATAGAAACACATTCATCACCGTCGAGGACTTTGAGTTTCTGTATAGACACGGAATAAACACTGTGAGAATTCCTATTGGATGGTGGATTGCTTCTGATCCTAACCCTCCGTTTTCCTTCATTGGAGGATCACTCGAAGCATTAGATAATGCTTTCTCATGGGCAGAGTAGTTTACCATTCCTATTTCATTCTTTTTGAATGTCTCAGATTATTTTTTAGATGGGTGATTAGTAGTAATCTTTGATCTTCACGGCATATGAGATTAAATGCATAATATTTGATAAAATTATTAAAATTATAATATATATGTTTGTATATATATATATATATTTATATATATATATGTTTAATATATATATATATATATATTTGTGTATATATATATATATATATGTTTATTATATATATATATATATTTTGATAAAATTATTTTAAGTTTATATTATAATTTATATTAATCATAAATATAGATATGTGTATATATATATATTGTATATTCAAATATTTAAAAATCACATAATTAAAATATATAAATAGAAAATTTTATTAACAATGGTTTATTTTGGTAATTTTGTTCACAACAGGTTTCTACCATTCGTTTCTAGTCGTAGACGCCCGCAAACGCAGCGTTTTCACCATTCATACAAAATGAAACAAAACACCGCCAAATGCAAGCGCAAACGCAGCCAAGCGCAAGCGCAAACGCTGCGTTTCCACCAGTCGGGCCCTTAACTTGTCTTTTTTTTTCACATTTCAACTACTACCGGTCTTTTATATCCACAAAAAATAAAAAATACACCATTATAAAAAGTAAATTCATTCATCACTTTTATATTATTTGTATTTCTATTCATATTTTTTTATTTTATATTATCTATACATATATTAAAATGTTAGCAGCCCTTTTCAGTTCCTCGATCATGATGTGGTGTTCTCGTTGCCGTTCGGATTTTCGTCTGGCCATGTGTATGGTGAATCTGCTTCGGGTCATGGGTATGGATTGCGATCCGGCTCATTGGCTTCATCCGTTCGATTTCGCCATCTGTTCATGTTTTTTTCTGCACGGATCTTTGTCGTTCGATTGCCATTGCTGGAGTACCTTTTGAACGCATGGATTTTTCCACCGACATTTCCCCAGCAATTTCATTCGTCTGATTGTTGTTAACGTTTTACAGGTTTTCCATTGCTCTCAATTTTACTAATGGTCGTTTGTTTTTTTTTTTCTTTCTCTCTTTTTTCTAGGGTTTTCGTCAATTTCTTTATGAAAGTTTTGGTTTCATCCGGTATTCTGGTTTTTTTTAGCTTGAATGGGTTCTGCATTTCGTTGTTTTCAGGTTTTCTACCTTCTTTTCTTCTTTGTTTTGGATTTCCACTGATTTTCCTTGGTTGTAGTTCGTGTTCTCTTCGGTTCAACGTTTGCTCATTTGTGTGGATTTTTTTCGGTTGAGTTATTTTCAGATCTGCAAGCACCTGCTATGGTTCTTACGTTTTAGTTTTTTCCTTCGATGATATCACTGTTTCTATGAATTTGTCTGGTTTATATTTGCGTTTTTTAGGGTTTTCTACGATTTGTATTGACTCTTGAGTTGTAGATCTGGTGTCGAATGGGTTATTGTTGTTTACCATTTCGTGTTGAATCTTTTTGTGTTGTTTTGTCTCTAGATCTATGAGTATTTGTGTAGTTCCATGAGTGTGTTGTTCGATAGATATTTTGCGGTGGATTTGTAAATTTTTTTCTTACGTCTTTTGCATCTTCTTTCGGTTGGCCTGCTGTTTGGGTTCACTCAATGATACTGTTTGCGGATTTGTTTTGCCATTGTGGGGTATGTAGTGCTCTCTGAGTTATAGATCTAGTGTCCGAAGGTTTGTTGTTGTTTGTTGTTTAGTATTAAATCTGTTCCGTTATTTTGTTTTTAGAGCTATGGATGGTCGTATAGTTCTGTGTTCGTTTTAATTGATGAATATGTTGTTATGGATTCACATTTATATTATCCTTGTGTATTCCAATCGTATTTGTCAAGTTTTTGCAAACTTTTTTTTCCACGAGTAGTTTGTTGATAACATTTGGTGTGTTTTGGGATTTTAATGCGTTAATCATATTTATGTTAGTTCAATTTTGTGTCGTATGTTTTCTATGAAACTGTAGTCGTTTCGTTTTATTTCTTTTGATGTTTAGCTATATGTTTAACTGTGATTTTTTAAATCGTTTGTTTTTTTACCGTTTCATTTTATGGAAGTTCTTGTTTCAGGTTTCGATTCTTGGGTTTCCTCATATATTTGCATGGGCTCCTTTTTTTAAAGAACTGATTCTTATTTGACAATGGGTCTCAATTTTGTATTATTCTGGGCTTAAGGTTTTCGGGTTGTTCTATATATATAATTACGGAGTGGTTTTCAGTTTAGGTTTAGCTTTGACATTTATATGGGTCTTTGTAAAGCTTTTTCTTGGGCTTTTAATTGTTTCAGCTTGTTGGGCCCTATTTCGGCGTTGTTTTAAGCTTGTGTTTGGATCTAGATGTATTGCCTATACTAAAAGGCTTGCAGCCCTTTCTAGCTCCTCGGCGATGACATACCGCTCCAGCTGCCGTTAGGATTTTCTTCTGGCCGCGTGTACAAAGTATATGGTGGGTACTTAAACGTTGTTGTAGAGGATGTATTCAGAAGCAACTGATGTGGACTTTGAGATCCACAATTGTTTGTGTAACGGTGGACTAGGCAGGTGATGTGTTCTCTTTGCTTTTACCTACCCTATTTGCGTGGCGCTATAATTATTTACGTTGAGTCATTGCATCTACTATTTACTTAGGTCTAGGTAAAACATACATGTCACTACTGTGAAACATGTGTGCTTCTCACTTTGTCTGTTACATCGGACTTGGCTAGGTGAAATGCATGTGTAATATGCCTTTCTGGAATTCTCGGTTGCGTATTTATATAAGACATAATTTTGATCCCTGCTTATATATGTGTCCAGTAAACTTTTGTTTCTCTGTTAAAGCATCCGCAAATAATCCAGTTGTCCGAAATTATATTAGAAGTCATGTATTGTCATCTCTCCGAGATACATCCTATGTAGGAAATATCTTTTAGGATCCGGGTCTGGATTATCCGAGTATGGAACTTTGATGTGGTTCCAGTTCCACGATCAACCTCTAACTGGAAAAATAGTGTTATGCGATAAATGGGTAAGCTGTGAATTTTTTCCCTTTTTTTGGTCTTCCGCCTTGCTATATTAAATTTTTGTACGTTATATCAGATTTCATATCGCTGATGTTTCTTTGACATTTTATAGGGTAATCGGAATTCAGTGTTATGTTAAGTCTAATTTTTGGTATCGACATCAGTGTTTTCTTGTGAAAAGAGCGTGTTGTATAATAACAAATTTCAATGTCAGCCGAAGTTATGGTGAATATAGAGCCTTGGCTCTTTTGTTTAAAATAGTATATACTTCGACTACGTTTGTTAGACCTTGTGGTGATCTAGCCAATTCAGAGAGCTACTTCAACTTTGTAGCATATCCAGATATAGTCTTAGATGTCTTGGAAGAATCTGTCCTTATTGATAACTTATATTAAAGGTATTAAAGTTAGATTAAAGGTATTTTAAAATCTGCAAGTATAATATTGTTTTCGTTCAAATCTGTACTCATGTAGCTTATTTTATGATTGGTTTCAGTTTTTTCCTCACATTTCATCGGCGAGGTTATTACCGCCAGCGAACTCACAGATATTACCTACGCAGAACGCACCGCCAGACGCATGACGGTTCAGCTCCGCGATACCAAGTACTTTTCATCTTCTTCACCGCTCTAATTAGCTATAATATTACGTTATAACTTGTATTTTCATAACTATATCTTTTAAATTTTAGTTTTGCGATTCTGGATACTTATAACATCACGTCATAATTTATGTTCTGATGATGATATCTTTTAAAATGCAGCTCTGACATTGTCAAATGCACAATGTGAGAATTGTTTGCCTACCAGACATAGGATTGTATCTGTGTTCATCAGACTGCTCTGTTGGTGATCATTTGCCAATTTTTCAAGATAAAAACTTGGGTGGTAATAAATTTTATGTCTATTATTTCCTTCTTAACAATTTTTTTAATTACACAGAAAGGTTTGATTATTTTGTTTGCAGTTTATGATTGTTTTCTGTCAACCTTTAGAGTGCACTTTCCTCCATCGATGTTGATATAAATATCTTATTAATATAGTTGTGTTACATTAACATTTTGCTACTTATTTGTGAATGTATAACTACACATATTTTCCTTTTGGGTTTAGTTTTATTTGTAATTGATCTACGTTTATATGTTTCAATTTATTGGTGTTTGTACAGTTTATTAAACATTTTATTTTGGATTTTAATAAGATCTACGTTTAAATCTTTCGTTAGATATTTTTAAATTTTAAACTTTGTGTACACTATTATTGAATTCTCTTTCTATTTACAGAACAACGAACAATTTGTAATGTGCAGTTCTCATGCAAACTCTTTACATATCAAAATTTCCCTACTATAATACAATATAAAGTGCAGTACGTTTAATTTTATTTTGCTACTTTTAACGGGTTAAATTACTATATGCTTTTTCGAGTTAAATTATTATATACATTCTACAATGTTATTTATTTAACCTATGAATTTTTTTAACTAATTTATTTTGAAAACAGTCTGCCAGATGGTTTAGTAAATAACACAAAGAACATCAATTTGCTCGTTCCGCGTCCGCAACCTAGTGAATCAATAGATTTTTGGAACGCTTTTTCAGTTAAAACAATTGTAGATCCGGGAAAGGCTATTGACGTATGTGACATGTTTACTTTGATTATGTTATTTAGATATTCTACTATTACATATTAACATGTATTTTGTATCTGTGCAGACTTTAATTTGCATAGTTCCAGCTTTAATCACATAAATTCTTAACAGAGACAGATGGTACTATTTAGGATGCAATACCTGTGCTGGAAAATTAATGCAATTGTGGATGACACTTTTGCTCGTGTTACCGTCAGACGTTTCTATTACGACTCTTGCAAAACAACTACATATAGTCCATTTCCAAAGTAAGTCACTTTTTGTTTATTTGTCAAACATTAGTTCGATTGTTTACAATGAATTATTAATAACAAGTTCTTCAGGTTTCACGTATACGTCAAAATTATTAATGATATTAGCGAGGCTATTTTTCTTATATTTGGCAAAGAAACGGTCCAACTGCTTCGTAAATCAGCTTTCAATGTCAGGAACGAGGACTCCGAGGTATATTACATTGATATGGTTCTTTATATTTATTAATATTAATAGCTTTGTTGTTCATATCCCCGTTTGAATGCTTTTTACATTTATATGGTCAAACAGATCTCTTCAAATGAAATTCCATCCAATCTAAGAATCTTGGAAAATTGCAACTGCCTTTTCAAGATCACGGTTTATCCTCTGCAACAAAGCCAACGATCTTCTACCTCGCGTAGCATGAATAGAGGTGTTTTGCCAATTTACGGCGTGAGCATGTTGACAAATAATGAGGACATACTCTGTTCAATATCTATGAGGATATGTTATAACACTATACTAAATGGATTACCATTTTTATGAAAATTTTCTATAATAATTCTTGGCTAACTATGGTATTGGATTTTGCAGAATCCATCTTTTGTTTATTTCACACAGGTTTGTTTTCAATTATCTATTTTATAACTTTTTCATAAAAGTTGTCGACACATGCAATTTTCTATATCATTTACAATGTTTGAATTTTGATGTATGTGACAAGTTTTCTTAGTTTTCTCTAGATCATAGTTCTATGGGATCGGTTTCGAGTTCTCTTTCTACTAGTCACTCCTATGGTAAGCGACATGCTGATGAAACAAAATAGCCACACATCCCTCCAATCAACCATATCTAAGATAAAATAAACGGATTTGGATATTGGTCACATTGATCGTTCAGTGTAAATGTATTTCTTTAGATTATCATCAATAGTTTAAGTTTTTGTGTTCCAAACATTTTTCAGTTTTGCGATCGACAAAACTTGCTTCCATTTATAATATTATATTCGGATAGTTTGTATGAACTTTTTATTATAGTTACGATCGTTCTTTACTATGGTTAAGATTGTTTTATTATGCAATTCATCATCGATCAATCGCTTATAATAAAATGGATTATCGCGAATTGCTTTTATTAAATTTGTTGTTTGCATATTTGTTCTTTTTCCCATCTTATTAAAAAAAATTAAAACCTAATATTGTTCTCCCTTTTTATAAAATAGTTTTACGTTTTGCATATACACATATCAATACATATCCGAACAATCATTACATAGCTATTTGTCTCTTTATTCTATAAATGTTAATGATCTTTTGTTTAAATCATTCCAATTAAGTGCATTTACAACATATTGTAGATTCCATATTATGCACAATTTTAGCATGGCCATTCTCTTTAATAGGTATTTATTTGGATTTTTTAATAAATTTTTCCGATACAATTTCCTTATAATCAAATCCACTAACAACACATTGTATATTCGATATCATGTACAATTTTTGAATGACCATTTTTTATAGAGTTTTATTTTGATCTTTCTACAAATTATTCCGGCGTCCCTCTGTGAAAAGAGTTGCTTCTAAATGTCTACTCTTAATGGATCAATCTTCGAATTCCATCACAAATGATGAAATATTACCAGTGCCTGAAAACCATTCTGTCAATACGTATTTTCGTTTACGATATTGTAAACACCATTTCATTATTTGTAATAAATTTATTAAATATATATAATTCGTATGAGTACTCAATTAATATTGTTATTATGTCCAGGTTTAAAAACATATACAGATCTTGGCGATCAAAGTTTCTTATGGTAATATTATAATGCCAAAATGTGGTATTCTCAGCTTTTAAATAAAATTCGGAACATCACTAACCCGATATTCAATTTATGTTAATCTAAAGGAAAATATCATTACCAAAATTAATAGATCCTCCTTCGTATTTGAAAGCACTTCTACGTCGAAATCATACACATCATGAACATTTCAAACGGCAATATTCGTGCTTATAATATGATTTTCGCATTTACATTAATGGATGGTCATATTGATACTTCAGTAAATATCGGTCAAAAGCCTTATATATTCAAAATAAATGGAAAACATTACATAGAATCGATAGTTTATTGCCAGCACATGGAGATACCGCAAAATTCGTTCAATTATATATTCAGGATACTGAAAAATGAAAGTGACAACATAATTCGTTCGATCAGGTATGTTAACAATGCATTATGACAAATACACTATTTTTGCATTATTACATTATTAATACAGTAAATTCCGTTCGATAACAGTCATTTACAAGGAAAATCTTCATTGAGTCAAGACAATCTACGCAAAGACATTGTCGAGAACATACAACAAATGCTTGATCAATATAATCTCTATGTAAAAATATTCAGAATTTCACGTGATAGATTTGCAGTGTCAAATCAATTAGATATGAAATTGTGTTTAACTACGGAACGCCATAACCAAAATAGAGTATATAATTTACCCAAATCAACAGAGGTAGTTGCATTGATAGTAGGAGATTTCGACGAAAGTTTAAACTACAGAGATGTTATGCTCCAAAAGCATAGCAACGAATACATGAGAATAAGTGAACTAAATCCATCTTATCTTCCACTCCAATATCCACTATTGTTTCTGTATGGTGAAGACAGTTATCATCTTGGTCTGAATATGCAATTAAAGGATACTTTGTCAAAAAATCCACACTCTGTAATTAGTCTAAGAGAATTTATGGTGTATCGTTTACTTGAAAGAGATACATAATCTTCTAATATATTACATTCAGTTAGACTTTTTCAACAATTTATTGTTGATGATTTTTGTATGGTTGAATTAGAAAGAATTTCTTATATAAGAAACCACTGAAATACATTACACCATGAACCTTATAAAACTATAGAAACTTTTGTTCAATCAGGAAATATTTTGGCTTCTTAAATTGGGAAAAAAGTTATACTATCTTTGACATTCACAGGTGACTCACGATATATGAAACAAAACTAGTTAAATGCAATAATTTTATGTAACAACTTAGGTTTTCCTGATCTATTCTTAACATTTACATGTAATCCTAAATGGTCTGAATTACAACGAATTTTGTGCCATTATAATGACATTTCTGAAAACATTCCTGATCTATTAACGAGATTATTTAAGATCAAGCTCGAGGATTTGTTAACAAGTTTAAAACAAAATAAACGGTTTGGTGAAATCAATGCACGTAACTTATAAATACTGTAGTTTAGAAATTTAAATTTCTTAATAATTTATAATTACTTTTTCATTTGCAGTTATTTACACTACCGAATTTCAAAAAAGAGGGCTGCCTCATGCATACAGGGTGAATACTCGTGGAAACCTTAAAATTTCATTTGTCCAGTGAACAAAATATAGTGTTTAACGAAGAAGATGAGCTATCTGATATAACATCAGACGATCTCATTCAACGAACAATGTTTACAGAATGATTTAAATGCAATGCTTTATATCGTGAAGCTCAACATGTGACATATTACAACTTCCCGACGATGAAAAATATATAAATACAATAAAAAGCAAGCAATTGGACATCTCCAATGTATTTATGAATACTATTTGCTATTTTATTAACAACAGAATGTATTTCATCCCTAGAACATGTATGGTTTATGGCATGGCAACCCTTAACTGACGATATACTATATAGACGCCGATGCCTGCTAAAATTACCAGGTTTGAATATTTATTAACAAATGCTTACAAATTAAAAAAACCTTTAGTATTTCTGTTTTGAACAAAAAATCTCACCATGACTCATGAAGATATCCAAAATACAACACTTGGTGAAATAGAGCAAATGTTACAAAAAATGATTGATCTCTAAAATAATATCGTTCCATGTTGGATCTCAAAGAAGCCGAAAACCAATCATTAATAAATAGACTGATATATGAAGAATTATCTTATGATCAAAATAAAATGAAAACTGAATTTATCAGTCTTAAATCGCAACTCACAATTGAACAATGCTCAACTTATAACGAAATTATGAACGAGTAGACCAAAACAGAGGACAAGTATTTTTTTCTATATGGGCATGGAGGAACTGGAAAAACTTTCGTATGGAGAACATTATGAGCATCAATAAGATCCCACAAACATAGTATTCTAAGCGTCGCTTCAAGTGGTATTGCATCACTTCTGTTACAAGGAGGTCGTATAGCGCATTCGCGATTTGCAATACCAATAAATATTAACGAAGATTCAATTTGTAACGTTAAATTAGGGACAAACTTATCAGATCTTATAAAATAAACACGCCTTATAATATGGGACGAGACTTCAATGATTCATAAACACTGCTTTGAAGCTCTAGACAAAAGTATAAAAGATATCATGGGTTCACTAAATCCTTTTTTAAAGAACAAACCCTTTGGGGGCAAAACAATAAAGTATTTGGAGGCGACTTTCGCCAGATTTTACCAGTTATTGCAAAAGGAAATAGGCATGAAACGTTTAGACATGTATAAACTCCTCCTATCTCTGGAATTTCTATCGTGTATTGAAATTAACTAAAAACATGCGATTGCAAATGAATATTGATTCCTCAAATACAGATTAATTGCAAGCTTTTTCAGATTAAGTATTAAAATTAGGAGATGGAACTTTATTTGAACTTAAGAACGTCGAATGCTTGATTGATGTGCCTAAAGATTTATTAATTACACAAACATCAAATCAAATTGAGAGTATTACAAATCATGCCCAAATATTCAAACTGAATATCAAAACTCTTTACATTTTCAAGACCGAGCAATATTTTGTTCCGCAAATGAGATTGTTGATGAAATAAATGAAGCACTTTTACAAAAAATTCTTGATTGTTCAAGAGAAAATCTAAGCTCTGATTCATTATGCGATAATGATTCAAATTATAACGAAAAACAAATTATACGGTACATAATTCTTGAATAGTTTGAAATATCCAGGGATTCCTAGTCATTTTTTAACACTAAAAGAAGAAGCACCCATTATACTTTGCGAAACATCAATCAAATGCTTGGATTATGTAACGGAACGCGACTTCAAATAACGCAATTAGGTAACAATGTGATAGAAGGTAAAATAATAATAGGAACTATCACAGGCAAGAAAGTATTTATACCTCGATTCCCATTAGTCCCAATTAACACAACTTTACCGTTTCATTTCAAACGAAAATAATTTCCTGTTAGTTTATGTTTTGCAATGATAATTAACAAAAGCCAAAGAAAGAGCATTAATTGAGTAGGTATATACTTACCAAAACCAGTTTTCAGTCACGAACAATTATATGTCGCAATTTCAAGAGTAAAAACTAAACCAGGATTGAAATTACTTATTTTAAATGATAGGGTTAGATGCACAATAAAATCTACAAATGTTGTATATAAAGAAATGTTTTATAATGTGTAATAAAAGTGTATATATATGTTTAAATTTTTTCCCTGCTATCCAACTCTTTATGTATATCTACATATAACATTTATTATATGTTAAAATCAAATATCACGTATTCATTCCAACCCGCGCGAAGCGTGAGATTAATACTATTCGTTCTATATGTATATGAAAATGGTATTTTATTTGTGTTGGATATCTATAACTTTGAAAAATAAAAATTTTATTTTAGTAAAAATTTTCTCTCTTTTATCTTTTTTTTTTTGTTTTTATTTTATTGCTTTTCTAAAGTATTTTTATCCCATCATTCGAGTAATTCTTTATATATCTTTCAATTAATTATCTTTTATTTATTTATAACTTTTTATAATATTAACAATTTTGTAATTTATTTGGATGTTGTGTATTAGAAAATTTATAGGTGAATTTTATATTTTATATTTTTACATATGTATTTGTTTATAAATCATATAATTTTATCATGATAAACTTTGTCAAATTTGAGTTTAAAGTTCTTGGCATAATCGGGTAAAAATAATATGTCATTGGTTTCGGATAAGGAAATCCATTTGGATTTCTGAGACTTAAAGAGACTATTCATGTTCCAAATAATTCATCTAATTGAAAGGCATGATATTTATCCATCATCGTCTTTATAATGGATTGAAAAATGAATATCTCATCGTCAAAGATCATGTAAATCTTTGGAAATTGTTAAATAAGATGTATGATCATAAAAACATTGATTCTTCGAAAAGCACGTTATGTTTGGATGCATCTTCGTTTTTAAGGTTTTAAAATTGTTGTGAGTATAACTCATATATATTTTGAATGAGCTCACAAATGATTCGTTAGGCTATCATGGTTTAACAATGATGCATTTAACTATACATTTACAAATTATTATAAGGTTTGGTATGATCCATTAGGCTATCATGGTTTAACAATGATGTGAAAAATTATTAAAAATTCAATCGAGCATTCATAATATGTTATGGATCAATGAACACCATAAAGTATCAAAATGATCCTCGCGACAGATGAATCAAACCACATATATCTCTATGAATTGTTTCTAAAAATGTTAGTGACTCATGTCTTATTCTCAATCCAATTAAGTCCGTAGCGTCTACCAATTTTGCCATATCCTCTTTCTTGTTAGTGAGGGCCTTATTAACTTTTTTTTGTGAACAAGCAACACAAGTCAATTCACGGAATTGTATGTTAAATATACTATTTTTTTTACTAAGATTGTTTCCAATAAATTTTACCTAGCAAAGTTTTACGAGGCATCTTATCATAATCATAATACATTCAATGAAAAGTATTACAATATTTAATGTATTTTACTCGATTTTTCATCTTCACTTACCACTTCTCCATTATTTCTATCTTTGTTCACTACTCATCCATTTTTTTCCCATTTTGTTTCATTTTTACATAGATGAATAGATGATATTTCATTTGTGTTGGATATAAATTTTTATACAAAAATATTGTGAGGCCCAAGCCTAAAAACATAATATATATTGATAACATGTTATCCGTCGTAGTATTTACATGATTCTTAGGTTTAGTTTTGATTAGATTTCTTGGACTTTACCGATTATTTGAGTTTATGCGAGGATTTCGTCTACCATTTCGCGTTTTGTGTAGGAAATGAAGACATGAAGGAAAATACGAATGATTACGACAATTCCAACCCGAAAACGGTGATTGAATGACAAGATTCCTCATGTGCACGACCACAGAAGCAAATCGAACACTCAAGCACCAAGTGAAAGGAGCAGAAACAACAATTGAAGGCTGCACGCTCGGGCATGGAGCCAGCCCGCTCGGGCTCAGGTTATGCAAATAGAACCAAAAATCCCCCAGAGCAAGCCCGACTCTGGCTGATAAACAACATGGTCGGGCGACCTAGCCCGCTCGGGCTGTGTATTGGACATGATCAGGCTGCATTTAAGGACCAGAAAATCGCCGAAACTCAGCCCGACTCGGGCTGATGAACCACACGCACGAGCAAGCTAGCCCGATGGGGCTGAAGAGTATACACGTCCGGGCTCAAGTCTGCACGAGCGGGTGCAAAGGGTGCCCGCGTGGGTCCACCTTTTTCTCAACAACTTTGCTTGAATTTTGAACGGGCTGGATTTAAAAGGAACAGAAGGGGGAAGCCAAGAATAGACTGGAAAAGGCAAGAGAACAAGGGGACGAACCATGCCAAAGGAGAAGAGAGACAGCACGGCCGAAGAAGGAGACTTCGGGGAACCGAAGGATTCGTCGGAGGTTACGCTCGGAGGATAGGGAAAATGAACATCTACTTCGTTTTTGTTTGCTTCTCTATGTATTCTGAGTAGTTCTCGTTGCCATGTGTTAGGTATGCCATTGTATTGGATCGTTTGAGTTATTAATGCTTGATTTCGGCTTTGTTCAATTGAATGGTTCGATAGGTTATAGATTTGTGCTTAATGTCTTCATACGTTGTTGATTTCATGCTTGAATAAGACTAGATCTATTCTACTGAGGTTAGGCACGTTTGAGGGAGATTAGAGATTCTTCTAGGCTTGGGAGAGTCATGCTTGAATCTCGTGAATGAACTTTCGAATGAATTAGGTAAATGAGAATTTGGCCAATCGGTTAATCTATTTTAGGAACGGTAATAATCGAGGTAGAATTCCCATTGTTCGTCATGCATCTAAGTATAGATCTTCGTGGTCTTCGTGAGTTCTAATCGAGATTATGGTAAATTTGTAAATATATTATTTTATTATTTCTTCAATTTGAAGATTTATATTATGAATAATAATAAATTAAATGGATCTATAATAGAAGAAATTGATTTATGATGTTGTTAGTGATATCATCAAGAATAGTTAAGTCATCATGGAAAATTAAGGTGATGATCTTTCCCCATATAAAAATGCTTGTGTGGTTGATTATAGAGAAATTATTATGTTTAAATTGAGATATGATTAGAGTAGAAATTTTAGAAAATTCATAATGAAGAATTGAGAGGTTATAAGTGAAGAACGAATCCACGCCTAAAATCATCGAGTGATGATTGATGACATATATATGAGTTGGTTTGGTGAAATTAAAGTGGTTGGATATGATCTAGAAAAATTGACGCTCGACCAAGTGTCGAGATAAGATAATGTGGATATTCTAGGTTCTGTGATAGAGTCGAGTGAGCATTTTGTATAGTGTGTTCGATCGAGTGATTTCATACTCGAACCTTCGAAAGAAGGTGTGTGCGAGCGTGTCGGTGAGAGTTTCACGTGAGGAGTATCGGACCGATGATGTTAGTACACTTAGATCAAGGTCGGCGTCGTACCGTGCTAAGATTGTGGTAACATTTCGAGAGACGAATCAGATGAGTGGATCTGCCGGCGTTGTACCTTGTTGGGGTTATGGTAACTTTTCGAGCGATTGAGCGTTGTATTATACTGATGGTTAGGGTATATTGTGACCTTACAAGATCTTTAGTATGCTAGAGTCGTCTAGACTTTACGAGTGTATGTTCGAGCTAGAGCCGTGTGGACTTGTGAGTTATGATCTTGTGTGGTATTAGTCTTAGACTTAGGATACTCATTCAGGTTGGGTAGAATTATTTATGTGTCTATGGTGTGATGAATGTTTATTTTATGTTACACATTCGAGACTGGGAGAATACGTGGTACGACGTACGTGCATGTATTGATCTTATTGAGTACGTCACAACAAGAAATTTAGGATTTAGGGAGTGACGAATTCGTCCCTAATCCATCTCTAAACGTGTTTAGGGACGGATTAGGGATGACAATGAGTGGTCCGTAAACGCGCGTCTCAAAAATAAAATCGTCTGTAATCCATTTACAAATACGGACGGAAAAATAAAAATCCGTAACCCGTCCGTAATTACTGACTGCAAGGTCGTCCACAACGCAACGGGAAACACGACAAGGTTATGGACGTGGAAACGTCACGAATTTGTAGACGGATCACGGCTGTCCTTATATTGCGGATGGGACGCGACCCATCTTTAAAATTTACAGACGATACTGTTGTCGTCCGCTAACTTTGCGGATGGGTCATGTCCAGTCCCTAAATTTACGGACGGTCGCCGGACGGAATAAGCCGTCCGGAAAATTTTTAAAAAAAATTTAATTACGATTTATAAATTTAAAATTAATATTAATTAATTAGTGTTTTTACATCATTAACGTATATTTACAGATTTGTTGGTGGTACTTCCGAATTATCGTCGTCAGAGTCATTGTTTCTGTATGTATCCTAGGTTATATTAGGCATGCGTTCCTTCATCATTTTTAGCCGCTGTTGACGTTTCCTTTGTGATCGTTCATATTCCTTTTCTTATTTTAAACGTTCTTTTTCTCATTCTTGTTGCATTCCAGATACGGAATTTCGAAATTCGTATGTCGCTGCTTTTGCCTTGCAATTGGAGGAACTTGCATGTTGTGATGTCATTCCTTCAAGACCGAATATGCGACCTTTGTACGGTGTCACTTGCTGTAAAAAAATATTGAAATATAATTAGGATTATAAATAACAAATTTATTTTAAATTGTAGTGAATTTACCTCGAAATACATCTCGTTGTATTATTCATGACTTAGAGAAGGTTGTGTCCCGTCTTTTCTCAGCGGAATTTGGGACTCTCGTTCCAATGTCATATTCTAAACGTTGTCGTGAACACGTTTCGGTCTTGCATCTATCCACAAATCGTCAGATTTCTTTGTATGTGTATGTTCCAGGAATTCTACGTACGACGGTTCAGATCCCTTCTCTTTCGTCTAAAACAAATTTGAAATATATGTTTTTATTGTTAAGAAAATGTCAATGGTATAAAATCCTAAAAAAATAAAAATCTTACCATATCTTCGTAAACTTCCACGAAGGAACGGGAACCAGCAGTATGTGCGCTCGTTTCTCTCTTTAAAACTGAGATCATCCGAATAAGTACACATCTGTTCAGAGACATGATCTGTCATCCAAAAGGGTTTACCTTTTTTCTTTAGATCTCTTTTACAATCATTTATGAGAGCTTTGAGTCGAACTCTCACAACCCGTTCAAATTCAGACTTTACCCATTCGGTAATCTCAAGGTTCCAATAAAAGTTTTGCTGAAAATAATGGACTAATTATTTTATAAAAAATTATTTAAATTTTTTTATTAAAATAAATATCAATTTAAAATGTTCGTGATTGCAGACGGTTTACGAACAGAGTTCCCGTTCCGTCCGTAAATTACGGACGTCCGTTGGACGCATCTTGTTTCTGCCCGTGATTGCGGACGGTTTTTCACGTCTGTCCGTAGTTTGAGATCCGTTCGTAATCTAAGGGACGAAAACAAACCGAGGGACGGGAACCGAGGGACGAGAACAGACCGAGTTCACAATAGCTTTCACCTTTTAAACATACACCATAGCTTATAGTTGACTTCAATTTTCCATGTTCGTAAGTATGAAAATTGTAACTATGTGTGAAATACATTGGTCAACTCGTAATTTTTATAATTGATTCTTTAACAAGATCTCGTAGCCACGACGGGTGATTGCCGATCTCAATCTGTATTACAGAGGAAACAATCATCGACAAAGCTTCAGAATATTATATAAAAGTAATTTATTAAAATTTAATCTATCATTTACTTATATATTGTCTTATCCATGTGGAGAAATCTCTTTCTTTAAATTCTTGTAGTTGAGATTCATCAATATTCACATATGTATTTTTCAATATATCATCAAATATCATGTAAAATGTTCGAAATTATGTAAATATTACAAATAAAATACGCATACGCAATTGAATCCATATTTATAGTATGTTACCTTTCAAAAGATCGTAGATATTCACAGTTGAGTAAAACATATGTATGTACGATGTGTAGATCTCGTTGTGATAGCCATAGATCTTTCCCCTTATCACAGTTCGACCAATTCCACAAAATATATCTGGAACATCTGGTACTGGATGTGAAAATGCCACACCACCATCAAAACATCTGTCTGGATTTCTACTTTGCGTTTGAACATGTGGCTCGAAGTAGTAAGAAGTGAAGAATGATATCTCCTCATTCACGTATTGTTCCACAATTAAACCCTCCGGACGAGCTTTTTGTTTGTTTTTTTTTCTTTAGATGAAACATAAATATCTCGAATGGATACATCCAACGAAATTGAACTGGACCTCCTAATTCGGTTTCGTGTGGTAGATGAACTGTCAGATGCTCCATAACACCAAAGAATGATGGTGAAAAAATCTTCTCCAAGTTACATAGTACAATATTTATGTTACTTTTAAGTCTACGAACCACATCTACACTCAAATTTCACGCACATAAATCTCGAAAAAATATGTCAATATGTGAAAATTAAAGTATTAGTTAGTGTATTTAACAATTAAATATGTAAATTAATAATCATTATAATCTACAAAAGAAATCAATGAGACCTCCAAGTGCTTCATGTGCATGTTTGTCCATCAATTCAGAAAAACATATGGGAAATAGTCTTTGCATGAATACATGCCAATCGTGACTTTTCATCCCTAATAACTTTCCTCCATGAATATCGACGCACCTTCCAATGTTAGATGAATAACCATCAGGAAATTTCACGTCTTCCTTCGATCATTTTAAAAATTTTTATTTCTCATCATTCGACAATCTGAATATCAGAATTGGAACTTTACCATCGTCACTTATATGTAACTCCTTCCGTGAGCAATACTCTTCTAGATCCTTCGTGAATAAGTGTTATCTTTCATTTTTTCTGTGACATTCAATATCGTGTTGATGATATTATCGAAAAAAAATTCTCTATGTGTATGACATCAAGATTGTGTTGAAGCTTCTGATTTTTTCAATACGGTAGATCCTAAATTATGCTCTTCTTGTACCAATTATGAGTAATTCAATAACCATCAATTCTTGGATGATTGTTCCCTCCGCAATCTATAGTCCTAGAAATACCCAAAACAAGAAGTCGTTATACAAAAACTCTTCGCCGGTCAAAACTGGAGGAGGTGATTTCCACACAACTATATTCCTTTTGAGATTCCTCTTGTTGTGTCATAATGTAACATTAGCAGGAAGAAAACGACGATATTTCAAACCAACTCGTCTTTCATCCATATTTCAACTAAAAAAAAATTGTTTCCCCCATGCAATATGGACAAGCCAATCGACCATGCATTGTCCATCCAAATAGCATATCATAAGCTGGAAAATCACTTATTGTCCACATAAGAGCACCTCGTAATATAATTTCTATCATCTCAAAACATCGTACACTGGAATTCCTTTCCATAATTCTTTCAATTCTTCAATCGGCGTTTGAAGAAATATATTCAAACTTCTTTTCGGATGATTAGGCTCGAGAATCAATATTGTTAAGAATAAAAACTCACGCTTCATGCACATATCTGGTGGTAAATTTTACGGTGTCATAATAACTGGCCACAATGAATAATTTCTCCCAGACATCCCGAATGGATTAAAACCATTAGTGCAAAGGCCTAAATAAACGTTTCGACTTTCAGCTACAAAATCAGGATATACCTTGTTAAAGTGTTTCCACACCTCACCATCTGAGGGATGACATATTTCTCTATCACGACTTGAATGCTCAACATGCCATCTCATGTCGCTTGTGGTTGTCTCAAATTGATACAATCTTTTTATCATGTATGTAATTGGTAAATACCACATATGACGATACAAAACCGATTTCCATTCCTTGTCAAATAAAACCGATCTTTTCCATAAAATTGACAATTGCTCAAATCCGACGTTTCTTTTCAAAAAATATATAGTTGTCTTGACAAACATCAATCTTTTCATATGGCAATAAACTAAATGATCTCATTATCTTCTTTGTTTCATAATATGACTCGACTGCATTATTATCTTCAGGCAAATAATCTCTTACTAATTGCGATATAGAACCCATGCAATTCTCGGAAAAGATTATTTTCAGTCTTCAAATTCATCAAACGTGCTGATAGAGACAATCATGAACGACCACTTCTACAACCATCATAAAATGGATGCCTAACACTTTCTGACATTTCAAAAAAACTTTTCGCTTCTTCATTCAGATCTTCTTCATTATTTTCACCTTCGTTTCTTTCAACGAATACATTTTGCATCATTTCCACATACGGGTTCATTTCTACATCTTGAGAAGTCTCAAACACTTCATGATGTACAATACCTCTACTAAAATTTTCCACAACATTATTAGGTCGTGGTGTAAAATTCTCTTCGTGAGATAACTAAACGGTTCTCTCATTAACGAATTTTTCATTTTTACATTTTACACATGGACAAACCAACTTATCAGTTTCTTTATAAACTTGTTAATTTGTTGCCATCGTCATAAAATGTGTAACGCCTTCTATAAACTCCTTCGATACACCTTGAGTTTATGAATTGATTCTTCTATACATCCACTGTCTAGAAACAAAGAATATTCGATCTCGACGATAATGCCATTATAATCAGAAAAGATAACAAAATATGTAGAGAAATATATGAGAATTGTATGTCAGAAACATATGGAAGGAGGAGGGATTAAATAGATAATTTTTGGACTAATTAAGGATAGATTATGGACTAAGACAAATATTTTTTGACGAGCCGTCTCGAATACGTCCCTAAATCCTAAATTGTCCTAATAATTTGCGACGAACAACGCTCATCCCGTCCGCAAGCTGTTATCATCCGCAAATTACGGACGTCCTTGGAGGCAGTCTTTAATCTGCAACGTCTCCCAAATATGTCTCAAATCCGTTGCAACCACGGACGACTTAAAGACCACTTTTCGTTCCCAAATTTGCGGATGGATTAAGGATGAATTTATTTTTCTATCCTTAATCCGTCCCTAATCCATCTGGAAATTTAGGCATGGCTTTTTCAGTCCGCAAATTCCGTTTGGAAATAGTATTTTTCTTGTAGTGTGTCTTCATACTCACCCCTTTACGGACTGTCATGGATGGATATGTTATAATATGAAGAAGATCAAAGAGGTTGAGTAGCAGTATTAGAAATTACAATGGATTGATGAGAGAGATGTGCATGAGGTCTCGATAAATTTTATTATACATTTAGTATTTATTTTAATTATGATTTTATACATTTTCTTTCGCTATATGGTTCGAACCATTTTCAATTTGAAATAAAATTATTTATTTTATTATATAATAGTATTTAAACAATGACACATATAACCTATTTTTGGAGATGATGTTGAATACTCTTAGTTCTAAAATTGTTCTGGATATGGATGTTACAAATATTATTTGAATATATAACTCTTTCATCTTTTTTATCCTTACTTCATTTATTTTCTAACATAAATCCAATATAACAAATTAATACTACAAGTTGGAAAGTATTCTAAAAATCACAAAATGACATGGTACGTAGTCGTTTAGTCAAAGATAATTAAACAAGATGATTACAATAGCAACAAGAATCTCGTTGTCTAAGTCAAAGTTATATACCATTCAAATGTATTTATTTGGGTCGAGAATTCATGTAACAAAAGAAAAAAAAAAGTGATAGTAAATGTTGTTTTGAACATTGTATTCTGTTAGAACATATTTTTCTTCAAAGTCATTAAATTTCAACTCCAAAAAAGTCCACATACGCAAAAGTCGTTTCCATAAATAGTACGACGCAGAGCATTGCATTATCCACTGTAAATAATCGATTCTAATTTTAAAATTATGATATTTTAACTGTAGAAATATTACGTAAAAAAAGTTAAAAAATTAAACAAAATAAAACGGAAAGAAAGCGCTGGGAATAAGTCCAATAAAAGATCTAGTTTTCCCTCCGCCAGAAAACTCTTGACGTTTGGTCTTCCAACGGTCAAAACCAGTCGAGCAAACCGCGTCAGTCTCCACACGCCCCACCACAACACATACATATTATTCGGTCAGGCGATCAAACCTCTATGCTCACGTGGCACAACACAAACGTCTTAGACCACATATCTTCCGCTGCTCCTCAATCCACACGATCCTTTCCCTTGCTGACACTTTCCGTGGTATCGTATTTTCAACCCCGTGGGTCCCACCCACTTCTGATAAGCTGCGAAGCAGGAGATTTCTTGTGCCAGAATCAATTTGTTTTGACCATCTTACCCCTATCTAGTTTTTTTTGTCTCGTCGCATTGGCTTCGTTCTAAAGCACAACGTGTTTCCCTTTTTTTTCCAATCTATTTCAATGTTATTTCTATTATTTTTATGTTGGTTTTAGGATTTTTTATATAAAGCCATTTTGACCATATAGTTACGTTAACATATGACCATTCTTTTTTGGGTTTTCAACTAATTATCTTCGAGTGATATTTTTACGTTTCAATATTGTATAATTTTGTCCTTTAAGTCTTATTTAGTAATTTTCATCAATTATTAGGATTTATCTTAGTATTCACTAATATATGAAAACATATCTTAGGATTTAAGCATAATGTCCTTAAGCATATAATCGTCATATTAAATCTCAAATAAGGAAATAAAGATAGACCAGCTTAGGGCTAATTTGGTCATTCTATGTAGGAAAAATTAATACGGGTCCCACAAATCCAGTGGTCCACACTGCACATTAGCGTACCAAGTTCCCGCGCTTTAACGGTGATGATTTAATATAATCTTTCTTCTTCTGATCTTAAATTACTAATTAACATTAGCATTTTACAAGACGAAATTACCCTTCATTACCATTTTCCATTAAACTGTTTCCTTTATTATTTTATTATTGGGCTCTTATTAATGGAAATATGTAATGAGTATTTATCATATTTATCATTCTATTTTTTTAAAAGTATGATGGAGTCCTTGTGCCACCGTATACAAACCTTTCATCATATTTAATTCTCATTTGTGACAATTGTTAACCTTCCATGAAACATTAATTAACAAAGAGCTAAAGTCAACAAATACATTTATTTAACTTAAAAACTGGAAAATCAGGAAATTGAAAGAAGATTATGACCTTAATTACCTTAGTTAAGGTGATGGCCCATGCATCCGTCGAAAGAAGTCGTTTTAATTATTATACGAATATTATGCATTAAAATCATTAGCGAAAATTGCATATTACACTAATTTAATTTGACAAAATAACAAGATTTTTTTGTATTTTTGACAAAATAAATGCAAAAGGTGCGGATCCAACGGTCCACATTCAAAATATCGCAATGAAAAAAAATCGATCACGCGAATGCCATTAGTTGAAGAGTAGGGGTAATATTGTCCTTTATTACAGAGGCAGAATTTATTAATTCGTACACGAGGGGCCAAAGACTCGTCGCCTCAGCATAGTTATTTAATTTTTTTATTTAAGCTTTTTATTTCCGTTTTCACATTGAACACAGTCATTGGGGCAAATAAAGGGGAAAAGAGGGAAAAAAAACAGAGAAGAAAGATCCGAAAATTTTCCCAGAAAATCTCAGATTCTGAGAAAAAGGAAAGAAAACGGGGAGGGGGAGTCCATTTGGATTTGTTCTAAGCGAGAAACCTCTCTTTTGGAAAAGAAAAGTTTAATATCTTAGATTTTCACCGTTGTTCCCCGTCTCTTTTTTTCGTCGGTTTTCCAGTAACCGAGCGAGAGAGAGAGAGAGTGTTACGTTTCCATATATGATAACCACAATCTACCTTTGATTTTCCTCTTTGTTTGATCATTGTCGTCATCGTTTCTTCGCAAAATCATACGATTATATCTTTGATTTTTCGGAAGATAAAAGACAAAAAAGTTTGTCTTTGTGACTTGTCGTTTTTTTTCTGTTGCTATGCGACCCATGTCAGAAACTCAGCAGGATCAGAGCCCTATTGGGTCGAATCGATCTTCCCAGAAAGTCGAAGGTAGTTTCCTATTCTCTCCCTACAGTTTTCACGAGAGATCCAAAGGATCGGTTTTGGTTTCGTTAATGCATTTGAAGATCATGTAATTATGTTGATCATTGATTCCAAGTCTCGTTGTGATTGTCCTCTTTTGGGGATTTATTTAGAACTAATCGACGTTGAACGTGTTAGAAACTCGGAGCTCAATATGAACTTGTCTCGTGTTATTCTTGTTTGATGTATTGTGTTCTTGCCATGTTTGAACCTGAGGTTATTAGAGCTCTCAAACGACTCCGGTGTTATTGTAACATTAAAAACCCAGAATCCGATAGCTAAAAAACGCATTTGTGCAATGGGTATTTACCTAATTTTGATCCAAATCGTCCATGTTCTGGTGTTCTATCGTGTTTTGATAATGATAATCATTTCAATGTTTGGTTTGCGTCTTTTGCGATGTTCTGTTCTTCAGACACCTTTAGGCATGTAAAGATAAACGAAGACCGGGATGCTCAATACTCTACGTATCCTGATCGTCCGGGGGAACGAGATTGCCCGTTCTATCTGAGAACTGGGTTTTGCGGTTATGGAAGCAACTGCCGTTACAATCATCCTCCTTATGTTTCTCAGGTGAGAAACTCTGAACTATAAATGGAGCTGCAGTTTCCATGTTTGTTCTTGTTTTGCCCTAGCTTACTGTTTTGTAACCTTAACAGGCTATTATTTATTACAAAGATGAACTCCCTGAGAGAGTCGGAGAGCCAGACTGTGAGGTATATTTCTTTAATTTTCTTACCATTTTTTTTCTCGTGTTCATGTTGTTCCTTTTTCTGGTTTAGGGTTGTATTATATCACTACTCAAGTGTATCAGATTTGTAGTGATACTTTGACACTTGAATAAATTCTAGTTTGTAAAACATTCTACATTGAACCGTGTAACATCATTTGACTTGAGGCTTTTCATCTTTTTTCCTCTTAACCTGCCTTTGCTGTCTTGCATTGTTGAGCCCTACTCAGTTACAGAGCTATATAAGCTTGGTTAGTGTAATGTACCATATTGTTTCTTCTTCGTACTTATTTATCGCGTCTTTCTTCTTTTTTTTTATATTTCATTGCAGTATTATCTGAAGACAGGAACCTGTAAGTATGGTCCTACTTGTAAATATCATCATCCAAAGGACAGGAATGGTGCTGAACCTGTGTCATTCAATGTTCTTGGTTTTCCTATGCGTCAGGTAAGTCTATCATATAAGGGAAAACGGTAAGTTGTTTGTCTCTTTCGATTTTATATGTTCGAGAAATCTAAATTGATGTTCTTTTCCAGGGTGAAAAATCATGCCCATATTACCTGCGGACTGGAACATGCAGATTCGGAGGGGCATGCAAATTTCATCATCCTCAACCTGTTAATGGACTTTCTGCTGCATATGGGTTGTCTAGCTTTTCTTCTGTGGGTTTGCCCTATGTTGGCGGCTTGACAATGGTATCTTTGCCACCCACAACATATGGAGCAGCCCCAAGTGCACAAGTTCCTCAGGCTTTTGTTCCTGTCATGGTTTCGCCCTATCAAGGCATTTTACCTCCTCAAGGCTGGGCCACTTACAGTGTAAGTCTTATTGTCGTCCTGTGTAAGTAAAAAGCTGGTTTCTATACAGTTCTAAACTAAGCCTAGATTCTGCTCGTAACCAGTTTTACTTCTCCTTCAGAATTCACTGTGACCTTCAATGTCAAACGTGGACCTCGTCCTCAGAATATGAATTGTTTTCCTAGTACATTCGGACTACAGTTGGGTTGGTGTAGCTTATACCGTACTCGCTCTCTATATATGAAAAAGAAAGACATCCTCAGGCTCACATATTGTAACGAGTTGTTATAATCATGGAAAATGTTTCTGTAGTTTCTCCATGTAATGATGGTCAACTGGTTGATCCTTTCTTGAGAGACTTATCTTGCATTTCATGTGCTTTGTTTTGGGGCAGGCTACATCTAACCCCGTATACAATGTCAAAGATCAACTTGACTCAAGTTCTAATGCATCAGTGCCTGTGGCTGTGACATTGAACCAGAGTTTGCCTGAAAGTCGTGAGCAACCACAATGTCGTTTTTTCATGAGCACTGGAACATGTAAATACGGAGACGACTGCAAATATAATCATCCAAAAGAAAGGATTTCACAGTCACCACCAAATCTCTCAAACCCTGTTGTTCTCCCATCTAGACCTGTATGTATCTCTCATTTCCTTTTGTTTATTGATCATATGACTACGTCTCGACTCATTCTGGTTTTACTGGTAAACGAGAACTCATGGAATAAAGTAGAAAACCATAGGATGTTAGGTTTACGATTCGTTCCTAAATATTTGGTATTTAGAGACTATTATGTTGAACTTTGCAGCATCTCGTTCTAGGATGACTATAAGACATTATTACATAGTAAGATTTTTCATTGTTCTACTTGTGTTGTCTGTAGGGACAACCGGCCTGTACTAACTTCATGGCCTATGGATACTGCAAGTTTGGACAAAACTGCAGATTTGACCACTCTTTGCTACCATACCCATACAACACGGGCTTGACCATGACTCCTCTACCTGCAACTTATGCTTCACCTGTTTCAACCCATCCGAGGATCTCGCCTCCTAGTCGCTCTGATTCACTGTCCCTGTCTGATTCTAAACCCGCCGAGAAGAACCAGGGCTCTGAGACTGAGAAATCGGGAGTTAACTCTGAACAGGTTAACTCAGAAGTGGAGGTTTCGTGTTGATCATCAATGATCAACAGCATCAGCAATGTGGTTGAATCTCCTGCTCGAGTTTCTTGAGATGTGCACGATGATCTCTCTGGCCTTCTGGTTGTTTTTTGGAAGGAGGAGTGGTGCAAAATGAAAATGTTCTTCAGTTTTGGGACTTCGGAGATTGCCTTGGCTCACACACGAATAGGAAGAGAAAAAGGGGGGTTCCATTTTTTTTTTGACTTGGTTAATAAATTTTAATCTGTGGAAAAAAGAGAATTTGACATTTATACTACGGATACTTTACTTTCTGTCCTCTTATTACACACTTTGTGTTCATGTCTCTATTCTTCTGGTTTCTAACTTCTAACATGACGTTGAAATAGTATCACTAAACTATACTGTTCTGTCTATCATGAAAGATGTTACTTAAGTTTGTCAAAATTTCAAACAATTTGTCTTGATTTTATTTTGAGTACAGCCATGCACTCCCTCTGAATTCTGAAAGCTTGGGAGATATTTGCATAATTTCTAAAGGACTGAATCTTTTTTTTTCTGGTGGTGATTCGTCAAAAAAAAAAGTTTCTTGGTCAGAAAATAAGGTTTTTTTTTAACTTAAATATATTCAAAAAGTTTTTTTTTGTGGCAAAAAGAAAGGTTGTCGTTTGCCGGAGAAAACTTCGGGTCAAGTTTCGTCCTTTGCGTGGAGGGGACGATCCCCGTTAGATTGCCCCGACGACTTTGTGAATCGCAAGCAAAACGGTCGACTCGCCCGAGTCGACTCACGTTGAGTTCCGAAACCTCCGCTGCGTGAGAATGCAGCGATTGCGAAGTAGAGGGACATCGCTTCTGGGTTTCGCAATTGTGCCTCGTCTGAAGAAAAAAACCCTAAATTCATGGGCTGCAATACAAGATTCATTCTTCTCGACCAAGGTGCTTGGTTTTTCTTTTCTTCTTCTATTTTCTCTTCGGTATTGATAAATTTCAATTTTTTTGTGGTGATTGTCGTTTTGGAGGAACTGGGTAGGGTTTGTTCTTCTGGATTTTCGTTATCTTTTCGTCTTATCTTCTAATTAATGGTTCTTTGTTCAATCTTAGGAGTTATTTGAGAGCCACAGGATTGTATTTACTGTAGGAACTTCTATTGCATCAGTTGCTACAGCTTGGGCTGGTGAGTTGCAATCAGATCTTTGGTTATTCTATCTTGACTTTTGCTGTGAAATTCATTCCCTTCTTTTGCCAAAGCTTCGAATTTTAAAGTTGTTGAATTTATCTGAATGAAACGTCAACAGTTACTTATCGTGAACTAGTCAGAGAATTGTTTTAGGGACAGTGGCTTTTAGATTCAAAATGGGTCATGGTTAGTTCTATGGTTGTGGGATAACTTATCTCTTGAAGTTGATCTATGTATCAGTTCATCTATCTCATATTTGGTTGGAATTTTGTTTAAATTGGATTTGCATTTTAGGTGATTGGATCCGAGGAAGCTTTTTTGTGGTTTCTAGGTCTTGGATGTCTAGTCTGTTCTTGCATCGATTCGGTATAGAAATAGTTGTCTCCGACTTCTTAAATGGCTGAAACTAAAACTTTTTATTTCCTCTATGAATATTACAGACCTTTTCTTCTAGTAGAATGGTAAAGTTTATTGTTTTTCAGCGTGACAGGAATGTACGGTTGATTTATTCTATAACCGAATGGTTTCCATTGATACTTGATTGCACAGGTTACACATTACGGCATTATCATGAATCCAAAATCGATCAAAGGCTTCAATCGATAGAGAATGCGGTGAGTGTTCATGTTGTTTATCGTAGTCACTGTTTACTCGGATCATGTTTGTTTTGCTACAGTTGATTAAGGACTCCTGTGAACAAAAACTATCTCTGAGATCATGTGATTGAGCTGCTTAAGAACTTGGGATTCGTTTAGCTAAACCCTGTATGAAAGAATCGGAACCTGGATGACTTGAATAGCCTATAGTTGCTTAGATTGTAACTTGTTTTTTTATTAAAAAAAAAGAATCTCCGTGAGAAAACATGACAATCTCTGTTTCATAAGAAAACATTAATCACTGTTTCGTTAACATTGTGTATCTCCGTATGCCTTATTCTAGTCTGGTTTGGTTCATGAATTCCTTTGGAATATCCGAATATTCTCTTTAAGACGATACTTAGATTGCTCTTTTGTTTCATTTTGGCAGATGAAAAACAACCATGATCTCGAACGAGGAGAACTAAAGAAACTCGTCGATCCAGCAGTTTCCAGGACTGCGTTTACAATCGCTACCGCTGGAACCACTTTAATCATAGGGTTTGTCCGGATATTCTTTCTTTCCTGTAAACATGTAACGAAAGCCAAGGGTTTATCATTTCATTTTGTTGAAACTTTTTAGGTACGGATTGGGTTGGCGGGGCGGGATGTGGTATGCAAATAGGAAACATAGAAGAGAGCAATTGAGAATGGCGGGGCAACTAAAGCCAAGAAGCTGGGAATTACTCGGGAGAATAAAACCCCGAGGTTGGCCAACAAAGTTACTCAAGCGGCCGTCCCCAAGCTCAGGCGTCTGTAAACAAACATAAACGAAATAGAGGGTTTAAGGAACATGAAAACCAAACGATGGATGCTTTTAAACATGGAAGAGCACAGAACCCTATTTAGTGATTCTTCAAGATACAAAGGTAAGCTCCCATTTGGTGTTCAAAGCCATTAAATTCTTTCTGACTGAAACACCCAAAGTGATGGCCTTTTACATACATACATACATACATACTTCTGTCTTACACCCATCTTCCTCGCATTTTTGCGGGTTTTGTGATTTATACTGCGTTTTAATGGAACTTACAGAAGGAAACAATCAGTTATCATCTCGATATACCTGATTTTGCGATGAATTTAACTACAATAGTTCTCAGCCTCAGGTTAAAATCATTGGCTGCTTGTTGTAAAGAACTCATCTTTCTTGCCTTCCATTGTCCTTTGATCGAAGTGGAAACGGATTCGAAACAAGAATTGTGGCGTGATATAGATTTGTATTTGTGGTTCACAATTGAGAAAGAGATGAGTTTTTGTTCATAGAATACCTTTTTTGCTTTCATTTTTGGTATATGATGAAACCTACTTCTGCAAAGGCTAGTGTTTTGAAGACATGTAAAAGAGATTTGAGATTTAGCGCAAGCTATTCCAAATGTAGTGCCTGATTGGTTTTTAAAGCAAACATATCTTTTATCGTTTTATGACATTGTGATATTTAAAACGCATGCATAATTTTATTTTACGATTATATTTTGTAACGATTTAATTAAATGACCAGAGTAATTATATATTTATATACATTTAAATGCGTACTTACATATGTATTCGCATAAATATAAACAAATATATGCAAAATAAAAATATGTATATATATACACAAATAAAAATTTTGTGTATACAGATATACACATGTAATATGTATATACATTCAATAAATTAGTGTCTTGGATTGATATATCATGGATAATGTCAATTCTACAACATGTTTATATTTACTTTCAGCAATATCATTGTGTTCAGGTGGGTGCGGACGTGACATTCTTAGCTTTATATTATGTCTATGGGTAGTAAGGTGATTTCGAAAGAATTTGTTATTAAATTCTCATTCTCCATCGCATTGAAATATTTTTTTATTTTTTTTATTCAATTGTAGTTCATTGTTTTTTTGGAAACTAATGAAAACAAAGGAGAATTCACTTTTAAATTTCAAAGGAAACAACCAATAATATCTCGAAAAATGATCAATAAAAATTACATAATATTTAAAACCTTGATTTGAGACAACTGGAGGAAGGTCGCCACAGATCACAGTGCAAAAGTTTTAAAGGTTCTAAAGATTGAAATGAAGACTTACTAAATAGTGACTTTATGCTTTTAGCAAGGGGACAAAAAGAGCATAAACTAGAAGACATGTTGTTCACAACAATCTGTTTAGGGGTCTTAAACAAATTGAGAACTTCATCATTGGGGTGACCAAGTCGACGATGCCAAATGTCTTTGGAAGTAATTCTTTGTCGAATACTTGATGAGCAGTGGAGTCCACCACATATAGTCCGTTAATTATGTGGCCTTTTGCTAGAATCTTTTAAGTTTGGAGGTCCTTTATAGTAACACCATGTGAGTCAAAAATAACACAACAAGGTATGTATGTGGTGATCTGTGAGATAGATAACAAAAATTTTTGTAATGAGGATACAAATAAAATATTTTGTAAGAGGAGGTTACCTGAAGGAGTTGGTAAAAGGCTGGATCCTACATGAGTGATAGGGAGGAGAGAACCATCTCCTACCATAACTGAGTCATGACTAGTGTAAGGACTAGGATTTAGAAGGTTGTGGGAAGAGCTAGTCATATGAGAGCTAGCTCCAGAATCAGGATACCATTCAGTTCCTAAGGAATTTGAAATTTGGATAGAGTTTAGAGCTTGAGGTATTTCTTGGGATTGGAAGGCATTGTCGAAACGATGCACATTTGAGAGCTATATGACCAAGTGATTAAAATTAATTAATTTTTTCAAACAATAGAAGTTTTATAATTAATTTTATACATTTTTAAGTTACAAAATTTTAAATTATTAGTAATAATAATTTTATAAAATAAAATAATAAAAAATTATTTAAAATTTCTTTTTCTAATCAATTTAAAAATTTATTTTTTAAATAGTAATTAGTATTGAGGAACATTTTTAAAACAAAATCTTTAACTGTAAATGGTTACCCTTAATTGCCTATTAATAATATTAATCATCTTCAATTTCGTTGGATGTATCCATTCGAGCGATTTATGTTCCATTTGAAGAAAAAAGCCAAACAAAAAACTCGACCAGAGGGTTCAATTGTGGAACAATACGTGAATGAGGAGATATTGTTCTTCACTTCTTACTACTTCGAGCAACATGTTCAAACGCGAAGTAGAAATCAAGACAGATGTTTTGATGGTGGTGTGGCATTTTCATATCCAGTACCAGATGTTCCAGATATATTTTGCGGAGTTGGTTGAACAGCTGGTAAGGCGAAAGATATATGGCTATCACAACGAGATCTACACATCGCATATAGGTATGTTTTACTCAACTGTGAATATCTACGACCTTTTGAAAGGTAACATCCTATAAATATAGATTTAATTGCGTATATTTGTAATATTAACATATTTTTTCTGACATTTTTCAGGATGTTTGATGATGTATTGAATAATACATATATAAATATTGATGAATCTCAACTCCAAGAACTTAAAGAAAGAGATTTCTCCATATGGATAAGACAATATGTAAGTAAATCACAGATATAATAAGAGATTTTCCACATGGATAAGACGCTTTATCCATGATTGTTTTATTTGTAATGCAGATTGGGATTGTCAATCACGTGTTATGGCTACGAGATCTTGTTAAAGGACCAACTGTAAAAGTTACGAGTTGACCAATATATTTTACACGTGGTTACAACTTTCATAATTACGACACGGAAAATTGAAGTCAGCTATGAACTATGGTTTATGTGTGAAAGGTGAAAGTTATTGTGAATCGACCGACAAACCAGATTTTTATGGGATTTTGAAAGATATTTTGCAATTGGAATATCCAGGTATCATTACTAATCCAAAAAATTTCTTTTCGATACCACGAATGATATTTTTGAATATATTGACTTATATTTGTCATATTTTGCAGGTTACGTCAGTTTAAGAGTGATGTTATTTCGATGTGATTGGTTCGATACAATAAACGATCGCGGAATAAGAACTAACAAATTAGGCGTCGTTGAAGTTAACTCTACACGAAGATATGCAAAATACGAGCCTTTTATTCTTGCGTCACAAGTTGATCAAGTTTGTTACTTTTCCTATATACATATGAGACGATCTTCAGGTTGGCGTTTCACAATGAAGATACTTCCAAGGGGTAAATTTATCGACAACACAGAAGAACAACAATTGGCCATGCAACAACAAACCACCGAGATTGTTGCTATTAATGAAGTTACAATTGAAGCATTGGCACATGGTGAAGTGAAAAAATTGAAGATGAAATGATTGAAGGAAACGAAGAAGATGAAGAATTTGAATCAAATTCAGAAACACACGAATCGACGGAAGAATTATGTGACTCTGAAGATGATTAATGTTAACTTGTTATCAGATGTTAAAGAATTGTTATTTTTAACTTTATATTGAATCAACAAAATATATATATCGGTCGGTTCGCGTTACTTGCGGAATATATATATCGGTCGGTTCCCGTTACTCGCAGAAAATATATATCGGTCGGTTCTCGTCCCTCACGGAATATATATCTAAGTTTTTATGAATTGTTCCCTCAGTCGATTTCCGTCCCTCGATCGATTCCCGTCCCTCGATTTGTTCCCATTCCTCGTGTTACGGACAGATTGCAGATGGATTGCGGATGAAACAATTCACGGACGACGTCAGGACGAGCCTCGGAATCGGTCATGAAATTTTGGACGGCTTCAGAACGAGCCTCGAAATCGGTCTGTAAATTCCAGACGGATTCCGGACGAGCCTAAGAATCGGTCTGGAAATTCCGGACAGGTTGCGGCATCCGTCGGAATCAGCCTGGAATTTTCGGATGGACGCCGCGACCCGTTCGAAATCGGTCTGGAATTACGGATGGGTCGCGACCCCGTCCGCAAATGTTTATAAATTCCCGACCCTGGGCATCGTTTCCTAACTTTCTCTTCAACCGAAAACATAGCCACCACCCAACCTCCTTCACCCACCCATCCTTCGCCTTGTCGTCCGTGTTCAGTCCGCCGCCCGTCCGTGGTCAGTCCATCGACTGTCCGTGTCCTTCGCCTTTGAATTGCCTCGCTAGCCGCCTTCGCCCAGCCTCCTTCGCCCAACCGTCCGCCTCGCCCAGCCGCCGTCCGAAGATTTCCGTCGAGGTAAGGGTTTCTCTCGGTCTTGGCCTTGCGTGATTTCTCTCGGTATTAAGTGATTTTGTGTCGTGTGTTACAAATTGTGGTCAATTCCGGGCCGTCACAGCCGCCGTCGATTCCAGGTTCCATTTCTGTCGTTCGTTGGTTTTATAGTTTAAAGAAATGCCTAAAACACATATGCATGTATTAAGTTATGTAGATTAGTTGTTCGATGAAATGCCTAAATCAAATATACGTATATTAAGTTATGCAGATTAGGTGTTCGATAAAATGCCTAGAACACATATACATATATTAAATTATGGTGGATAAGCAGATATTAAATTTAATGTTCTTATTTCGTTTAAAAAACATATATTGATTTATATGTTTTTTATAATTATTATTAAGTTATTTTGTTAAAAAACATATATTGAAAAAAATATATTAAGTTATATGTTTTTTAAAATTAAAAACACATATATTAAATTATATGTGGTTTTAAAATTATATTAAATTAATTAATGTTTAATTAGCAATTAAAATTTTTAATATAAACATTGAATTTAATTTTTATATAATATTGAAATTACAATTTTAGTATGTCGTGTCGCGTTGGAAAATATGGTAACACGAGAAACCACTCAACATCTGAGCAAAGTGCGAATGGTCCACAACACCAGAGACAGTCGGATACAGTATTTTTGGATTTTATGAATCCGAAATTATTCTGAACACTAGATCAATAAAATATATGTCGTATCCCTTTTATCAATAGATGTCACCGCCGGTCGAGCCAATGATGCATCACGAGCCTCCGATGCATGAGGAATCGACGGTGGAAGAGCTTTTAGCGATGGATGAGGAAAGACAGAAACTTCCTCGTATAGATCCGAATTCTTCATCCAGCGCACTTTCGTATAAACTAAATTTAAATTTAATTTTGTAACTAACTAATTAATCAAGTCTTAATTTACTTTTAATTTTGTTTTAATAGGTTTTGTATCAAACAGCTTAATCGACATATAACAAAGACGATAAAAGCTGATTATGATCGTCCATGTTATTACTGGACGCGAATCGATCCCAAAATAAAGGAACGGTGGTGGAAAGCTTTCGTGGTACGTTTTTGTTAATATTCATTTCCCTCTAAATTTTAAATTTAAAACAATATTTCAATAAATAATTATTTCCTTATTTTCAGCAAAAATTTTATTGGGATCCCGCAATAACCGAACTAGTAAAGTTTGAATTTGAACGGGCTGCGGGAGTACGACTTAAATCTCTTGTAAGCAACATGAAAAAAAACCGGGAGAAAAGTGGCAAACCTCTTTGGATGCCATATAATGTTTTGGAACAGATGTGTGTCTATTGGGACGATCCTATCGTTAAAGAGAGAAGCCGGAGCGCTAGTCGTGTAGAATTTTAAATAACAAAGTGAATTACATCATATAAAGGATTACAAGATTACTTATAGAAGTAATTACAAAAACCCTAGTATATGTAGAGAAATGACAGAAATGTCCTTGACACGCCCCCTCAAGATGGAGCACCTGCGGTGAGTCTAATCTTGGAATATAGTAGTTCGAATGGTAGTCTTGGCAGAGGTTTGGTGAGAACATCTGGAAGCTGATCCGCAGCCCGAACATGAGTGACCCGAAGAGTGTTCGATTCAACTAGGCCGCGAACAAAGAGATAATCTAGAGCCAAGTGTTTCATTCGGGAATGAAAAAGTGGTTTAGCACTCAGATATGTTGCTCCAATGTTGTCGCAGTAGATGGTAGGTGGTGTTGATGGCATGACTCCAAGTTCAGATAGTAAGGCAAGAATCCAGAGAACTTCTGCAGCGGTGGACACAACAGATCTGTATTCAGCTTCGGTAGATGAGCGGGAGAGATCGGTTTGCTTCTTAGACGACCAGGAAATGGGATGCGCACCAAGGAAGAGAAGATATGCACCGGTGGACTTGAGATCATGAGAGTCACCAGCCCAATCAGCATCGGTGAAGGCATGTAAGGACAGTGAGTTGGTTACGGATAAGAAGATGACGTGATTCTTCGTGTCAGCAAGATAGCGTAGGACCGTTCTAATCGCTTGCCAATGAACATCCGTGGGAGCATGCATGAATTGAGATCTTATGTCCGGTCTTGTGAGTGATAGGTATTGTAGCCCGCCAACAATGAACCGGTATTCCGTTGGATTGGATAATGGAGTACCGGTTTGGAGAGTCACACGTGAGGTGGACGGCATGGGGGTAGGAACGGGCTTCAATTCATGCATGAGGCAGCGGTTGAGAAGATCGGTAATGTACTTCCGTTGAGTCAAGTGGAGACCGCGAGATGTCCGTGTTGCCTCAACCCTGAGAAAAAAAGGATAGATTGCCCAAGTTCTTGATTGAGAAACGTGCCGCTAGCGCATCAATGAAGTGTTGTATCCGTGATGGGGAATTGCCTGTAACAACAATATCATCAACATAAACTAGCACATATAATTGTAGCTCGGTGGTCCGGAGGATGAACAGGGAGGTATCCGCCAATGAGTTTGTGAAGCCGCGAGCAAGGAGAAAGGTCCGAAGCTCCGAATACCATGCTCGAGGAGCTTATTTAAGTCCATATATTGCTCGCTGAAGTCTGCACACATGATGAGGTTGATTTTTATCAAGAAAACCCGGGGGTTGAGACATGTATACCTCCTCCGATAGACGACCTTGAAGAAAGGCATTATTAACGTCAAGTTGCCGTAGAGACCACCCGCGAGAGATCACAAGACTCAAAGCAATGCGAATGGTGGTAGGCTTCACAACTGGGTTGAATGTCACATGATAGTCTATGCCCGATCTTTGATGAAACCCCTTTGCAACAAGCCGAGCTTTGAATCGTTCCACAGTTCCATCTTGGTTTCGTTTGATGCGAAAAACCCATCGACAACCAACAATATTCTTAGCATGAGAGGCTGGAACAAGTTGCTATGTTTGATTGCGATGCAAGGCTTGTAATTCAGCATCCATTGCTTCACGCCATCGAGGGTCCTTGAGAGCTTAAGTGATATTTGTGGGTTCGTTGTCTATCTGGGCAACAAAGATAAATCTGTTATTGTTCTTTTCAACATTGCTCTTCGAACGGGTGACCATCGGATGTGAATTGGTCTGAGAGGGCTGTGTTGGGGCACCCTCTTGCAGCCCGAGCGGGCATACTTGCCCGAGCGTGTTCTCCATGTACCCGAGTTGTGTATGGCTACGGGGATTTGCAGCCTTAATTTTAGAACTTATGCCTGAGCGGGTCCTAGCCATGCCCGAGCGTGCAGTATCAGATGGCAGCAGCGGCGAAGGATCCGAGCATAGGGGCTGAGACGGCAGTGGAGCAATGAGTGGCCGAGAAAAGGATTGAGTAGGATTGACGCATGGTTGCGGGTTGATGGTGTTCATTGGGATTTTGGGTTTGGGTGGTGGGAAGAATTTGGTAGTGTTGGCAAAGGGGTAGACGGACTCAAAAAACTGAACATGGCGTGATGTGCTTGCGGGCGTGGCTTCCAGTCGTGTGGAGAATGCTGCCACGGTTGCATCGGCGGATTGTCAAGTAAGCCGGGGGAGGAGGAGACAAGGCGGAAGCGCTGACAGCGTTGCACGCTATGGCCGTGAACGTCACAAGCTTGGCACCGACCTTGATATCCACGGCGTGTTGGTGAGTTTTGACGGGCGCGGCAAGACCAGTTCTGTGGGCCGGACAACCGAGGGTTTGGCTTCGAGCGGGTGGTCGTGGGATTGGTTACGATCGGGACAGTGGCTGAGAGAGAGTGTGGTTCGGCAGTAGCCAATTTGGCTTCGTGGTGAAGGAGTTTTTCATGAACTTCTTCAACGGATGCAACGGTATCTTTTGCTCGGATTACATCCGCTATGGGCTTGTACTCCTTGGGAAGACCTTCAAGAATGGCATCGAGAAGATCTTCGTGGTCAAGCGGTTTCCCTAAGAGGGCGAGTTCATCGGCGGTGGATGTGATTGTCCGCAAATAGTCATCAATCGGTTGAGATCCCTTGGAGCGCCGTTTGATTTTGTCGCGGAGTTGGAGAAGATGACCCCTAGATGCTTTGTCGTAGGTGTTGGCGAGGGTTTTCCACACGTCAAAGGTGGACGGCGCGCGGGCAATGAGCGGTTGCAGGGTAACCGAGATGGCTCCAAAGAGAGCCGAAAAGAAGAGTCGATCTTGTTGCTTCCAAGGCTAGAAATTGGGGTTGTCGACGGACACACCATCACGACAGATCTTGGCTGGAGGGACAACAAAATTGTCCTCAATAAAGCACTGGAGGTTGTGGCCTTCAAGGAGGGTTCGAACTTGAACGCTCCATGTGAGAAAATTGGTAGGCGTCAGTTTGGTGATGTTGGTCATGTTCACCGTGAGAAGAGTGGTGAGAGGATGTTGAGTATCAAACGTTGGAGCATCTTCGGAGAGACGTACAGCGGCGGCGGCGGAAGGATTTTTTGCCCGGCCATCGTTGGAGAGGGGATAGGGTGCAGCGACAGCGACGGCGGGTGATTTCAAAAGAGAAGAAAATGTGTGGCGGTGGCTGAAGAATTCAAAAGAGAGGCCGAAAGGGCGGCTGAAGGGTTGGGCGGCGGCCAAAAGAAAAGAAGGGTGGGGCGGCCGAAAAAAAATTAGGGTTGTCGTTAGACTTTCTTAGGCTCTTGATACCATGTAGGATTTGAAATAACAAAGTGAATTACATTATACAAAGGATTACAAGAGTACTTATAGAAGTAATTACAAAAACCCTAGTATATGTAGAGAAATGATAGAAATGTCCTTGACAAGTCGATCTCGTCGTTCCGATAGAGCGAGATATGGGATAAGTGCGCATATTGCTCGTTTCCGCTCTTTCGCGGAGGTTTACGAAGATTTGGTAAGATTTAAATTTTTTAAAATTTTAATACGAGTGACATTTGCTTAATAGGTAAAACATAAAGTTTAAATTTGTTTTAGACGAAAGAGAAGGGATGTGAACCGTCGTACGTGGAATTGTTGGAACGTACACACAAGAAGAAATCCGGCGTTTTGTGGGTAGATGGCAGGACGAAAAAATTCGCGACGATGTTCTGAACATGGCATCGGAACGAGTGTCCCAAATCCCGCCAAGAGAAGATGAGACGCAACCTACTCTAACTCGAGAAGAATACAACGAGATGTATTTCGAGGTAGTTCATTATAATTTTACAATAATTTTTTATTGATAATTTAAATTTAAATTAAATTTCAATATTTTTTATAGCAGGTAACACCGTACAAAGGTCGCTTATTTGGTCTTGGAAAATAGACATCACAACATGTGAGTTCCTCCAAAGAGAAGGAAAAAGTCGCGACTAAGGAATTTCGAAACCCAATCTCGAAGATGAAGAAAAATTAGAACAACAAAGTTCACAATTAGAACAACAAAGTTCAAAGTTCAACGCTCTACAAAGGGAAGTTGAAAGATCAAGAAGGGAACGTCAACAATTACTTAGGATGATGAAGGAACACATGCCCAATATGAATTGGGATACGACCGAAAACAATGACGATGACGACGATAATTCCCAATTACCACCAACTAGCTTGTAAATACATAATTTTAGTAATGTATAAATATTAATTAATTAATTTCAATTTCAATTTCAATTTTAAATTTTAAATTATGAATTTTATTATTTTTTTTTAAAATTTCAGACGGCACTGTTCCCGTCCGAAAATTTTAAATGGATTTTGTCCTTATTCGGGGTCAGGTTTCGCGTCGATTTCCAGACTACCCGGTCGTCCAAAATTGCGGACGGTTTGCACACTAAATTTTCCATTGCGGACGGATATGTTTTGACGACGCTCGTTTGCGGACGGATTATGCAGTCTGAAATTATTAAATTTCTTGCTGTGTTAGCCTTTTGTTCAATCCTCAACCATCATTTTAAATTTTTTAATATTTTATTTAAAAATATAAAAATTAAAAAATATAAATAAAATAAGAAAAATTTTATTATGATATTTATTGTTTGCAAATATAAAATACTTAATCATTTAATTCATTTCAAATAAAATATAAATGATATTTGTTGTATCCAAATATAAAATAATTAATCATTTAATCTTAAATGGTTATTTTGATGATTTGTATAAATCAAGGTTAGGAACAACATTAAATTTGAAAATACTGTAACATTCTTCTTCATTAATTAGATGCTTGAATTTTGGAACATCATGAAATTTTATATATACTTGAATTCTATCATAATGAAATAAATATTAGTATAATTAAGGAAAAAAATTTAAAATTTAAAAGACCAAACTAAAAAAGTGTATATAAATTCCTATTACCTTTTCATCAATAAGTATCATTGCTTGATTTTTAAAATAAAAAATAATTAGTTAAAAAATATAAATGAAAGAAACAAATAGAATTAATAATTATTTAAATATTTATAGAAAATTTTAATTTGCAGAATTTAGTATTAAATTTATTTTTTTTTTCTAATTGAAATAAATTTATGAATATATATAAATATATAAAGGAATAAATGGATAGCAGTTATTAAATTTTGAGAAAAAATTAATTTTTTAAAATAAAATAAGTGAGAAGTTATTTTTTCCTATAAATTATTAGGATTTAAATTTTTTTAAGAGAAAATTATAAAATTAAATGATTTTAAAATTTTTAAATATTTTATAACAATTAAATAATTTTTTTAAATATAAATTTTTATAAACACAATTAAAAAATTATTGTTTTGTTGAAGTTAAACTAATCGATAATGAATTATATATTTATTATTAAAAGTATCTAATTTAATTTATTTTTTAAATAAATTTAAATGATTTTATTTTATAACATAATTTTATTAAAAAAATATTTTTAAATTAATTTTTGATTTCTAAAATTATAATATAAACATTAAAAATTATTTATATTTTATTTTGAAATACATTAAATAAGTAATTATTTAATATTTTCTTTTACAATTATTTATATTTTTAAAATAAATTACATAATTTTCATTTGATGTTTTTTAAAAATAGTTATATTTTTTTGAAAAGTAATATAAAAGATTAATGATGTTTTATAGATAATAAATAATTTTTAAGATATTAAATTTGTTTTTTTAAAATGGCTTATAGTTATTATCCATGTAAAAAGTAAAAAAAAAATAAATTTTATATAGATAATTTTTTAACTAAAATTAAATGATTTTAAAATTATATTTTTAATTATTTATAAAAATAAAATAAAATTAAACTAAATTAAATTAAAATATGAAATGATTATTTAAATTAATTATTATTTTTGGATATCTGTTGAACTTATATCGGTCAAGATATTAAATTCTAATTCCAAATATTTTAGATTTGTTGGACAAACCATTTTTAGAAAAATATAAACAAACGATTCACGGTTCTTATGACGCAATACAACGAATAGGAAATAAACACGAGGCAAAGCTGACGTGTAATAATATTATTGGTTGATCCACGTAACTCTCATGAGACGGTGTTTTTAGTTCTGCTGCTTCGCAGTCTCGAGAGAGGTTCGCCTTGGAGAGAAATTTTCTCGAGAAAGTGGAAGAAGATGTACAAATCGCCATTAACGTTGCTCACGCTTCTATCTCTATCTTCTGCATTCTTCCATTTGGGCAATGCCCTTTACAGCTCTTCTTCGCCTGTAGTTCAGCTCACTCCTTCGAACTTCAAGTCCAAGGTACGACCCTGATCGATGTCACTCTTTCTGTAACTGTTTGGTTTCCCAGAAAACAACAAGTTGTTGTTCTTTACTGAGAAAATAAAATTATATTCTTCATTGGGTCTGTGGTTGCGTCTATGACGATGATCCTGTTACAGCGTACGATCTGGATTTTCACTTGTTCGTTTTGCATACATAGATCCGGTTTGAATTTCTCTGCTGATGCGATCTGAATTATCCACTTAGTGGGTATTGCAAATTTTTCTATTTTGGAGAGCCAGAAGGAGATATTGCGATCTGTATGATGTTTCAATCGCTTTTCCCTTCTTATGACATTGTTTTTTTTTTCGTTAAGAAAGAAGCGGATCATGCCTTGTTTTGTGCCAGGTTGGTGGAATGAAACTTCTATTAGTTTACTCCTGTGATTAGTGATGCAGTTTGAGGATTCTAAGGAATTTTAGGAGTTTGTTATTTGAGTGTATGATCTGTAATACCTTCTTGATACCAATACTAATTGCTTTCGTAGTGTCTGGAAGGAGATGACTGTCTATAATCGTCATACAATGGATTTTGTTTTTCGGAATTCGTTTCAATAAGCACATGTGATGTTAATGGCGGCAGGTTCTTAATTCAAATGGGATTGTTTTAGTAGAGTTCTTTGCACCATGGTGTGGTCACTGTCAAGCTCTAACACCGACATGGGAGAAGGTGGCTAATATCTTGAAAGGTGTTGCTACTGTGGCAGCCATTGACGCAGATGCTCACAAATCCATTGCTCAGGTTTGTAATGTTATTTCAAGTCTTCCTACTCAACTTCTGTCCTTCATGACTTCCATTTATGAACTATATGCCACAGATATTACTTTCTGCGCCGATCTAAGTCTCGTGCATACCTGAGGAATCTGTTATGTGTCAGCGCGGTAATAAGAAGTTCTATGTGTTACAGGAATACGGTATTAGGGGGTTCCCAACCATTAAGGTCTTTGTTCCTGGGAAGGCTCCAGTTGATTATCAAGGAGCAAGGGATGCCAAACCTATTGCTGATTTTGTTTTCCAGCAGGTTTGTCAAGTTACACTTGTTAATTAAGTATTCCAGATTTAATTGTTTTTGGAGACTTTTTCATTTTATGACAAGATGATGTGCATTTAGATATTTTTACCATGAAATGAGGGCTTGTACTGATGGATTTTCCCACCGTAGTGAATGAAACTAACCGTTAATTGCAATCTATAAATGCCCATTTTACTAGCATCTTTGACTGCATACGCTTTTCATGGCAATCTATAGCTAATTGCTTGAATTATTTTAAAATCATAAATGCCCATTTTTTGCCCTTTTGGCTGTGAAAGGCCCATTTTATCACCAGAGCTCGTACAACATCCTTAATAGATTTTCATTGTTTTTGACATTGCAGATAAAGGCACTTTTGAAGGATCGTTTGCATGGAAAAGCAACTGGAGGAGGATCCAGTGAGAAGAAATCTGAGCCCAGTGCATCTGTGGAATTGAATTCTGGCAATTTTGATGAGTTGGTTATCAAAAGCAAAGAACTCTGGATTGTGGAGTTCTTTGCACCTTGGTAAGTACTACAAATTGAACTTGTTGCACCTACTTTGCCTAATAAGGACCGCATGCTTGTAAACCACAAAGTTAATCACAAGTCCTTCCTTTTAACATTAAATTTTCTTCCATTAGGTGTGGACACTGCAAAAAGCTTGCTCCGGAGTGGAAAAAGGCTGCAAATAACTTGAAGGGGAAGGTGAACTTGGGTCATGTCAATTGCGATGCTGAGCAGGTAAAAGACGCATATGATTTGTACTTTTCTCTGTTAATATAAGCAATGAAGTGAGAAAAGCTATTGTCATTTCAAGGAGCTTATACTTCTACCGTGGATGGTCATTAATGTTAAGCCTGATATGTAAAACATAAAATTATGTTCAGCTGCTCCATTTCAACTCTTCCTTTATTTCTGGGTTCATTTTGCCATTGATGAGTTCTGACAAGGTTGTTTTCCATTGCAGTCTCTAATGAGCAGATTCAAGGTACAAGGATTCCCCACAATATTGGTGTTTGGTGGGGACAAAAGCAGCCCCACTCCGTACGAGGGTGCTAGAAGTGCATCAGCTATAGAATCCTTTGCTTTGGAACTGCTCGAAGCAAATGCAGGCCCTGCCGAAGTAACTGAATTGACTGGCCCGGTACTCATCGTTCCCTCTATTTCACTCCCGAATTTGTTTCGAGAATCTCGAATCTGATTTCAAAGATTGGCATTTTGTTTAATTCTTGTGTAGGATGTAATGGAAGAGAAATGTGGGTCAGCTGCCATTTGCTTTGTTTCTTTCTTGCCTGATATTCTTGATTCCAAGGCTGAAGGAAGGAACAAGTACCTCCACATGTTATTAGCTGTTGCGGAGAAGTACAAGAGAAGCCCTTACAGGTTAGTTACAGACACAACTCTCGTCTTAATAAATTTTGCATCTTAAACAAGTTGGATGATATTTTTAGAAAAGATCTCATAATAATTTTTGAGTTTGACTTACATCCAATTATTTTTTTCACATATTTCTTCATAATTTTTTTTATTACTTTACAATTGATACATTAATTATCATGTTATTTTGAGAATAGTAATTAATGCATTTTTCTATAGCTGGAATCTTGGAGAATTTATCAGGAAATTCTCCTCTTATTTGGTTGTAAAAGATCATTTGAAGCCAAGAGTTATTGTGACATTATAGCTTAAAGTGTGATGTTATTTGCAGTTTTGTGTGGGTGGCTGCGGGAAAGCAACCGGATCTGGAAACGAAGGTAGGTGTCGGAGGATATGGGTACCCGGCAATGGTAGCCTTGAACGCTAAAAAAGGAGCCTATGCTCCTCTTAAAAGTGCGTTTGAGGTTGAACACATCCTGTAAGTGATTAACTTCTCTACATCCCTCTTTTAGATTCTAAGTGAACAGATGGTTCAGATTCAGTCCGTGATGTCACTTAATCGATCTTTTTGGTTCTTCAGGGAATTCGTGAAGGAAGCTGGACTTGGTGGAAAAGGCAATCTGCCACTCAATGGAACACCAGAGATTGTAAAGGCAGAACCTTGGGATGGTAAGGACGGAGAAATACTCGAGGCCGATGAATTCTCTCTTGAAGAACTCATGGGAGATGACGATTCCTCTACAGCCTCCAACGTATAGATATCTCTGAAGAACGCAGAAAGGAGAGACTTCTACACAACACAAAACCCGAAACACTGTTAGTATCCAAGAACGATGATTGCAGCTGCGAGTATTTTCCTTTTATTTTATATGTAACCTGCTTATGTTTGAGCCCTCTATGTAGCTGAAAAGAGGAAGCAAATCAAAATCTTTGAGCCATGACATGCTTCAACTGTGTTCATTTCCACATTACCATATCATGTCCAAGATTTGACTAGAAGTTGTAGACAAAGAAGCTTTGTCATTGGGTGTGTTTGGTTTCAGTCTATTGAAGTTGTTTTCACACCATTTCTGCCAAACCCAAAACCATTACGTAATGAATGGTAAGGTTTTAGAATTGGTAAATAATAGCCTTTTGAAATAACTTGGGACAATTTGCCAACACCAACTCTCAACTCATTCCTGTAATAACATCATTTACAACGGAATCTCGAGCCTATCAGTTAGTCTTGGTTTCACGATGACTCTAAATCTAGTACACAAGATAAATAAAGCTAACCTTTTCAGCTTTATGGTTCTGGCAATAGGGTTAGGTGTGTTTCTTCTTGATCACAACCCTTCATCTGTTGTGTGTTTCCGTTGTGTTTAGGGGTCTAAGGGTTTACGAGGTGGGCGATAACATTTACCGGCTGACGTTTTCTATCCGCCATAAGCAGTCTTTTCTCAGCGGTGAATCTGTGAATATGGCTTTGATGAAATCTTGTACCTGTGAAACGTCATTACATTTACGAATCTCTCCAAGGAATAAATAGCAAAGATCATATGATGTTGCCTATACCTAGAAGAAAGCATAATCCTATGCAAAATTCAAGATCAGCAAAAGGCAGTATAGGTTATTTCCTTTCCCATAATCCGAATCACCAGAAAGACAGACTTCTGGGTAAGGAGCACAAGAGAACTCTGAACTACATATTTGACACTTCGGCTAAAAAGCTTCACAATATATGTATAAGCAGATGGGCATCTGAGTTAGGTTTTTAACGGTTATTTGATTCCCAGATTGATGATTGATTGCAACTTTCAAGAGAAATGTTGGAAGAGCTAATTCGCTGTTCTTAGGATGAAGGTCACTTATAATAAATTATGCAGAATGAAGCGAGAGAAATGCCAGAATGAGTAAACAAGTCTCCTCCATACCTCAGTCCTTGTAAACCCGCAGCTAAATAGCTCTCCACTTTCCCAAGAAGAAGTTATGGATTTCAAAGGCATATCCAATAGTTCTGAAAAAAGTAAGAGAGCAAACAACAGAAAGAACAAGGTTCATCAGATCAGCCCACTAGAGTCAAAACAGAGTTCTAATTTAAATCTGAATAAAATGTGACATGCCTGCCAGTTTTCGGATTTTACATAAAGATGGAATGAGATCATCAAGGGGTCGTGAAGAGTCGTCAGAAGAACTCAGTGAGCCAAGTAAAGATGATAGGTTCTCCAACATAAGATGAATTAGCCGTTGTAGCTGAAAAAAACAAAAGAAAATCAGATTAAGTAGTCAAGTAGATATATACCATGCAAAATTGGCAGCCTAGGAAGCACAGATTAAGTACCTGAAGAGTCTCATCTGCAGCTATGTCATCTAGAAGAATAATGTCTCTGGTTATTCTACGAAAGACTGATTCTAAAACCATGCACATGCTTTGCTTGTAAGTTCTGGGCAAGAGGAGTGGCTTCCATATAATATGCACTTTTTCTAGAATAAATACAACCTGTCAAAAGATTAGCATTACTGAGAAACTAAGGAGGTTAAAAGGCGACGAAGAAATGCAAAAGAAAGTAAATATAAAAATTCAGGACCAAGTGTCTACCTGCTCGATGCTAAACTTAGCAGATTCAAATTGTTTTATTTGGTGAGTATTCTGGAATCCATCTGCACTATCTATAGCCTGACAGATGCAAAATTTTCAAATTTAAGATGATAGTTTATAAACATATTACCATCGATATTCACCTCTCGCAAATTTGAAATCACTAGATGAATTTGTCTCTGCAAAACTTCTTCTGCCAGCAATTTAAACCTTGGGGCAACATCAGCAAACACTGCATATTCCTTAATGGAGCTGGGGAAGCTAGCACGATACTGAAGCAAAAGGGTAAGATCACGTCAGTAAAAGAAGACAAAATTTGTACATTTTGCCCTTTTCTGAAGGAGAGCATGTAAGAAGAACAAATTCGAAAAGTATAAAAACTTGATCTTGAAGATCACAAAGCAGCATCACAAATCTATAGACAATTTCCACCATGTTCTTTTCCACAAACATCATATGTAGCTTCTTCTGATCACTGTCTAACCTCAAATGCAAGTCCAAGTATCTCCTCAAACAAATATGAACAATCGTTGTGCATAAGGACAGCGGCCTGATTGATTCCTTCAAGCTGTTTCTCTAGCTTCAAAGTTCAAAAGACAAGGTAACAAGGAGATAAGAATTCAACCATATTGCGGCAATTTTCATGTAACTTCAATACATCTTAGAAGCCTGATTAAGTAAAGTAAAAAAAAGAAACTTATGCTAGATTACACATGGTAAAATACTTCCAGCTTTCCAAGTTACCATAACTTAGTACTAACATGGAGAGACAAAAAGGAAAAAGGACACAATAAATTGTTCATTTGATAATTTTTTTAACTAAATTTAGAGTGAAGTAACGGCCTTCACTTGCAAAACTTTCACATATCACATTTTTTATGGTCTATCAACATCCAAATCTTGCCAAATTGCCAGCTTCTCGTTATAATTCGCATGAAAAAGAAGTACGGTAGTGCAATAGTTGACTTTTATTTAAACTTCTTTTTCACAAACCTTGACAGGTATAATGGCTTCATATAGAAGTATGGAATCTCGAGTGGCATGGTAGAATTCTAAAGCAACCCTTGGAGAAGACACACAAACATCCTACAAAAAAAAAAGAGCATTATTAACAAATGTCTTTTGAAAGTGTAAGGATTTCAATTGCATAACTTGAGATTAGTTACTTTGAGTGTCTTATGCACCAACTGCATAAGTTGAGAAGCTGCTTCAGATACCAGACACCTCTCAGACGAGAAAACTAAGTCAGCAACATGCTCAGAAGTCTTTACACCAGAAACATCAACACCATCATTTTCCAAATTGGAATTTCCCACAGCATTATCCTGGAGAAAACTGTTCCATTAGCATCTTTAACTCAATATGTAAATGTGGCAAACATAACAATAGCCAAGGCTCACCCGTGGAACTGTAAAATCACAGTTCAATAACAAACTTCTTGTTTTTGCTAGAATTTCCATCTTCTTTCTAGATGCAAAATGAACCTCAACATTTTCAGCAAATTTGCTTAGTCTCTCCTCCTTCTCTTCAGATGGTGCAATGAAATGCATTTCTTTTATAGCTGCCTCAAATTCAGAGGTACGCTGGATGACTTTGTGAAAGTCAGCAAGTTTTGAAGCATCTTCAGGAACAACCTGACTTGAAGAGAACATTAAACATAAAAAGAAGAAGATGAAAATTAAACAAAAAAAAAAAACTATACATCATGTGCAATCACAATGGAAAAAGCAATCACGCATTACCCATCAACCATTAGGAGAAGCTATTGGCTTCAGCTAATAAATATAACAATCACTGGCTTCAATACAGTAGTAATCCAACCCAGTACATAAACAAACGCTAATGCAACCCGTGTGTGTTAGGACATCCACAAATACATGCATATGTGTCGACCATGCATCAATTTACCCAAACGAAATGACAAAACAATTTAGGAAAAATTCTACATAAAACAAACCTTTGAAAGGAAATTGGAAATAATCAGCTCTGATATCCTTGGCCATGTCAGTCTCCCAAAGCAATGGATCCATGTAACATTTCCCAAACACAGCGAATTGTTGATGAACTTAACAACCTTTAAAATCACTGAATAGATTGCTTCTCCATCCACATCTTCAACCTGGATACAACAGAGTGCTCAAATCAAGAACCCCAGAGAAAATATGTACATCATACAATTTCTAGGCTGAAATAGGATATCCAAGAGAAACACGAAGAATATCACACAAGGAATATTCACTTTCTCCTAAACTGTACATATGTGGCAAGTATGAACACTATAAGCAACTAACTACCTTCAGGTCTGAGGATTGGTTCAGCTCCAATGTTGCCTCAGTCATTTCCCCCGAGCTTGTACTTAAATCTTCCACAGGTGTGAAGGTAGATGCATGTGTTACAGCTGGGATGATGACATGCTTAATCATTGAGTCGGCTACTTTTGCAAGTCCATAGTCTAACATTTCGATCACCTAGAAAACCCAGATTAGGCACACGGATTCTTAAAAAATTTCTACCTATCAAGCTTTACCTACTCTCAAGAGGTCAATTTTCAATGTCAAATGTGTAAAACGATAACTAATAGAGAATACATTACACATTTTCTATGAAATTGATCAAGACTAACGCTTGCTCAAATCAAAGACATACCTTTTACAAAGTTATTGAAACTCAAAGATTCAGAAAAAGAAGAAAGGTTACCTCCATTGCCTGGAAAACATCGCTAAGAGTAATCTCAGAGCCCTCGCCCATGCTTAGTCGATACATAATCCGGACTCTTCGACATTCCGGCTCAAAACGCACTGCGTTTTCCATGAGCTTGGCTAGCACCTCTTGAATCTATAAACAGGAAAACCATTCCTGTAAAATCTCGTCCAACGGAAAAAGACCACCCTTTTCAATCCGCAAGAGGAGAGAGATTAGGGAGAGGGTAAAAAAGCAAAATCCTCCTCGGAAGAACTCAATGAACTCAAAACTCAAAAAACATTTTGAACTAGTTCCTTCCCCTTTTTCGGAAGTAAAATCAGATTTCCACTACTCTGAAGTCTATGATGGTACTAAGGAGAAACCAAATTCCTATTTAACGTTGAGGACAAAAGGGACTCCAACTGAACCAAGCTTGGTTTTCACTTGTAGAACGATAAAGGGAAATACTGTTTCATGTTTTCCCGGTAACCCAACACCAAAGAGAATAGCTTTCTTGCTTGAAATCCAACTCACCTTATCATAGCAGTCAGACCATTCCTTTCTAAGAAGATTGTAGGCAACAGGTTCTCCTTCTTCTTCGTCGCCGATCCTCAATGCGACTTTCAATTCTCTGATTCTCTCAGCGGCGAATCTGAAACGTCCATTCTTTAACCCTTCCTTCACTTCCAGTAACGCCTCACAAATACCCACAATTACCGCAACCAAATCACGCAATTCTCGTTTCACCTTCATCTCCTTCGTCTTCTCGGTAATCTCATCAACTACACTACGAATCTCGACGTCAATCGGGCGGTCAGATATCAACCGCAGAACATCGGAGACGTCGCCGGTGATTTGACCGGTCCTCGAGACGGCGTCTTTACAGTGAGAGAAAAGCTCCGAGAATTCAGACTGATGCGCGACGAGATAGGACTGGACCTTGGATTTGATCCGAAGGGAATGCGACTCCAAGCGGCTGATGAGGAGGCGAAGATCCGGCGCCGACAACGGCGAGGTCGGATCGTTGAGGTCATGACCAGAGAGAAGATCCCGGACATTGATAGCTTCGAACAAAGCATCTATCTCCGGCATGTTCGGACCACGGTCGTCGTCGGCGTCGTAGGAGGTTTTCGCCGATCAGGAGATGCTAACGTGCACAGGGGGTGGTGAAGATTGACGTTGAAGGACTTTAGCAGTGAGACTGTGGACCGTTCTCATGGCCTGGGCTAAGACAAATAAGCCCAATTATAGGTGAAACTAAAATTAATATACCGACATGTTGGCTATCTTATATACATGCAATATTCTAATAAATTTTGAACTATTAGAAATGTAAATTTCAGTAGCCTCAAGTTCAAAAAAATTTCTCCATTTTTTAAGAAAGGTATTTTGTTTATCTATAAATAAATACTCACCATCACATATACACACATTATAAAAAATAAATGATCTGTCATCTCTTTTTCATATACATATTAATAATCTGTATTTTTATTTATTTTATATAATTGTATATATATAAATATATCTTACATATTGTTATATTTTATATATCAATACTATATATACATATATAAACAGGTATGTACATTATATAATATTTACCATATATATTACACATATGTTATATATATATATATAACATAACCTATAGTATTTAATATACCATACATATATCTTGTATATTATATGTATACAAACAAATGCATATATAAACGTACATAATATATATATATATATACACACGAGTTATGACATTATACATATAGCATATAATATACACATACTAATATAACATATAATTCTATCTGTATAATATAACTATACTAGGAAAAGCCCGTGTGATACATAGGGCACTGTGATCTGTATAGCAATCTATATAAAATGCAGATAGATATGAGTTTTGTGATTTGTATAGACATAATCATTTAGCTATGAAAAAAATTGCATAATAATTCACCTTGATATTCTCAACATCAATATATATTTCAACATCAATATATATTTCAAACACAACAAAATAAAGCAAATACCAATAACATATGTATGGTTGAACTGATGACTTAGTTTCTTGTATAAAATGTAAATAAAAGGCAACTAATTATAAAAAAATAATACCTTTGGAAAAGTGTTAATAAATTCAGATTGCAAAAATATTTGTAAAAAGTTTGGTCAGAGCAGATACCTATAAGTGTTTGGAAAACCAAAAAATTCATGTTATCACACAGCGAACTCAACAAAATAAATAAGTGCAGTTTTTAGAGGTCAATAGATTATTTTACATCACCTTAAGACTATATTGAGATTTTTCTAAGCATGTTGAATCGTAAATTGTAAAGTTTGTTTAGCTAAAAAATAACCATATTCAATTAGCAAACCATATTAGTTAAGTTCAAGGTTCTGAGTATTGTGCTTAGCACAATATGTGCTCCAAGTGACTAGGAGATGCAAAAAGAAATAAAAAGCATACAGACATCATCTTAGATACCTACGGATTAAGCATGCCATCAAAATAATAGGTTTTTAATATTTATACAAAGAATAGAGTCAATGAGGAAAAGATAAATAATGTAAATTGTGAAATTTTGATATGTTGATTCAAGGATAAAAGAGCTAGGTATTTCTAGAAAATAAACCATTATAGAGATGTCGATGAAACTATTTAAAGTCATGTGCTATATCCTTGAAGGTTCTCGTTTCATCTCACTGGCCGCGCTTAGTTAGCAGTCTTCGGTTCACAATTTTTGAATCTATTCATCTAGTTTCTTGGAACTTTTAGTGTTGGATATTATACGTCGAATCATAATTAGAAAAGATTTAAGATTATATTATTTAATATCTTTTTATATTAGTTTTTTGTATTAATTAAATTAATATACTCATTTTCAGTAACATGAATGAGAAATTCGTCATTGATCCTGAAATTGAGCATCACAGAAGCTTGGTGGATCTTTTATGCAGGGTAGGGAGATAACAAAAAGCAAAAGATATCATACCAAAGATGTCAAGGAGACCAAGGAAGTAAATATGGGGATAAATCCTAAACGTTTGTCGAGAAGAAGGAGACGTTGAAACTGCAGTGCTTTGACCAAGTTACTTAAGTTGGAACCTGAAAAAGAAGGTGGGCTTGTTGTTTAATATATACAAAGCTTTTAGGAGATGGATATATTTAGATAAAGTTAGGGAAGTGATGGAAGGCCATAGAGTAAAAAAGATTGCAAGATACCTTAGCGTAGTCGTTGAAGGTGGGATTAATAGTTTTGTGGTTGCTTAGAAGTATAATCCTCCAAGAAGGTTGGAAATAACGACAATGTTGAGGCTTGTGTATGATGAAATGAAGTTAGAATTGCATCTCTTCGAACTTCTGGTGGATAATTTGTTCAACTAATATTGGTACAACAAAGATAATGTAGCCATTTCAGCTAAATGGTTTATGAAAAAGCTAAAAGAATTCGTTTATCTTTATATGAATTCCAAATCCAAAAATCTATTATGAATCACACTAAAATTGAACAGAAGATTGTGATAAATAGATATATCCATAGAATACGTAAAGCAGCAGAATTGATCTTTTAGTTCTACGTGTAATCGTGAGATTCTACACACGGATGAGATATATGAAGAAACAAATGAGATTTTCTATAGTTTTTTATATATTTGTAACAAAATAAATCTCATCTATATATACACGTGAACCAAAGACCATAAACCGAGAGTTAACCGGTTAATTATTTGGTTCTCAAGTTTAATTCCGCCCATCATGGAAATTTAACGATATAATCAAAGGTCTCTACACATATAACCTTTAAACTTAATTCAATATCGAAATTCAATTAGTTAAATTTAAATTCGATCATATTTAATTTGTACTAAACCAAATAACAACATTTATACCATAAATACTCACATATATTTGTCCAAAAATATAAGATTAACTAAATATCTTGGACCATATGTGCGACATAAAACCATGGAATAACCTTAAGAACGCTCATTAATTGTTGTCATCAAACTTGTATTGACACCAATCTCGTCCATCGACCATATCAAAGCAAAACCAAAGAGATTTTACTACATTTCAACGTAGTTAGACCCACATTTGATTACCAACGCAAATACATAAAAATGACATATATCTGAATGGGGATGCATAACATGAAGATTTCACGTAAAGTGATTGATACATGTATCTCCAACTGTTCCTATCTTATCGAGATCAACTTAAACTGAATCATACAGAGTGAATAACTTAAACTTAAACTGAATAGTTCCAGAACATAACACTGAAACTGAATAAGCGTACATCACTACAATCAAAGAGAAATTTGAAATAGATACAAACCCCCCATTAAACCAAAATATCATCACAAAAGACAATACCTATACGAGCAGTATGCTCATGAAAGACTTTAGGTGTAACACCCTTAGTCAGCGGATCCACAACCATGGAGTTTGTATCTATGTGCTCTATCAAAATGATCCTACTTTGTATTCTCTCAAGAACAACAAGATACTTAGTATCAATGGGCATTGACTTTGTAATACTCTTTTTGTTGATGGAGTATAATACCACAAACGATTATCACAATAAAGTTTTAGCAGTCTATCCACACCCTCCATATATGCAGCTCTGTGACAAGATTTCGTAACCATAAAGCTTGATTAGATGCCTCATAACAAGCCACATATTCTGCCTTCATTGTGGATGATGCCACGAGCTTTTGCTTGGCACTACGCCAAGAAATAACCCCACCAGCGAGAAAAAAATACATAGCCTGAAGTGGATCGAAGACTTGAGGCACCCAAAATAATCTAAATCTGAATAACCAGTGATCCATCATTTCACCTTAAAAAGAATCAGGTGATAGTGTATCTCAACTAGAGTACACACAAGTTGTAAGAAGTTTGATGTGTATAATTAATTGTACAAGACCAGATTTGATATATTCAATAAGTCGACTCAGTAGATATTCCCATAACTCGGGAAAAGAACATTGGTGACACTAGAAAGAGTATTAAGATATCTAAAACATACAATGAGTTATGGATTGCACTACACGATATATCCTCCTATGTTAGAAGGATATTGCGATGCAAATTGGATTTCAAACAACGCAGATAGTAAGTCCACAAGTGGATATGCATTTATACTTGGTGGCACAGCCGTCTCTTGGAAATCATCAAAACAAATCGTAACAACAAGATCAACGATGGAAGCAGAATTTGTAGCGTTAGATAAAGCCGCCGAAGAAGCAAAATAGCTTAAAAACTTTATGGAAGGAATAACGATATGGAAAAAACCTGTTACTGCCATTTACATACATTCTGATAGTATGACCACTCTAACAAGAGTTAAAAAACCAAAATACAATGGAAATCTAGGCATATAAGGAGACATCATAGTAAAATACAAATCTTGGTTAAGAATGAAATTATTTTCATTGATTATATAAAATCTAAGGAAAACATAGCAGATCCATTTACCAAAGGTTTTAATAGAGAGCAAGTTTTGTATACAATAAGGGGAATGAGGTTAAAGCCAATAGAATGAGTCATTACTTGGCGGAAACCTAATATGGCAACATTGGAGATCCCATGGTCCAGGTTCAATAGGCAAACTAGTTGAGGAAGACTCAAGAAGTAATACGTTCAATAGGCAATATTGGAGACCCATGTATTCGCTGATGATTTAAGGAATGAATCTTTAGATTCTTAATGATGCTAATGTCTTGGTAAAATATGATAGAAACGAACTATCTCTAATTAGCATCACCTATACGAGACTGATGTGGGGTCGTATCTATGATAACTAAAATGGCTAAGTTATCTAGAAGTCTCATGAATGAAGGATATGTTCAGAACCAAAATGAAAACAACCGTAAGAATCAAAATGTGTTGGGATGATATATGTGACACTTGTTGACTTGATTTACTGTGAAACATAAGTAGTTCAAGACGTGAGTTCACTATCTTACAAAGTATATCTAATAAGTGTTTACTACGAAAGGTTCAAGTCCAAAAGACACCTCTTCATATGTATACAAAACCTATTATAAAAAATATCTTATTTCTAATCAAATGTGAGTTATTATTATGGTTTGATTAGAAAATGTGGAGTATTGATAGAAGAAGAAAGGAAGTTTAAGGGACATAGTCCCACATGGGAAATATGAAAAGTCATTAATATGGTATATTAATGATTTTTTTTTTCTTACACTTATGAATCATGACATGGGCTTGGAGATGGGTTTTGTAATTGTGTATATGCATGAAGAGACATAACCTTTCGAATAGTCATAATCTTATGAAAAGTCATGACACAAAGTCATGACTGTTTGAGTTTAAACCGAATTTTGGCTCCATAAGGCCCTACGTCTTCTATAAATAGAGACTTGTCATTGAAGAAAAAAAAACTCAATTTTCTCTCCGAAAACTCTCTTCTGATCTATCATACAAAACCTTCAAGTTTTTTCGACAGAAGGTACTTCTGTGATCGTTGAATCCTCTAGACGGAAACAAATTTAGTCTTAGGATACTACTTGTAGGCCTCGATAAAAAATTCAGTATTTATATATATTCGTTTTTATTTATGGCTAATTATTTATTATAATCCACTGTTATAGATAAACGGATTATTCCAACATATAGATTGGAGAAAATGAATAAGAACATTAACGAAAATTCATAGATTTTGAAATGGTATCAGAATCACCTCCGATCGTAATTTTTCTTTAGAAACAAAATTATGAGCACTAGTGCGACTCATAGTGGTGGCGACGACCACAAAAATGCCAATGTGACTTCTGGTGTTGCTGGTGTGTTGAAAATGTTGCGAACGTGACACACTTAGCGACCGAATCTGGATATGTTTGTCATGCATATGATATTCAGGTGAGCTATCATGTTTTTCAACATCCTTCTGATGGACCGTGTTATGTTCATACAAGGTGATTTCAGTTAGAAGGAATAGACAAAACACATGTGTCATAATTTGAGGATGAAACAGAAAATTGGATTCATAGACGAATACATTCAGAAACCAAAGTCGGGAGAACCAAAGTTTGGTGAATGGGAACTGGTGAATCCTATGATTGTGGAATGGTTGTTTAATACCATTGAACCAAGTTTTCGGGCTTCGATCTCCATCTTTTATGATGTTCGAGACTTGTGGGATGACATTAAATACCAAATGCGGTCAGACCTCTATTGTTGCTCACAACAAGAACAGGCGATTTAGACATTCTTCGAAAAATTGAAGGAGTTTTGAGAAGAACTTGATACCTATAATCTAGTTCGGTCTTGTAGCTATGTGGAATTTCAAGTTGAGTTGAATAAAGCCAAAGAAGAAAAAAGGCTTCATCACTTACTTATGGGCTTGGATGATGAGCTATATGAAATGGTTCACTCGAGCATTTTTACAATGGATTTATTGCTGAGTTGAAATTATATCTACTCCATGATTTCACAAGAGGAGAGTTATCATAATTTGACTTGAAACAATGAGATTGGGCGTATTGAAGCAGTTTCATATTTTAGGTTCATCTTCAAGCTATCATCACCATGACATAGGTTCTAGAGCATTTAGTCACATGTACTCACTAAAATAAACCAGATCGCACAAGAACAAATTGTTTCAAGCTCCATAGCTATCCAGAGTGGTGGAAAAAATGTTTCAAGCACAACATAATTCGTATACGAGGGCGTGGGAGTCCTTTGACGACAACCTTTGCATCTTCGTCTCGCAGCAACAACTCCTTCGCACGTGCTAATGTTGTACAACTACATGTTCTTAGTATTGAGACGACTCATTGAGTTAGAGATATCAAAGATATCTTGCTTCTCTGATGAACATTGGGAATCACTTCTTCAACTTATGAAACTGCAACAACAAAATTCTAACACCGAGTTCTCTAATATGAAAAGTGTACTTGAAATATTACTTAACTCATGTTCTTCCTACGACATGACTGACTCTTTGGAAGTTTTATATAATATACATGATCACGTACCATTCTCAATATATATGCCAAATGGATAGGAAACCCCTTTCGATGAAACGTGGAGATATGTTGTTGTGCGAGTCCATTCCACTTAATGACGTGCTTTATGTCCCAGATCTTCAATGTACACTTATTTCTATTGCAAAATTACCTCGAAATATCAACTACATCGTAATATTTTGTGATCGTGTGTGAGCTATGCAAGACCATACAAAGAGCACCTTGATGAAAGCAGGTCATACAACATGGGTGTTGGATCTCGGGACTTATACAATGGATCTGTTAATCTTTCGATCGTTCGAGTAGGATTCGTCTGAGTCATGGATAATTTTTTTTGACTAGTCAAAGGAAACTCTTCAAGAAAATCAGCCACTAGCGGTGGATGATGGTGGTTGACAGTAGAACATCTCTTGACTAGCCTAAGGGCACTCCTCAAGAGTTTGTCTATTGATGGTGGATGGTAGTGCATAATGGTGGAGGTTATGATATCACGAAGTAAAGGTAGCTTTGTGAGTGGAAGAAGGTGAATAAATAGGGTTTTGGATGGAATGAATGACGCCATAAAAGGTGCAAAAGTCTCTTGAGATATAGTAAAAAAAATGATTTCAATTGTTTCCAGAACAAGTTGAAGACACCATGTTCTTGACAAATGATCAAGCTAATAAAAAGAGTTTATTTCTTAGCAACTGCAGTCTAAAGTTACAAATGGGTTGAATTCCTTTATATAGGAGAGCTTCCACATCAAAACAAGGAAAATACGTAAATAAATGATTACAAATTGATCTACTAGCCATTTAGAAAGATTTCAGAGATGTTGGAGATCTTCGGAGGAGAAAAGTAGATAATCTAGTGGAATTGGTTAGGAAGTTTTCCTAACCATTACAGATCTTTGAAATAAGAAATGTAGATGATCTGGTGTGATAAGATTGGCTCAAGAAGAATTCCTAGCCATTGGAGATATTCAGAATAAAAAGTAAAGGATCTGATGGAATAAGGTTTAATTTGGACGATTTCCTAGTCATTGGGAAGGATAAGAAAATATATTTATCTTTCGTCTTTCTTTATATGTGTCACCTGAGCACCTTAGTTTTAGGTATGTAGATCGTGAATCTTCCTTGAGTTGGGATACGGTCGTTGAAAGTCATTTTTGGAGGAAAATAAAGTATTTGGAGGGATATTGATATGCTTTGGCAATTTCCTATCCGTTGGATAGGATAATGTAAGATCTTTATCTTTTGTCCTTCTTTTTTCGTGAAACTCGAGACATTCGGTAAATCCTCATTATGGTCTAGTGATTTTGCATATTTTTTTCTAACTTTAACGGCTTATTCCATGAGATTCTAGTTTGGACATACGTACCTAGTCTCAAGAAAGTTTTGTCCTTTCGGTTCCTTGGTTTAACACCTAATTGATGTGACCTTCTTTTGGTGTGGTGTTGCTAGCAATGACCTCATCATTCCTTCCCCGTTGTGAGTAGTTTGTCTTCAAAATGTAACCGTTGTGAGTATTTTGTTGATCCAATCTAGACTTTAGAATGGGTTGTCTTCTCTCGGTGCATGCTTCAGACTCCTCCTCTTGTTGCCAATGACTTCACGATACCTCCCTGTTGCGAGCATTTTGTCTTCGAATTGTAACCACCAGGCAGTTCAAATTGGTAGGCATTTTTGTTAACTCGTTATAGACTGTGGAATGGTTCGTCTCCTCTTAGTGTTTGCTTTGAGCTACTTCTATCAGGGAACCGTGTTGTCTTAGGTGCAACCATACCAAATATCTTTCTTTGCTCTTGAACCTATCTTTGATGAAGTCTATGGATGTTTCGTATATCTTCAGAAACCTCAAAGCATTATCCTTTATCAAGAATTGATTGTGAAAGAGGGTTTCACTTTTTGGATACACAATCTCTTCCTTAAGGGTTCCTTCTTCAGCCTCATCCATTGATTCGTACTTTTCGTTGTCTTTTATGAGCATGACTCGTGTATTTGGACATTCGCGAACCATATATCCTTGTCCTTTGCATTCAAAACACAAAATTTCATGAGTATGAGACGAAGTATTTATAGGACGATTCTTATTATCATCGTTATTTTTCTCGGTCATGCTCTTGGTGCCTTGCCCTAACAAGGGTCTCACTTCTCCTATTTGTTCTTTTAAACAATTGTGTCGTAGTATGAACTTAGAGTATGTGTTTGGCTAGTCCTGGCTTGCTTATTTTTAATATGTTGCTCAATTTTGATTGAAAAATACAAAATATCTTACAAATCATGATATTTTTGTCTTTCTATCTCTCGACCAATATGTTCATTAATTCGTTTAGAAATTGAGCTATAACAATTTCCTCGCATGAGGACTTTCATTTATCTACACATAGCGACTCAGTCAAGATAGGTAACATGTTGAACGTTCACCTCATGATCCCACCAAGTGCAAGTGTCATCAGTGAGTTGTACTGTTGCATGTTGTACTTTTTCGCGTTTCGTGTAGAAGTAAACATAAAAAATATTGTATCTGCCTTTCCCAATCGAGATAAGCTTTCGGGTCAACATGTCCAACAAAAGTTGGTGGTTTCAACCTAAACATGTTACCATATTGTGATTATCTTTGAGGATGGTTCATCGTCGGCCTCATTATTATCATACACGTGCTTGCGATATGTCGACGAACGTTGTGGCAGATCATCATCATCATCCTCGTTATCGTGACGAGGTGAGGATCGTTGTTCCCTAGACCTAGGGTGTTGGTCGGGTGGTTCATCCTCTTTGCTATTTGGACTTGGCCCTTTTTGTTAAGGTTCAAATGGTATTTGTTGAGCCAAAAATCGACTTGGTTCTTCTCTTCTTGGAGTTTTTTCTAGGTGAATCACTCGTGTCTCCATTCATTTGAGGACTTGCATAATCAGATTGAGTTAGTTGTGGGGTTAAGAATGATATTTTCTTTTAAATGATAAGAAACGTATCTTTGGTCCTTAAACTGAGCTCTAATATCAAGATTGTATATGCTTGAGATGTTGGATCTCAGGATACATATGAGAAACCTGTTAATCTTGATCGATATAGTAGGATTCATTGAGTCGTGAAGGATCTCTTGACTTATCTAAGGGTTCTCTTCAAGAATTCGTCCATTGACGGTGGATGATGGTGGATGATCTCTTGATTGATCTACAAGCACTCTTAAGGGTTAGTTCGTTGATGGTAGATGATGGTGATTGATGGTGGATTTTATGATCTCACGAGGCCAAAGTAGTGTCGGAGTTGAAAGTGTGACTAAAACAAATTTTGGGTGGAATGAAGGATACCACAAGAGGTGTGAAAGCCTCTTGATATAGTTGGAAATGATTTCAACTATTCCCAAATAAGTTGAAGACATCGTGTTCTTGACAAACAATCAAGAAAACAAAAATAATTTATTTCTTAGCAATTTCAGTGTGAAGTTACAGATGGGGTGAAGTCCTTTGTTGAGAGGTTACCTATCAAAACAAGAAAAATGCGTAAATTAAGGATTACAAACTGATCTACTAGACTTTTTGGAAGATTTCCTAGTCTTTGGAGATCTTAGGAGGAGGAAAATAGATGATCTAGTGGGATAAGATTAGTTGTGCAAGATTTCCTAGTCGTTTGAGATCTTTGAAATATGAAAAATAGATGATTAAGTGGGACAGGATTGGCTTGGAAAGATTCTGATTCAGCCATATGCAAGTAAGCCTCCAAAATTTTTGTCCTTCCGGTTCCTAGATTTAGCATCTCATCAGTGTGACCCTCATTTGGTGCAGTGTTACTGCTTATGAACTTATCAAACGAGTGAGAAACGTAATAGGGTATTTTACTTTTCGTAAAACAGTCAGAGCATGAGCTAATCACCACGAAAAATTGATTTGCGGACATTATGGAATCAAAGACTCGGACATCCATTTGATTCTATCATTTATTTCTTATCAAACTTAATTGGTGATTCTACACCAAGTGGAATTAAGGTTTCTTGTGATGCATGTTTGAGAGCCGAACAAACACATTCAATTTTTGGAAAACGATAAAAAAGTTGTTGAGCATTCGCGAGAAGTGGGTGCTTATATGATGCACACAAAAAGTAAAGTGAACAAGTTTCTGCAACATGTCTGTGCAATGATGGAAAGACAATTTGGGAAGCAAGTTAAGACTATATGAATAGATAACATAACATAATTTTTGACAACTCGCTCATAAGTTGTGGTAAGCCACCTGACCCGTGCTCTAGAAGATCCCATTTGCATTCCCATCGACATTGATGCATCCTTTCTAGGTATGTCCTTGTATGCCTTAGCCGACACTGACACATGTGCAATATTTAATGTTCCACATAGAGCCTTCTTGGCAGCAAATTTGCAAACTATGAACCACAAACGTTTCTAGAGGCTTCATGTTCTCCTCGGGTCAACTTAACCATGCAACAAGAGCTTTGAGATTTGGAGGATAACGGTACATGGACAACGAATTCTTTGCCGCCTATTAAGAAAGAAATTGGATTTCCATGGGTGTAGAATATTAAATACCATTCATATGATTCAATTGAACATTATAAAGATCGGTTGATGATTTTTGGCAATCGAAAAACCGAGGGACTTGATTAGGATGAGACCCTAGTCACCAAAATTCCTACTATTCGGTTGTTTTTGGCTATTCTCAAATGGATGTGCATAACTCATTTTTTTACGGCGAATTAGAACAGGAATTACAAATGAAACCTCTTTGTGGCTATGTTTGTTCAAATACTTCTCAACTGTGTTATTTAATGAAGTCTCTTTATGGGTTGAAGCAAATTCCACATTGTTGGTTCACCAAATTTACCTCTACTCTAAATTGGTAGGTTTTGTTCAATCACACTCTGATTATTCTCTTTTCTTATTTTGCAGAGGATCCATCAAGTTGTATGTGCTAGTTTATGGAGATGATCTCCTCATTGGGGAAATGGATTCGCCATCGTTAACTTGTCAAGGCTTATATCTATGAATGCTTCCATATAAAAAAACTAGGTGTTTTAAAATACTTTCTTAGGATTGTAGTTGCAAGTGTGACGGGGGTTTCCCTCTTAGATAAAGTATGCTTTGGACATCATATCTGAATGCAATCTCTTGGGTTCGAAATTTGCTCTTTTTCTTCTCGAGCAAAATCACATTCTTAAGACATCAAAGATTCCACCTTATGACAAACCATATCGATGCCTTGTAAGATGCCTAAATTATCTTACCATTGTTCATGTCGAGCATAATTTTATTGTTCACATCCTTGCCTAGTTTAGCAATCTATGAAGACTGACCATTGGCTAGTATTGTGTTGTTCGGTATCTCAAAGGTTCTCTGTGGTAAAAATTCTTTTACAAGCTGATGGTATGGGTATTGCAGCTTTGATTAGGTGACTTGTCGCATTTGTCGCTCTTTTAGTTTGTATATGGTCCTTTTTTACGATCTGTGATTGTTTGTAAGACTAAGAAAAAAAGAAACCGTTTCACATTCTTTGGCTTAGTCAAAATATCGATCTATGGCGGTTTTGACGTGTGAATTCAAATGGCTAAAGGCTCTTCTTTGTTGCTTCAGTGTTACCCCTTCTGTATCTATGTACATGTTTTGTGATAATCAATCTACTTTACACGTTGCTGTCAAATTCAAATTTTTAAGAAAAAAAATACATTGAGTTAGATTTTTATTTCGTGCGTGATGAGCTTTTATATAAACATATTCAAACAATATATGTAGGATGGGAGGATCAATTGCGATGTCCATCTTTACCAAGGTGTTTGGATTACAATCTTTTTATGATTACAATCTAGATTGGACATTCATAATCTCTATACCCCATTTGACGGGACGTATAGATGGTTATATATTTAAATATTTATATACTTGATTTTCTGGTCTTACATTTACCATAATCATCATTCCTAATATGGTGTTCAACCAAATTCTCTAGTTTCTTCTTCTTCGTGTATATACATTGAAAAAAATCAACAAGAACACAAACACGAATACGAACGAAAATTCATAGATTATGGTAAATTCTATAAGATCAAATATTTATGTTTTTGGTAGTATTTATGAACTATAACATTTTGTTTATTAAATATTATAGTTATATGTTTTTATATTCTCTAAATCGATTGAATTTGTACCATATATATTAAAAATGATTAAGAATTATAATTATACTTTATTTTTTTATTTTCTTAATTTTAGGAATAATAATTAAAGTCTATCTTTTTAGTATTTTTTTTTTAATTTTAGAAAATTTTAAAGATTTTATGGTACATCATAACTCCTTTTGATCTAGATTTATTGAATATGAATATTATTTTTTAAATAGAAAATTGAACCTCAGATGAGAAAACACTTTGTAATTCAAATCATCAATTAAACTAATTAATGTTGCATATATTTATTTATTTATTTATTTATTTCTTTTGCTACATAAATTATTATTTTTCTCTTTCGCAAACTAATTATCACATAAAGATAATTATAATACTACTGTAAAGGATGAATGTATTTGGGCTATTTTATCTATTGACATTTTTCAACTTTCTACATATATAAAAACACCTTAACAAGAATAAATATTCATATAATGTTCATTCTATCTTTGATAATTTAACGTTATTTGTTCATTTATTTATTATATATATATGAATTTATATTTTAGATATATTTTATTTATTAATATAATACATACATATAAGATATACATGTTATATATTATATGTATACAATAATAATACATACTTAAAATAGATTTATATATGTATGCATATAAATAATTATGTTATGTATACCCTATAATATGCACATGTTTATATAACATATAGTTATATTTATAATATATATATATATAAGAAACATTTTCGAATATTGTTTTGAAATTTTAATTTTTATTATTTCGATTTCAGATCAATTTTAGTTTCGATTTGGATTTAATTTTAAGTAAAAATTTATATAAACCTTATATATATATATATCATATCATAAAGACAACGTAGACTAAATCTTGATCATAATATATTTGTATTATATTATTTGATTTCACAGACTGAGGAACTAATTAATAATGCTAATATTTATTAATATTTATATTTTGTTTAGTATTGCTACAATGATGTCTATACCATCCATTTTTTTCTTATATCTATTTTTTTTATTTTCGTTACTTGTTTTGCAATGGATAACTCCATACAATTATTTATAAATTTTCATTGAGATCATCATATCAAGGAAAATGTATAATAAGATCATCATCGATCAAAATTGGACATGCATCACCATCATATTTAAAAAAGAATACATGAGGATATATGTGGACCTATTTATCCACTAAATGGATTATTTCAATATTATGATATTAATCGATACTTCAAGAAGGTGGCCACATATTTTCCTATTATCAACACACAATGTTGCATTTGCAAGATTTATTATTCAAATAACAAAATTAGAAGATCAATTTCCCTGATTGTCTTATTAAGAAAATAATGTTTGATAACACTGGTGAATTCACTTCTCAAACTTTCAGTGGCTATTGTATATCGCTCAATCCTATACCACATGTTCATACACAATATGGCATGATTGAGTTATTGATTAAACATATCTAACTTATTGCTAAAATGGTATGATGGAGTTATTGATTAAACGTATCTAACTTATTGCTAATGAGAACCATACTTCTAATTATTGCTTGGAAACAATTTCATTTTACATGATGCAATACTAATTCAAATAAGACCAAGTTCTTATCATAAATATCTCCAATGCAATAAGTAATTGGCTAGAAAACAAATATATCTCATCTTTGAGTATTTGGTTGTGCATTAGATGTTATGATTATTCCACTGCAACGGATAAAAATGAGCTTACAAAGAATATTGAAAATTTATGTTGGATATAGTTCATAAGATATCAATATGTTATAAGATATCTTGAACCACAAATGAATGATATGATCTTAGCTCGCCTTGTTCATTGTCATTTTAATGAGAATTAATTTCTAGGAAGGGTAAAAACAAGTCTCATAAGATTTTACTTTAAAACACAATAATTGTAGTAACTTGATCCTCTTAAAAAATGTAATCTACCACACACTTGCAAATTATTGTAAATCGACTGCAAGGTGGGTAAAATGATACGACCCGCGCGATAAACTTATATATATCGACTGCAAATGCATCCGCTCGTATAGAATACCAAAAGGCCATTGGGGATGAAAGAATTTCAAATTAGTCTACAACATATTTGAACTATGCAGGACCACTTGGATCTAAAGGTAAAAATTCTCAAAAAAGAAAAAAAAATTGGATAAAGATATTGGTTCTCAAACAATTTAGAATTTACAAAAAGAAACAATTGAGGAAGAAATTCCTCAGCATGAAAATTATGAAATAATTTTGAGCATAGAGAGAACAATGAGTTTTCCATTAATTATATCCAAAATGAAAAGTTTGTTTTTAAAAGAAACAAAATAAATGATAATAATGTAATATTCTTTTTCTCTATATCCAAAGAAATTGAAAATGAGAATGGATATCGAGAATCAATGTAAGTATCAAAATGTCAAAAGAGACATGATTGGATAAAATAGAAAGAGACTACTCAAACATAGTTATACTCTTAAATAAAATAAAAGTATTTGATCCTATTGTTCAAATCCATGATGGTGTTAAATCCGGTGGATACAAATAGGTCTTTGTGCGAAAGAAAAATTAAAATAATGAAATCACAATATATAAAACATGTTTTGTCGCATAAATTTTTTCTTAGAGACCCTAAATTGATTATAAAGAAACACATTCCTCTAATATGGATGCAATAACGTTCAAATACTTATTGAGTTTTACGATTTCCAGAAATTTAGAAATATATCATATGGATGTTGTTGTGGTATTATCGTCTAAATGAATATATGCTAGAAAGGGATTTGTGAATAATCCTAGTTGTCATTTTGCATTTATCTAGAAAATAGGATATATTTTTGTGATTATAGTTGTTTACGTGGATGATTTAAATATAACTGAAACTTCAGAAAATGCTTGAAATCATATAAAATAAAAATTGAAATATAAGACCTTGGACAAACCCAATTTTACCTTGGTTTATTGTTAGAGCATCTAATGAGTAAAATATTCGTGCATCGATCAAATTATACCTAGAGAGTATTGTAATGCTAACATGAAATAAAACAAATCCATTAAGCACTCCAATGGACTTTAGATCTCTTAATATTGAAAATGACTTATTTCATCCTTGTGAAGATAATGAAGAGATACTCGGATCAAAAATACCATATATTAGTACGATAGGGATCCTCTTGTATCGGACAAATTGTTTTCGTCCTAATATAGTTGTTGCTACTAATTTTTTTGGATAGATATAGTTCTTCTCCCACATGCCATCATTGGACAAAGATTAAACATATCTTTTGTTATTTACGAAGGAAGATTGGTTTAAAATTATTTTATTCTAGAGATTTTAAAACATGAGTTAATTGATTTTGCAGATGCATGTTATTTATCGGAGAATGTGTGTGGCTTAGACAACAAATAAAAAGAACAAATGGATTTTGTATAATATCGATCCAATGATATTATATAAAGATAATGTCGCATCTATTGCTCAAACAAAGGAATGATACATTAAAAACGATATAATACAACATATAGTTTCACAATTTTCTCATATACCCAAGAGTTCAAGAAGAATAAATAATTTGATATTCATTACATTCGATCAAACAAAAATGCAACTAATTTATTCACAAAGGCTCTCTCTACTTCACCATTCAGAAAACACGTAAAAATTTAGGGATGCACCATTTGCGAAGCCTGTGAAAAAACAAATGGTTGATAAATGAGTGAGGATATTTTATAATTGTATTTTTTTTCTTATCATAGTTTTTATCCCAAAGGGTTTTTTCGTAATAAAGTTTTCAATGGAATAATCAATAGAAATTGAAAGAAAAGTATTGTAATGGATGAATGTCTTTGGGCTATTTGATCCATTGATTTTTCTTCATGTTGAAGAAATATTATTATTTTGCCAATAATTAGACAACTTCCTTTCATATGTAAAAATAAGGTATAAAATGAACTGACTCGTCTCACATAAGCTCGTTTTTTAAACGAGCTAGAAAATTCCAACTTAGCTCGCCTTTAGGTCACCAGAAAAGAACCGACTAGTGAGCTAAACCATTTAATTTAAAAAAACTCTAAAATATGTTAATTATCAAACTAAATAAAATAAATACCGAAAATATAAAAATATTAACTTTGTATACAATATAAAGGTTATTAAATATCAAAACACTAAATCAAATATAAATTTGTCGAATATGAAATAAAATTTCGAAAACATAAACATTTTAAATTTGATTGCTCATAACTTCACTAGTAATATTTTTTCTATATATTTTTATAATAATGGATTCATCTCATTCAAAATCTATATAATAAAAGAAACATTATGTATATATAATCTATTTTTTTATGTGTAAATCAAATGATTTTGTTCTCTAACTCGCGAGCCAACTCACGAGCTCGCGAGCAGATTCATCTCTAATTCATTTTTGTCTCAATTTGTTAGCTCGTTGTTTAAATGAGTTGAAAAATACTCAACTTAATTCTCTAAAAAATGTTTACATACCTATATAAAAACACCTTAACAAAAAAAATGCTGATCATCATCTTGTACATCTCTCTTTGATAATCTTTTTATTTTTTATTTATCATATATATATGGATATATATAGATATATGTTATATATGAGGGAAAACAACCTATTCCACATTCGAAAATCCTGTTTTAGTCCTATTTCCCCTTGATTTTAACCCTCATATTATCCCCTCTCCGGTTTTCAATTTTCATCATATTCCCCCCTCAACGATCAAAAAGCTGCCTAAAACTTCCTCCGTTATTTATTCGTTAACTATCTGTTATCTAACCCGATTTTGATCCACTTTTGACTTTAATTTTGACCTGAATTTGACTCAAATTTGACCTAATTTCGATTCAATTTTGACTCGATTTTATCGAATTTATACTTAATTTTAACCAGAATTTTTTACTTAATTTAACTCGAATTTCAACAATAAATCAATTTAATTATTCAATTTAATCGATTTACTTGATTTAATTTATTTCGAGCAAAATTAAGTATGTTTTTTACTTGAAGCCAATTTTAACAAAAAACCGACCCCAATTTTGACTCACTTTTAACCCAAAACCGATCCAATTTTGACCCAAATTGTGACCTCAATTTTGATTCGATTTAACTCGATTTTAACTTAATTTTGACCCAAAATTTACTTAAATTAGACGTTAATTTACTACACATATAAACAATAAATGCTAATTTTTAGATAATTTCATAAAAATAAAGTTACTTATTCAGTTTAATTAATTTTGAAATAAAATTGAATATCATTTTGTTAATTGTACAAATTAAATCAAGTAAATCAATTAAATAGTCTCATTAACTCGATTTGATCCAATTTTGATATAATTAACAAAATCGTATTCAACTTTGACTCACAATCAATATTCGAATTAAAATTAAGTAAATTTCGGGTCAAAATTAAGTAAAAATTCGAGTCAAAATTGTCGCCACAATTCAAAATTGGATTGGATTCGGGTCAAAATTGGGGAAAATTGATTAACTCGATTTGATCTAATTTTGATATAATTAACAAAATCGTATTCAACATTGACTCGAAATAAACTACATTGAATAATTAACTTGATTTATTGTTGATATTCGGGTTAAAATTAAGTAAATTTCTGGGTCAACATTAAGTAAAATTCGGGTTAAAATCGAGTCAAAATTGATGTCATTATTCGGGTCAAAATTGGATCGATTTGGAGTTAAATTTGAGTCAAAATTTGGGTCAAATTTGGGTAAAAATTAGGTCGGATTCGAGTGAAATTTTGACTCGAATCGGATTTAGGTCAAATTTTGACTCGATTTTAACCCTAATTGTGTCCCTAATTTTGACTCGATTGTAACCCGAAACCGATCCAAATTTGACCCCAATTTTGAATTGATTTTAACCAGAACTTTTACTTAATTTTGGCCCGATTTAATTTTAAATGTTATATTTGCGTAACAATAAATGTTATCTTTAGATAATTTCATAAAAATCAAGTTACTTATTCTATTTAATTAATTTTGAATCAAAATTAAATATAGTTTTGTTAATTGTATCTAAATCGAATCAAATCGAGTTAATCACACGTTTAATTGATTTCAAGTAAAAATCCATACTCAATTTTACTCGAAATCAATTAAATCAAGTACATTGATTAAATTGAATAATTAACTTGATTTATTGTTAAAATTCGGGTTAAAATTAAGTAAAAATTCGAGTCAAAATTAAATACAAATTCGGGTTAAATCGAGTCAAAATTGAATCAAATTCGGGTCAAAATTTAATTCAAAATTGAGTTAAAATCGGGTCAAAATCGGTTCGGTTAATGGATAATTAACGGACAAATAACTAATGGGGTTTTAGGCACATTTTCGATAGCTAAGGGTGGAATAGGATGAAAACTGAGAATCGAGGGACGAATAGAACGAAAGTCAAAATCAAAGAAAAAATAGAATTAAAGCAATATTTTCGAGGGGAAGATAACGTTTCCCTATATATTAATATCATATATATATATACATATCTTATATATGTTATATATATTATATGTATACAATAATAATATATGTACATAATAAATATATATATATATACATATGTATATAAATAATTATATTATATATACCATATAATATATCCACATATTTATATAATATAATTATATTTATACCATATAATACATACATATTTATATAAGATAGTTACATTTATAAAATATATATACGACCCATTTTTTTTTCCAACAAGTGCCAATTATTAACATATACTTATACAGTCAAAATTATATGAAAAATACAAGATGAAAAGATTAAAAAAATGGCAGAATTAATTAGTCTTCAACAATTACTTTGCCTTGAGACTAGCTCAAAATCTCAGCTCCTAACTCCATTAATAGAAACCACCATTTCTTATTTAAACAATTCTAAGGACCATTATAATAGAGAATTAAATAACAAAAAAAGCAAATTAAAAGGAATTGAAATTTAATTGAATTATTTTTGGGGGACAAAATGACCGCATCAAGAGGATTTCTGATAGGCCTTCTCCTCACGCTTCTCTTATGCGCCTTCTTCGTCAGGGCCCATGCTGACGTCAGCGTCAGCATCAACAGCGGCGGTCACGCTCCTTGCGGCGGAGATTCCAGTCTCCGGGACGAGAACGAGCGGTGCTTGGAGGATAACGACGACGATGACGATGACGGTGATGATGTGGATGATGTTTACAAGGTGGTGAACAATATGAAGATATATGCTTGATATGGTTAGTTTATATAATATGGTCTAATTCGTATTATTCTTCTCCTGTTTATTTTTTTATTTCTGTTTTTTTCTGTAATGGGTGTTGTTATATAGGTTGTTTATTTAGTTTTATATTATTATATTTGTTTTTAACGTGATACATATTTTATTTCCTTCAAATTTCGTCGGCACATGTAATAATTGCATATATGCATGTTTAAACCATTATTTTGAGGGATAACTTCAAAAATGCTTTTGTTTAGGTTTGAATCCTATTATCTAAAAAAATTAAATTCAAATTTACCTTTATACTATTGATATTTCCAATATTTACTTGCGATCTAAACGATCCATGCGATCTAAACGACCCATACGATCCAAACGATCCATGCGATCCTTGTTATTCATGTGATATTTGCGATCCATGCGATCTTCATCACCCATACGACCTATGCGACCCATGCAACCTATAAAACCTTCGAAAGTCACTCGAAATCATTCGGAATCTTTTGAAATTCGTTGGAAATTGCTCTCAACTTCGAAATCGTCTCTCGTTCATTCGTCTCAATTTCGAAATAGGTTTCGTTTCACAAACAAAATTGTTAAACCGTAAGTGTTTTCATTAACAAAATATTAAGGTACATATATCTTTTTTCTAATTTGTTTTATTAGATTTACAAGGGTATACGTGAACTCATGTTTTACGAGAGTATTCTTGATATTCTGTCTCTTAATGATGGATTTTTAATATTATTCCGCCAAAAATCATATGTATAAATATAATATACTTTGTTTAAAGATAAAAAAATGGTGAAAGAAATTTAATTAGATTATCTGTATAATTTATTTAAACCGTGTTGATCCAAAATATTTTAAAGATTAATGATATATTGAAAATTATAGAGAAATGATGAATAGAAAAAGAGGTTGTCATCCAAAATGAATCGTTCGAACTCTTCACAATTTTGCGAAAGTGACATATAATAATATCATATGTTTCGAATTCCATTGTAATGGTTTTAACATCTCTTGTTAAATAATAGTAACATGAAATTTTATGCACTTGTAGTAATGTATTTGGTAAAATGAAATTAAATAATTTTGTAATGAAAACAGCTACAGAAAAAGATATTTATGACATTTTACAACACTTCCATTATACAACACAAAAGTATTTCAACGTTGCGTAACCAATAATATACATTTCTTAAAAAGGTTGTCGACTCAAGTCACGCACTTGGCGTAGATATTGGTAGCCAGGACGCCAATGGAACCTATTGGGACGAGTTCAAGTACGTGACATCACTACAAATCACGATTTTGGAGCTTGAGATGTCGATTTCAGCGTTTTCAAGAGTGAATCCGTGGATTATCGGCAACGGGAAGCCCTTTTCAAGACGAGCATTCGCGTATGGCACGAATACCGTTTGTATAACTGTCCATATAATTGGCTGCAGGATTCATTAAGATGTGCAAAGAGTGAATGATCTCATTTCACGAATGTATAGTTTAGTAGTGAATTTGTTTGAGTTTGTACCTGGATGAGATGCAGGTGGAGATTTCCGATATTACTCCACTTCAAGGACATGGCGAAATCGTCTAATCTTACGCTGCCGCCAAGGCTATTACCAGCCACTTTGAGCGAACCTGACCCACTGATAACCTGCAACCGAAGAGAACCCTTCACACCATGTATGTTCAAAAACCCTAAATGCAAACATTAATATGAATCTTAAAATCTACTGAGATGCTCTCAGCACACATGGTGTAAGTGTGAGAGCAAGTGTTGACAGATCCTGAAACTTATAAACACAAGTCGACAAGAATAGTTGTCGAACAGTTGAATGGATAAATTGAATGAGCCAATTTCCAGGCCAAGAGAAGCACATTGGGGATACTATGAAACATATATGCGGGGAAACAGATTACATTATGTATATATGTGAACGAATGTATGTTTGTTCAACTTACCAAAGAGATGCATGCCACCGGAATTACTTGGTCTGCTTCCAGAACATCGATTACTAGGTCTACATTAACATCAGCCCCGACATTTTGGTGTGAAATTTTTACGATTGGAGGGGAAGACAAACTGATGTTCAGATTCATATCGTGATTTGGGTACTTCTTGTAAAGTTGTGGGATGATGAACCTCCACCGGGCAGTGTTTAAGAGAGACTGATCTGGTACTTTATCGACGATCCATTCCATAAAATCTGCCTAAATTAAGCGAACAAAGCGATCATCATATAAAAAACAGAAGCGGGCAACAATAAATATGTTTACATCAATTAGAACATGGGAAAACTGAGAGAATCAGATGCATTTGATTTGACCAAGATGAAACACAAGCATGGAGCTACAAATCTTGACCTCAGGCAGAAAGATAACAAGACGGAAGTATCAGAGACACATCCTATGTATTCGAATAAGAAATCATTCTGCAATAAAAATAGAAAATTAGCATGTAGACATTTGAACTTACATTATAATACAAAGCTGATGCAGAGTTAAAAACAGCTTCATCCACTGAAATTCCAAGCATTTTAGAGTCATCAGGGCAGAGTATTGAAGATAAGGAATTTCTGCGGAAGATCTTCAGAGCTTGAGTTGGTTCTTTTCGTATGAACAAACCGTTCATCTCAAAAGTGATGGACGAATTGCTCAATGTAGGATCAGTAGTAAAAGTGGCATTCAGTACAGCTTTATCATCTACTGGAATTTCCTTTGGAAGGCTTTGTAGGAATGAATCAAGGTCTGTTACTCCTTCCCTGAGTTTTTTAGTTATTGTACTTTCCACACTGGTTCCTATTTGGTCTTTAAATGCATTAATCATCCTGATAACATAAAAAATAAATTTTAGAAAACCAACAGGGATAAGCCATGCCTGAAAATAGAGAGGGCATACAGAGAAGAGTTTGTCCCTTCGACATCATCGTTCCAGAATATAATCGATTGGCAGGAAAATAAATTTAATCATTCACTTTGAACAAATTTCAAGAAAAAGACAGCTCTGAGATTCAAATCCCAGAACTTCAATACGAGCCAAACTTGACTAATGAAACAATTGCTTTCTTAAATCCAATAAATTGCATTAGTGCTTTTCAAATAGTATGTGTGATGAGCCAAAAGCCACCAAACCCTTAAGATTATGACCTCACTTCTAACATCATTTTGGAACTCAAAAAAAAAAAAAAAAAAGCTTGATTCATATAGACTGCACAAAGGAGTCATCACTAAGCAATTATTGATACGCAATTCAATTACAAGTTTAAACAGCAGGAGAGAGAAACTATAAACCACATAAAAGAATAAGCATATCACCTGACACTAGAATATGGATATCCACATAAAAGAAACTATAAACCAGCAAAGAGAATAAGCATATCACCTGACCTAGATCAACTACAAGTTTAAACAGATAAAGGCTTTTATCAAACCAAAACAAGTTTCCATAACTGGTAATTTCATACCCCTGATAAAGCCAAGAGGCTCCTCCTTCTAACTTTATGGATATGTCTTTAACATAGCATCCAGAATCCAATAGAGAAAGTTTTAGGCTCCCTTCATCAGTCTGCAAGCCTAATGAAAGCCCGATTTCCATGCCTTCAACCTTACCGAGAATCAGCACTCATCAAACTCCCTTTTGAAACACACATGAAAATGAGAAAAGAGACAGACTAAAGGCAACAGTAATTGGAAATAACGTTGAGGAGTATAAGAGTCACCTCTCATTCTCATAGTTACTATGTTCCAGAGAACAAGAACAATTATCAAGCTTGAGTAGCACAAACAGAGCCAAAATGCAAATGAATACACATAGAGTAGATGGACATAGATCTTATGCCAAAGTATAGTTTTCTATAGATCACCAACAAGATTTTCAAAGCAGATAAAGGGATCTCAAACTACGATTATTGCTTAATCGACCAGAGAACAAGAACAACTATCAAGCTTGAGTAGCACAAACAGAGCCAAAATGCAAATGAATACACAGAAATAACGTTGAGGAGTATAAGAGTCACCTCTCATTCTCATAGTTACTATGTTCCAGAGAACAAGAACAATTATCAAGCTTGAGTAGCACAAACAGAGCCAAAATGCAAATGAATACACATAGAGTAGATGGACATAGATCTTATGCCAAAGTATAGTTTTCTATAGATCACCAACAAGATTTTCAAAGCAGATAAAGGGATCTCAAACTACGATTATTGCTTAATCGACCAGAGTCACGGAGATCAAATTATGGTAACAATTGGATGTTCATAACAAACATCTCTGTCTAGATTTCTGATTACAAGTAACCTTCCTTATAATTGAGCGTAGAAATTGGCATTAGAACTAAGACACAAACTATGTTTTAGATTGTAGTAAAAACAATCAATAACAAGACCAATGGCTGAACCAAATCAACTAAGACAAAGCACTAACAGGTCAAACGAACAAGAAATTTTACCTGAACAGAGGCAAGCCCAGAATCCGAGATCTCGGTAGGAACGATCCAGGTACTATAAGAATAATGCCAATGCATACTCAAATTGCAGGTCGTTCCGGAGGCGACAATGACGATACCAGTCTCACCAGGCTTGACGTAAGACGAGGCGACATCAAGCTCGTATATCGTGATGTTGGAGACGACAACATCGATTCCTCCGAGAAAGGGGATGCTAATAGACTTTTCGATCCTGGGAATCTGAAGGGGTATCATAGCCGCGATGAATTTGCCGACTAGCAGATTTTTGACGAAATCGAGGCCGTGCTGCGATACGAGAACGGATGTGAAGGAATCGCTCTGCGTCTCTGAAGGAAGGAAGAAGAGGCTTGGAAAAAGGAGAGCGACGAAGCTCCACCTAACAACATCCATGGCGGAAATTCACCTTCCTCCTCTTTCGTTCAATTTGAAGATTAAGAAGTAGATTTCCAGAAGAGAAAACGTGTTCTTCTCTCAGAACTAGACGAAAGAAGTGTAACGCAAGAAGATACTTGTTAAATGTCTCAAATACCCTTCCAATTTGATTAGGCTCTTGCCAATTAAAAATTAAGGGCAGAAACATAAAATAAAATAATTTGAGGCTGTGAACTTTTGGTCAATTAAAGACAAAACGAAGATCCAAAGGGTAAAAGGGTCTCTTGCTACGGGCTTAGCGACGCGGAAGAAATCGAGAAGCCGGCCGCCGATCCCTCAAGCTCCGACCGGAATCTATGGCGTTGCAGGCCGGCGTTCAGTCCTCCAAGGTCCTCATACTCATCGGTGCAGGTTTCTATATTTCTATATCTCTCGCTCGTTTGCTGTGCTTAATAGTAAATTCAGTTGCTTGGACTCGTATTGCCATGACTATAATCTTGGTAGGTTTTCTAATTCACAGTGATTGAAGCGAGAATAAGTCGTAGAAGTTGCAATTTTGATGACCACTCCGCGAATTCGTTCAGAATTTGTGATTTAGAATCCCAGTGGTTTGAGTATACCTTATGTTTGTGGTAACATGTTTACTTGTTGGGGATTCTAGTTTGATTGATGTAGAAAAATTTCAGAATTGTGTTATCATCATACTTTTTCTGCATACCACTTCCTCTAGATTTTGTGATACAAGCTTGTCACCATTTTCTGATAAGCTATTTCCTGTTTTTTCTTAATTTGGACCAAACATGTAGAGGTAAAAGCTTTCCAAGGAAAAATCTGTCTGAATTTTTGATATAGTTATACTGGCTCTAATGTCTGGAAGTCTTCTTGTTCGTATTTTGAAGCAGTATTTGCTCTTGTGGGCTTCAGTACTTGTTCTGGAAATGACTTTCTGTTTTCGTCTCTCTTGAATTGATAATCTTGATATTTTCATGTTCAAGGTTTATCTGGTTCAATTATTCTGAGACATGGGAGATTGTCTGAGCTGATAGAGCAGCTTCAAGAATTACTCAAGGGGGCAGAAGGAGTTGATATTTCATCATATAAGTATGACAGTGCTCAACTTGCTGCTCAGGTATCAGATCGCTTTTCCTTATTGGTTTCATTTTCTCATCAATTGAACTATAAAAGATTTGTGGAGTTTCTTGGCATTGTCAAGCTGATGCTGGGTCCTCTGTTTTTGTGGATTGGATTTTATTTTCATCATCAGATTCGGCAGCTAGCAAAAGAGATCAAAGAACTAAGCTTGTCTAATCCAGTTACGATGTTTAATGGCTCAAACTCAAGTGGTATGTAAGTTGTCTAAATGTGAACATAGACCTCCTAACAATTTATGCAAACCCGCAATATAACTGGTCATCTTGACCAGAAGTATGAAATTGTTTTTGTTTTTGTGCATGCAGGCAGTTATGCTTCTTACCTTGTGCCAGCTGCGGCCCTTGGAGCTATGGGATACTGTTATATGTGGTGGAAGGTTATATTTGTGCCCTTTCCTCAAAGTTCTTTTTATCCTCATATGTATTTTATCAGAGTTTCTTAAGGTGTAACTACCGATACATTTTAGATTACTGAATTGCAATCACATCCCAAGCTTTTCTACCTTGCAGGGTTGGTCATTTTCTGATGTAATGTTTGTTACAAAGAAAAATATGGCAAGTGCAGTCACTGCTGTCTCGAAACAACTCGATGATCTTTCGGAAACATTAGCGGTAAAATCCTTTTATCAAGGTATTTCCTTATCATTTAACTATTCTCTTAACTCATGTTTCTGTAATTTTGTTCATGCAGTCAACAAGGAAACATCTTTCTAAGAGGTTGGAGACGTTGGACTGGAAGGTGGAAGAGCAGCACGAGACATCTAAACTCATTTTAGACGATGTAAGAAACCCTTCGTGCATTTTGCTTCCTCGAACGGATGTCCTTTATCCTGGACTTCGGATCGAGATAATGATACATTCCCCCATTTTGTATGTTATGTGGTTCATGCATGTCGTATGACTAACATCCTCTACAGTCCTGAAATGCATCTTGAATTTCCAGAGAAACATTCTGGAGCACTCATCTTATAAGATGAAATTCATATCTGGCTTGTGCATGTGGTATAATTACGGACTCCTTTTCAAAGTCGTTGGAGAAATGTTGATACGCTACTCTCTGTTTACATGTACGGTAGGGTTGGGCTTAGTGGTCTAGGTTTAGATTATTAATTCCATATTTCTCTTTGGGATATGATTTGAGTATGTGGTTATGCAAATTTCTTGCCCTCTAGCTTTTCTGCCGTTGCTTAGTTTATATATGCTTCCATTATTACCGTCTCTAAAATTATATGCAATATACTATTATGCTTATTTCACATGAAGCCGTGGTTTGATGCAGGTTAATGAAATGAAATCAAGTCTTTCTCAAATTGGTTTTGATGTTCAGACAATTCATGAAATGATATCTGGCATGGTAAGTTAATATTTTCCCTCTTAATTATATGATTTACTTCCATAATCCAAAGCTTCAATATATTGTACAATGATATCCTTTTTTGCAATCGACTTTTGCTATCAATTTTACAGGAATATAAGGTTGAGCTTCTCGAAAGCAAACAGGTATCATCTATCTGCAGTCTTCCAGTATCACTACAAGTCAACGAAGTTAATTCACATTATCCCTCTTATTAAATTATTATTTGATCTAAACGATTTCGAAATGTTTTCGCTATTCTTAGGATGTGACCATCTCAGGACTATGGCATCTATGCCAAATTGCAGATAGTGGTAAAAGCGGGACAGGCACAAAAGATTTTCAGGTGAAAATGACTCGTGCCAGTTGACTGATATTCTCCTGTAACGAGCCGTTTGCAGTTCCACATGTGCCCTTGTAAAGTTCTTACCTATTTCCATTCTTTGCCAAGTTAACGATCTTGTTTACGGCTCCATATGTAGGACTTTGGTTCGCTGTTACCCATCAAACCAAAAGTGGCAAAAGATAACTCTCTTGAGGTAACAGAACCCAACTTTTTTCTGTCTTTTCCTGTCATGATGCTAACACGATGGTTGAGATGCCTTTGTAATTACTATGGAAACTTGACCAAGAAGATTGTTGTTCAATGGGTTTGAAGGATACGGACCTGAAATTAGTTTTGAGTTGTGGAATCATATGGCATGCATAAAGGAGAACACTTACTCGTGTTGTTTCTTTGGCCTCTCTAATGGAATAACGTAATTGTGGAATGCAGGGACTCCGGGTTCTAACAGAAGGTGACGGGGCGAGCAAAATCGACAAGCCATTAGAGGGAAGGACGAGAGATGAAGCCGTAAAAGCAGCGGAAGAGAAAGCACCTGCAACGGTGACCAGGATTCAACGAACGTTTCCGAGTGGTATTTCTTGGCTCCGCAATGTCACATAACTCTCATACCATTCTTTATACTTTCCCACCTTCAACGTTTGGGCCTATTTTGTCTGTGTATAGGAAAAATATCCCAACCCCCTAACAGGTATTAAGAGAATAAGGTTAACATGGCGAAATTCTCATTCACCAAAATCTTCATTTATTTTTCTCTTTCTCTGCCATTTTATTTGAGCTTTCTTCCTTTGTATAATAAAAGTGCGAAATTGTTCATTTCGAAATTACAGTCTAAATCATTTATGTGGAAAATGTGTATTTCAGCAGTTTTTTCATGTATTTTATGTTCATTGTGAAATCAATTTCTAAAAATAACCAAGTGGTTGCTGAGGAAAAAACACACAAAGAGGTTTCCTTTTGTTTAAAAAAACACAAGTTTTGGACAGCCTTTGAAAAAAGCAAAAAGTTTCGGGTCATGCTCCTCGTTATTTTTTAATACATAAACCTATTAAAAAAGGGGAAAAAATTGTTTTTATTGATTGATCTAAAATTATATGTCCTATGTATTTATAATACACAATACATTCAAAATCAATAATTTAATCATTTAAGATTATTAACTAAATACCTAACAAATAACTACTTAATCAAAAGATAAATAAAAGAAAAGAAAGAAAGAAAAAGAATTTATCAAGATGATATTTAATACTCCTTTCAAGATGAGTATAATTGAGATGAGTATAATTGAGATACTTCTATCTTAGAAAATAAGTCTTCAAATTGTATAGAAGATAATGGTTTTGTAAGAATGTCTTCAATTTGATTGTTTGTCTTCACATGAAGTGTTTTTAGAAAACCCGATTGCAACTTTTCACGAACAACATGACAATCCAACTCAATATGTTTTGTCCTTTCATAGAAGACCAGATACTGATGATGTGAAGAACTGTTGTATTATCACAAAACAACAGAGCAGACATAGAAATAGAAATATATAATTCACGTAAAATTGAATTTAACCAAATTAACTCAGAAGTTGCATTGCTCGATATTTTGTCTCAACACTACTCCTTCAAATTGTAACTTGTTTCTTTAATTTCCATGACATTAGAGATTGTACTAAGAAGACACAATATCTTGTTACTGATCTAGATCTTTAATTGTGAAGAAAGTGGATAAGAAATATTTGATTGAATTCACAACAGATGGTGTATTGCTAAAGATTAAGATATCAGCTACATATACTAATAATGCAACAAAGTGATCTGAAGAGGATGATAAGAATAATGAATGGTCACAAGATGATTGAATAAAACCAAATTTTAATAAAAGAGATGAAAATTTTGTATATCATTGACGAGATGCTTATTTTAAACCGTATAAAGATTTATTTAAACGATAAACCGGAGTTGGAGGCAATATCTCCCCCTGTTTTGGAACATAACCTTGCGATAATTACATATAAATTTCTTCATGTTAATCTCCACTTAAAAAAGCATTTGATCAATTGCCCAATTAAGAGAAGCAACTAACCACAATAAAAGTCTAACAATAACCATTTTTACAATCGGACTAAACGTACCTATATAATTTATACATTCATTTTATTTAAAGCCTTTAGCCACAAGCCTAGCTTTTATTTATGTAAACTACCATCTGCATTAAATTTATTCTATAAATCTATTTACAACCAATCACATTTTTGTCAGAAGGCATAGAACAAATAGACCATGTATTATTCTTAGGTAAGGTATCAAGTTCCACATTCATTGCAACAACCCATTCAACTGATTTACTAGCTTCTAAATATGTATTAGGTTCTATAAAGACGAAATTTCCATTAAAAAAATATGTGTTCGGTACTAAGTTTATCATAAGAAAGAAAATTAGAATTTGGATAAGGAGTTGTATGAATAGTCTTGTTAGATTTAATATTGTAACAGTAATGATCAACTAAATAAGTAGGAGGTTTGGTTACACGACTAGACCTAGAATTATAAGAACTACTAGAATTAGGTAAAGTTATTCTAGAAGGTAAATCAACAAAAGGAGAGAAATCATTAGAGAATATGGTTGTAGTAAGATCTTTAATAGGAATTGGTAAAATAGAATTTGAAAACAACTCATTGCATGGTTTAGAATATTTGGTAGATACAAAAGGAAATATATTTTCATGAAATACTACATTCGTAGATAATAAGATCTGATTACTAGTGAGATCTAGAATTTTGTATCCTTTATAACTAAAGGGATAACCTAAAAAAACACCAAGAATTGCTCTTGTATAAAATAAATATCTATCCTTATCATGTGTTGAAACATAATATAAACAACCAAATACCTTAAGATGAGTATATGTAGGGGACTTACCATTAAGAACTTCATACGAAGATTTGTTATTAAGAATGTTAGTTGGAATTGTATTTATAAAAAAAGGCATATGCGGAAACACAATCATTCCAATATACTAAAGGGATATTAGAGTTAATATAATGTCCTAACAACATTGAATAAATGTTGGTGTTTTCTTTCAATAACAAAATTTTGTTGTGGAGTAAATGAACATGAGAAAATAATGCATAATACGATGAGATGTAAGTAGATTAGTAAATGATAATTCAGGAGCATTATCTGTTTGAATAGATTTGATTGTGTAATTAAATTGTGTTTTTACTAATTTCAGAAAATTATAAAAACTGATTTAACCTCTGACTTATTATTAAGAAAATAAACCCATGTTGTTCTTGAACAACTCTCGACTAGTGTTAGAAAATATCTATATTCATCAACAGTTTCATGTTTAAAAGGACCCCATATATTTAAATGAATAAGTTCAAAAATAGATGTTGATTTATTATTATTTAAAATATATACAAGACGTCTTTGTTTCGCTTTTGGGCAGATATCACAGTGAAAGTCTTTAGAAAAAGGAGAAACCTGGATAAAAGAAAGTCAGATAAAACATTGATCTTTATATTTGAAGGATGCCCAAGCCTCTGATGTCATAAAAGAAGAGAGTTGCTTACTGAAAACAACGGGTAAGAAATATTGTCCAAGAAATAGAGATTATGAGAAAGCCTACCCTCCCCAATCATCAAGGGCCGAATAGGGTCCTGTATGAGGCAAGAAGAAACTGTAAAAATTATATTTAAACCTGAACTAAGAGTAAGAGAATTAACACTAATAAGGTTAAATTTGAAATTAAGAATATAGAAAACATTGTATGAAGCGAGAACAAAAGATAATGAAACTGTCCCAACATGTGAGACAAGCAACAAATGACGATTAGGTAGTGTCACATATATATATTATGAACTGGAGAAACATTAAAAAAGAAAGAAAAATTATTATATACACGATTACTAGCATTTGTGTCAATAACCCAAGAATTTGAATTCAAAATATTATTATTTTTATTCAACAAAAGTAGAAAGAATAATAGAAATTACCAATGGATGGTGGTAAAGACAAAGGTGCAGAGGAAGTGTCGGCAGAGGGCTGCTCATTAGTATGAGAAGAAGACGAAGAAATATCTTTTAAGTGGTGAATATGAGAAACTACCTGATTAAGTTGTGCATGTGTTAAAAGCCCATCACATTGGTTTGGGATAATTGGAGTGGGAGTAGGAGTAGGAGTAGGAGTAGGACATAAAGGTATGTCATTAATCCAGGTGTATTTCCAAGACTCGAATGAGGACGAAGTTTAAGATTTGAAATTTTGTACCCTAGAGGAAAACCATGAAGACGATATCATTTGGTAAACATGTGTCACATGAGTCCACAATGAGAACAAGTAGGTCGAGGTTTTGGGATGGATTATAGTGACAAGGCTTACTACTAGAATAAGTGGAAGAGTTTGTGGAAATGGTCTGGAAAACGAGGGAATCAGGGTGGAGGTAAGACACTTTTCTGTTGCTTATCTTGGATAATGAGATTAAGGCCTTAGACACGGAGGGAAGAGGGTACATCAACAAGATTTGGCGACGAACAAGAGCTAAGAGTCTTAGAGTCCCATGAGGAATTTAATAAGATACCTCAGTTCCTCCCGAGAACTAAACTAAGATGACAAATTGCAGCTACACTTTTGGCATGTATATTTTCTAAACTCTTCAATTATTGCCAAAATGTAATCAATCTTGTATAATACGCATTAAGATCAAGCGAACCTTGTCTCAAATTTTGTAGTTCCTACTCTAATCCAAAAATTATAGGAATATTTGTTCTGATTGAACCTTTCTCCTAGGTTACTCCAGATTTCATAAGTTGTACGCATATGTATTATATTGTCCGCAAAATCTTTGCAAGCTAAATTGATAACCCAAGAACAAACAATATTGTTGCATCTATTCCATGTATCATGCTCAGGATTATCAGGAGAAGGTTTGGAGATTTTACCCGAGAAGAAACCCAGTTTATTTCGTCCATTTAGAGCCATCGTCATTGATCGTTTCCAGGTAATATAGTTCAGTTTGCCAATAAGCTTCTCCGACACCAAAGTATGCAGTTGTTATATCATTGTTGTGAAGATAAAACGGATTTCTGTATGGATCAGAAATGCTGGAAGATGATATTGTGCTTTCTTGATTTGTCGCCATGGTGAATCAATCCACTGATCAAAACCTGGTCACAATGATCAAAACTGAAACAATCGCCAATAAGGCAATTATCGACAAAACTGAAACAATCGACACGAACAAGAAGAGATGCAAAAGGAGCAGAATCTATGTATCAAAAAAGCTGTTGTGGGCGAAATTCAAGAACAAAGATTGTTGCAACGAAAACGAGAATCTGTAAAAAAAAGAGACTGTTGCCGACAAAAACCGAAATCTGTTTCCGTCGTCGAAGACAGATAACAAAAACTACTGCCTGAGATGTAAAAGAAGCAGAATCTGCTTCCGCCCTCGAATACCTGGAACAGAAACTCCCACCGAAAGTCAAGGGCGGGAAGAATACACTGACAAAGAGTGCTAAAGATTTCATCGATGAAGAATCATCAAAGAACAATCAGTGATTTTACCGAAGAACAATCAAAGAAGAACAATCGCCGAAGAATAATCAAAGAAGAACAATCGCCGAAGACAATACCGACAAAGAACAGAAGACGATGCCGAGAAGAGAGAAAACAGAGAATCCGACGAAGATAGAAAAACAATGATGATGCCAAATCAGACGATAAATCGCTAATTACAAACCAAGTGAAAATTGAAGAAGGAGATTGTGAATTTGAAACCGACGAAATCGCTAAAGAATCAAAGAAGAATAGCGAAGGACAGAGATGCAGAGAAGAAGGATTTCCGCTTAAGAACAAAGAATAAATCGGTAAAAAAGAACAGAGAAGCTGAAATCGTTGGAAAAAAAAGAAGAAAAAAAATAGAGAAAGATTCGTCGAATTTGCGGAACTAACATACAAGAAAGAAAGAGAAGAACAAAAAAAATTACTCATGATATCATATTTAAAAAATATCAATTTTATTGATTGATCCAAAAATATATATGAATTATATGTATTTATAAAAATTAAATAATTCAACATCATTAACTGAACAATTAACAAATAACTGTTTAATCAAGAAAAATAAAAGAAAAAAAGAAAGGAAAAGATTTATGCCTGACCCGGGCCGCTTCCTGTATAAGACCATATACATATACGCATCCGCTCATCGGGGGTTCACTCGGAGCGTGAAGCTGAGCTGCTCTACTACTTTCTTACGAAGTACCTGGAAGGCTGTAACTTGAGAAGTTTTTCCCGATTGCTGTTTGGTTCCCGAGGAAATTGCGCAAGTAAGGCGACAAACTAAGAAGAGAGAGGGAATACGTTCCCCCACGGTGTTTCTCCATCATCTTGAGCTCTTCTGTGGTGAGCCATTGTTGTGCTGTTGTTCTGTGACTAGACTCGCCGTGGCTTCGGTCATTTTCAATTTCCAGTTCTCATTTTCTTTCGAATTTCTAGTTATTTGTGATCGAACTTGTCTTCGAGCTTGGAAACCGGGAAATTAATCGCAGTAGAAGTCTACGTTGTAAATGCGATTCCTTCCTAGTGCGTTAGATTTAGAAACGGAAATCTCAGAGTTACCTTTGTTCTTGTATTTGTTTTTAGGGTTTTTTTTCCGTGAATTTTCTAGCATTTGTTTACAGATAATAGGGGAGTAGTGGCCGAGTTTGCTGAGAGAGATAGGAAACAAAATGAGCATCGTACCAAAGGAAACGATTGAGGTCATAGCACAGAGTATCGGGATTACAAACTTGTCCACTGATGCTGCACTTATGCTTGCTCCTGATGTTGAATATCGTGTTCGAGATATCATGCAGGTAGCTTTCTATCTAGTCTTTTTTTTTCTTGACGTGAATTTCATTCGTGTTGGATACTAGCGTTCTAGTTATATAGGATGTGTTAAAGGCTTTGAGCATTATAGCCAATAAGCCTTGATCTTGTTTTGACCTTGGGAAGATTGAGAAAGCTAGAACGACCAAAAGCCCGGCTAGGAATAGAGTACTATATGATCTTTCTTTCTGGGTGTCTATGCAGGAGGCAATCAAATGCATGCGCCACTCAAAAAGGACAACTTTAACTGCCGATGATGTTAACGGGGCATTCAATTTAAGTAATGTGGAGGTATTTCCTAGAAACTGATCCTTGGTTTAATTTTTCAAAATTTGGCAAGTTCAAAAAGTATTCTCTCCAGTTTTGAGGTTTAGCTTTGCCCCTGAAGTTGCATAACATCAATCTTAAACATTGCTCTCATACTGTTAGAAAGCATAAGCACTGTTTTCATACAGTTCTAAAGCCCCTAACTGACTCAAGGGCTTTAATTTGAGGAATGAATTTGTTCTTGGTATTGTGAAGCCGATATATGGCTTTGCTTCAGGAGGGCCATTGCGTTTCCGAAGAGCTCTTGGGCATCGGAATCTGTTCTACGTTGATGATAAGGAGGTGGATTTCAAAGATGTAAGATATCGCGAAAAGTCTAATATATTATGCTTGAATTAAACTCTACACATTTGTTTAATTTTTCAGTAGTTGTTTTGGTTCTAGGTGATCGAAGCTCCACTGCCGAAGGCTCCCCTTGATACAGAAATTGTCTGCCATTGGCTGGCTATTGAAGGAGTGCAGCCAGCAATACCAGAAAATGCTCCTTTAGAAGGTTTATGTTACAGTTCTCTGTCCTTTGTTACAGATCTTTATTGATAAGCTCGATTCACAAAGATCATGGAAAAATTATTATAATGCATGAGGAGGTTTCAAAGTGAATTGACTTTGCAAAGATGACTGTATCTCGCATCTAGGGTGTACTAGTCAATCTGTAAACAGCATAGTTGATTGGAGATATTTTTACTCATCTGCATGTGGTAAACATGGTATAGAAATAAAACTGTTTCAGCAAGTTGTCTATGTTGTTGTTTGAGCATCAGCATAGCAAGAAAATTAAATGACTTCCCTTAGGTTGAATGTAATTTTCATTATTCTGTGCTGTCTCTAGTTATTAGAGCGCCCACAGATAACAAAATTCAACAACAAAAGGAAGGACCCCCAGTTGACGATATGCTACCAGTTAAACATGTACTCTCTAGGGAACTTCAGGTATATGATGCAACCTCAGTTGCTTGTGAAGTCAGAGAAGAGAAGAGTATCTTGCATATGTAGGACTGATCTTCAATTCCCTCTCAACAGCTATATTTCCAGAAGATCGTAGAGCTTACAATAAGCAAGTCAAACCCTACTCTGTTTAAAGAAGCATTAGCTAGTTTGGCCTCAGACTCGGGACTTCATCCCCTGGTTCCATATTTTACCAATTTCATTGCTGATGAGGTAATGTTGTCAACCAGGAAAAATAACCGAGAAAAGAAAGATTTGTATTTATTGATTTGTCGCTCACCAAGTACTTAGTCTTCACCAATGATGCAGGTGTCACGCGGCTTAAATGATTACCTCCTCCTGTATAACCTAATGCACATAGTTAGAAGTCTTCTACAAAATCCTCACGTACATATAGAGCCGTATGTAAGTAGCTCTCTGGATTCTCATGTTTGATCTTAAGTGTCACATGGCTCCATATCTATCTGATATTATTTGAGGTTTGTTTCTGTAACCTAAGTTACCCTTTAAACATGGTAATGTATTCCGCTCACTTGTGATTATAATTGAGATAATTCAGCAGTAAGTTGGTTGATTCCATATGCTCTTAGTTAATCAGCCATATGACGATTGATTTACTATCAGTTGGGTGTTTATGTATTGATTCATGACTATGAAACTTAGTTATTGTTTTCCTTTGGTTCAGCTACACCAATTGATGCCATCTGCTGTTACCTGCCTTGTCTCGAGAAAGCTTGGATATAGATTTGCCGACAACCACTGGGAACTTAGAGATTTTGCTGCAAACTTGGTTGCACTAATATGCAAAAGGTGAACTTCTTCTGTTCTTACCGTGTAACTTAAGTTATGTGGAATTGTATTCAGTCTATCACAATCAATTTGGTTCTTTTGTGAAGTTAAGGAAAGGTGGAGGGTGGGTCACCTTATCGAACGTGAGATTTTATTCTAATTCATTTTAAGGAATTTTGTGAATGAAGAAAAGTGTATGCATTGATATATGGTAATATCACATGTTCTTTATGTGGTTTACTCGATTCCAAATAAATAATGTCAACTGGTCTCTTGTTGATGGGCACTTTTGGTCAAACTGGGGAACAAAAAGGCTAGATCATAACTGGAACATCCACCTTTAGTCTTTGTCTTCTAAAAGAATCTTGTTTTTGTACTTGCTCAGATGTATATCTCTTAGTTACCTTTGTTTTCTTAAAACTTTCCAGGTATGGACACGTTTACAGCACTCTTCAGCCACGCCTTACAAAAACTTTAGTCAATGCACTTTTGGACCCAAAGAAAGCGTTGACTCAACACTATGGGGCCATTCAAGGATTAACAGCGCTGGGGCACAATGTGGTAATTACTTGTTAAGTTTCTCCATGAAGTTCATGCACACTAGATTCGGAAATAATTGTCTTAATTTGATTGTCGTTGCTCAACCTCTCATGTTGCTGCCTTCCCTTTGCAGTCCTCCAAGAGGTGTGAATGGTCTCATTTTTATTTTTCTTCCTCTAGAAAAATAATTATTCCAATATTATGCTCCCTTCAAACAAACCTTAAGTTTCCATTATTACTAGGAAATTGGGGTATTATATTTATTTAGCCTTAAACATCTCCTCCACGGATGAGAAGTATCCCTTGTAGGTGTATCTGAGGAAACTTAAGTTATGGTCCTACACTATTAGCTGAGTATTGGTTGTTTATTGTGTAGGTCCGCCTTCTTATTCTGCCAAATCTCGAACCGTACCTTAAGCTTCTTGAACCTGAATTAGTTGCTGAGAAACAGAAGAACCAGATGAAAAGGCATGAAGCTTGGCGTGTATACGGAGCCTTGCTGGTTAGTCCTAACATCAAATGCAGCCTGTGTAAAATCTCCTTTTAAGAGAACGTGTAGTAGATTCAACGTATATCATGTGCTCTTTTTTTTTCCAGCATGCTGCAGGCTTGTGTGTACATGACCGGCTTAAGATCTTTCCACCTTTGCCTTCACCTCCGACAGGTTTCCTCCATAAGGGAAAGGGAAAGATCATTGGTACTGAGCCATGTAAGTAGCATCACCCCATGAATTTTCTCTTCGCAGATGATTTGCAAAAGACAGTCTGTATGATTCTTTGTCATGATGAAATGATGCTCTAGAATTAACCCCCAAACAGAACGAGTAATGGAACTTTTGCTTCGGAATTCAGATCCATGCTTAATGGATCGGTTGAATCTACTCAGAGATAGTCATAGCCGACGAAATATCTTTAAATATCCCCAACTTTAATAAACTGATACAAATATTGAATTAAAAGTTCAGTTTGTTCTGTGCCGTCATTGTACTTTATCTCATTTTCTGACGAATCTTTTCCAATTTGGGTAAATATGCCAGATAGATGCAAAGTGAGTACTGATTCTGCGGAACACCAGCCAGATAAAACTTCTCTATCTCCAATGCAAGTGGAGAAACCGATGGGAGCCCACGATGAACCGCAAAACTCAGGTCAGCCTTCCTCCACGTCAGAGCAAGCTAACGAATCAGATAGCATAAACGGAGAGGACAGAGAAAGGGGTCGGATAATAACCATACAAATATTGAATTAAAAGTTCAGTTTATTCTGTGCCGTCATTGTGCTTTATCTCATTTTCTGACGAATCTTTTCCAATTTGGGTAAATATGCCAGATAGATGCAAAGTGAGTACTGATTCTGCGGAACACCAGCCAGATAAAACCGCTCTATCTCCAATGCAAGAGGAGAAACCGATGGGAGCCCACGATAAACCGCAAAACTCAGGTCAGCCTTCCTCCACGTCAGAGCAAGCTAACGAATCAGATAGCATAAACGGAGAGGACAGAGAAAGGGGTCGGATAATAACCATAAAAGCCATCCATGATCAGATTTGGAAAGATGATTTGAACTCGGGACGTCTCTTGGTAACACTGTCCGACCTCTTTGGCGAAAGGATTCTTCCCTTCATTCCTTCGGGGGAGATGTCAGTATTCATCTAACCACTTAAAAGGTACATTTTCTGTTTCACAATACCAAAGTGTCCCCTTTACCTTGTGGTTACACAGAGGAAACCAACATATTAATAAGTCCATATACCATCGTTTTGGTGAAACATAAGAGTTTAAATTGGATTTCGAAAGGTTTAGCATTGAATATGCAACCTATCAAATTTTGAAAATAATAATGAGAAACACAATAGAATGTTAATATCATTCCTTGATTCCAGGGATGCTAAATGGTTCGTCAACCCCACCGGTTGATCCTATTCCAACATGTATGCGGGTTGGGTTGAATTTTTTTAACCCATATATAAATGGGTTCATGGGTTGGGTTAAATTTTAGTCCATCATATGGGTTATAGTTCAACCCATGGGTCAAAATTAAAAATACATTACATATATTATATAATATATATATCTAATTTATATATATAGTAATATACTATATTTATAATATTTTTATAAACTTTTACCTTTTAGTCTTCCTCCTTTTGCCGCAGTGAGTGAGTCCTACGACTGCTCTTCTAATTTTTCTCCTTCTGCGATTCGATTCGAATTTGAGTGCCATTCGGTGAGTATTTGCTTTGGTCTATTATTGCTTATTCGTCGGCGATGTCGTGTGTTGTGTTCAGTCTTCTGTTCTGTTGTGTGGTCCATCGTCTGGTCTGTTCTGTTCCGTCGTGTGGGTTGGTCTGTTCTGTTCGGTCGTCTGGTCTGTTATATTCCGTCGTGTCGTCCGGTCTGTCGTTTGGCTCATCGTGTCGTCTGGTCCATCATGGAACCACAACTTTAGATCGTCATTTAAGAAACAAATGTCTTCTGAAACCATTGTTTAGGAATATGAGTATAATGTTTAGAGATTTGAAGAAAAGCTGCAATTGAAAAAGTTTGATCAGAAAATTGCTGATGAGAAATTTAACAAGTTAATCATAGCATATGATCTCCCATTTGGCATTATTGAATATGAGGACTTTAGAGACTTTGCTGCATATTTGAATACCTGTGATAAACCTCATAGTAAGCATACTGAAAAATCTCGTGTCTTTGAGCATTTTGAAACAAATAAGGTAGGGGTTAAGTTTGAATTGGAAAGAATTCCTAATAGAATATCTTTGACTTCTAATTATTGGGCAATTATCAATGGTGAATGTTTCACATGTTTAAGGACACATTATGTGTCTTTCATTTATATACCTCTTCCACACACCGGTGAAATCATGACTACTAAGATTCATGAGTTTTTGAAAGATTGGGAATAGAGAACAAGGTGTTCACCATTACTTTAGATAACGCTTTCGTTGATGATGTTTTATAAGAGATTTTGAGAGAGCGACTTTGTTTGGACAATAATTTGTTGTGTGATGGTAAATTTCTACATGTGAGATGTTGTATACATATTTTAAACCTGATCATGAAAGATGGTTTAAATGTGCTTGGTGATGTGATAGCGTGAAGTATATCAAGGGTTCACAATCAAAGATATTCTTTTGAGAGATGTATAGAATTAGAAGGTTGTGGCAAATGAGTTGTTTTGTCAATGGATGTGATTACTAGATGGAATTATACATTTCTAATGATTAGGCTTGTAACTATCAACGAGATTTTAATAGGTTCAAAGTGGTTGATAAATGTTACAAATTTTGTCTTTCAAATGAAGCATGGACTTGGGCGGATAAGATATGTGATTTGTTGAAGCGTTTTGAAATGATCACCACATTGATATCAAGTTTAAGTTATTCGCCTTCAAAACAAGTTTGGAAGATCGAGTGTTTGCTTAAGGAAAATATGAAAAATAATGATGTTCTTATCAAGAATATGGTTTGTAGTGTGTTTGAAAAGTTCAACAAATTTTGAAAGGAATACAATGATATACTAGCCATGAGTGTTATACTTGATCGTGAAACAATGTTTGAATAAGATTTATGCAAACAGTTCCAAATATAGGTTAGAGTGTGTGAAGATGAATATGACTTTGCTTATCAAGCATATCAAAACAAGTTCAATTATTTAGGATGTGACAATAAGGTGACATATTTTTCTCAACTTTGTATTGCAAGTCAACAAAATTAACATTTGTGTATTCTTGAAGTAAGTTTTATACTTTGTTTATATTTTAAGTTTAATATTTATATTTTAAATATAATTTATTTATTCAAATTAGATATTTTTATAATTATGTTTATGTTTTTAACATTTTTAATGTATTTAGATATTTTTATTTAATATTTTGGATATTATTTGAATTATTTATGATTTTTTTGATATTTTATTAATTAATTATTATACAATTATATAAAAAATTAATCCACGGATTATCCCATATAATTTTTGCTTTTTAATGAATTGGACTGATTTAAAAAATCTCAAACGGATTGATTTAAAAATAACACGACCCATGATGGATTGTGTTGGGTTAGACCAATCCAATCAGGACTGCTACTTATTCTTGATTCTCATGTCTTGATGTTTCAGGATCGCTTATTCCTTCCCCATCCTTTTCAAGCACCAACCATCTGAACTGACAAGAACCTGACCCCTTAAGCCACTGCAGCAAGCTGCTCGGGCTCAGTCTTCACGTCCGAGTCATAGTGCTTCACCATGACCCTCAGGCTCCACAGCTCCTTTAGCAATCCGCACTCTACTACAGGTCGCCAATGCTTGTACACTCAGTTTAAGTGTTTTGGTATGTTTTGTTGTTCCTTGTAAATTTATAAGTGATTGAATTGGATTCGTCCTACCGTCCAATCTTTCTCTCAGTGGTCTCCTTTTCTTTTTTTTTTTTGAAAATCAAATGAAATTGTTATTTAATTGTGTTACTAATAGCAAAAAAAAAAAAAAAAGAAATTTATTATAAAGTAAAAGTAAAAAAAAAATTTAATCGTGTTACTAATAGAAAAAAAAAGAAAAAATTGTTATAAAATAAATATAAAATAAATTAAGTACAAGAGATATAAAGAGGAAGAAGGGATATGAGAGCATCTCATTAGTAAGAATGTCTATGAATCTATAAATGGTATATGTCTATTCATAGGTTTTAAAAACAAATACAATAATTATATTTATATGATTGTGAAGAAAATGTAATTAATTATATAAAAATAGATTACAAACAAAAAAGAATAATTAAAATAAATAAAATGAGACCATGGAAAACATTGGAAATACATTCCCAATTACTATTATTCTATAATGAATCATTTGGGGCATATATATTTAATTTAAATGTATGGTGTCATTATATTATTAGCCAAAACTAAAGTGATCACTGCAAGAAAATCAGGTTTTAGGGGTTGAAAAATACGTCCCTAAACAGGTTTAGGGACGACCAGCAGTAGTCCCCAATCGCGTGTCTCCAAATGCTATCCGTCCTCAATCCGTCCCCAATTAGGGACGAAAAATTCAGTCCCCAATCTGTCCCCAATTAGGGACGGAAAATTTAGTCCGTAAATAGTCCCGGGATTGGGGACGAACCGTTTTCCATCCCTAAAAATTGGGGACGGGCCGCTGCAGCCGTCCCTAAATTTAGGGACGACAACAATGTTCCGTCCCTAAATTTAGGGATGGCTGGATTCCGTCCCTAAATTTAGGGACAGACCAATTGGCCGTCCTTAATTTTTTTAAAATAAAAAAAAAATTCGATTAGATTAAAAGATAAAAATTAGTACATAACAATAATTACAAAGCATACATATAACCAACATTTTTTAATCCTAAGCCGTTGGAAGTATTTCCGATTAGTCGTGATCGGAATCACTGTTCTGAACTGCGTCCCAATCGATGTTAGGCATTTGCGCTTTCATCATGCGCATAAGCTTTTCCATTCGCCTATCTGATCGTTCAGCTTGCTTTCTTGATAGTTCAGCCTCCTTTAGTGCTTGTTCAATGCGCATGTCCGATACTTTTTCTTTACCTTTGGATGAAGTTGAATGTTTTGAGGCCATTGCTCCAAGTCCGAAAATACGACCTTTGTATGGCTTAACTTGCTGTAAAACAAATGTCGAGAATTAATAACATTTATAAATAGTAATTAGATCATAGTAGAATGTCATTATTACCTCGAGATACAACTCGTTGTACTCTTCCTGACTAAGAGTAGTTTGTGATCCGTCTTCTCTCGGGGGAATTTGCGATACTCGCTCCGCTGCCATGTTTTCAATTTCATCGTGAAGGCTTTTCGCCTTGGGATCCACCCACGAACCATCTGAATTCTTAACATGCGTACGTTCCAACAATTCTAGATACGATGGTTTAGATCCCTTCTCTTTAGCCTGAAAAAAATAAAAAAGACATAGTTTAATGAAATGTTAATTTTATATAAATGCATAAAAAATTGAATAAAGCTTACCAGATCTTCGTATACTTCCGCAAAAGAACGAGATCCTACTATGTGTACGCTTATTCCGTATCCTTCTCTATCAGAACGTTGGGATTTACTTGCTCGCTCGCTCTTTGCCTTAAATTCTGGGAATCCCAATATGCGCACATCTAATCCCAATATCTTCCGCCATCCAATTGGGTTTTCCTTTTGTCTCTCGTTTTTTCCGACATTTACCTACGATAGACTTGAGACGCTTTGCCGCATTTTTTTCAAATTCCTACTTTACTAGTCCGGTAAGGGCGGGATTCCAATAAAATTTTTGCTGAAATAATAATAAGCTTATTATATTTAAATTGTAATTTAAATTACTTGATAAAATTAAAA
>CM071867.1:33878158-33906969 GCA_036759665.1 Gynandropsis gynandra
CTCCAAATAGAACATAAAGAATGCTATTTTCTTATACATATATTGCTCCACAATTGAATCTTGAGAAAAAATTTTTTGTTTAGTTTTTTTCTTCAGATGAAACATAATTCGCTTAAATAGATACATGAAACTGACTTAGACTTGTTACTTCAACTTTATGCGATAGATGAACTATCAAATGTTCCAGAACACCGAGGAATGATGATGGAAAATATTTCTCCAAATTATATAGTATAGTAACAATGTTACCTTCTAATCTACAAACCACATCCGCACTTCAATTTCACACACATAAATATCAAAAAAATGTGTCAACACCTGAAAAAATGAAACTATTATAAACACTAAGAAAAATTAAGAAATTTCACAAAATCTTTCATGTGAATTTTTTTCCATCAATCAGAAAAAGAATCAAACACACCTTCCAATGTTAGACGCATAAAATTAAGAAATTTCACAAAATCTTTCAACCATTTTAACAATTTGTTTTTTCCTCATTCATCACTCAAAATAATAAAACCGAAGCTTTATCGTCATCATTTATCTGTAACTTATTCTGTGAGCAATACACTTCTAGATTCTTGTGTGATTTAATGTTATCTATCCATGATAAAATATTATCATTCGTATTTCCTATGAAATTTAACATTGTGTTGCTGATGATATTAGAAAAATTCCACTACAAAGAAAATGTCATTTCCAATGGCGAAATCCGTTGGAAATAGAAAATTTTCTGTTGAAATCAACGATTTCCAATGGATTCATGCCAATGGTAATCGACCGTTGAAAAAACACATTCGTTGTAACTTCCGACGGTGTTTCAACAACCATAACCCGATGAAAAAAATACTAATGGATTTTAACAGATAAGACGGTTGAAAATTCCAAACGGGCTTCCGTTGGAAACTTCAACGGATGTCCGTTGAACATTCCAACTGATGTCTGTTGGAAACTGCAACGGATGTCCAGTGGTACTTTTGAGATGAAATTTTAAATATATCAACAGATGCCTGTTGATTTTTTGTTTATATAATCAACGGACATCCAATGATTTTATGAAATAATAAAAAAACAAAAAAATATTAATAAAATATTGAACTTAAGATATTAATTGAAAATATATCAAAATTTTTAATTTAAATTAAAACAAACAACACAAACAAAATAATATATTCTACAAATCATCTAAAACATTATCGTCTTCTTCTTGTTATATTTCGACAACGCGAATATGAATGTAGGTGGAGCTCTACCGAAACTCACCAAATATCCTTTATGACCGATAAATAGTTAAATCATTGTAGTGTATAGTGTTTAATTGGTTTGAGAGATGTTATGATAGGATTTGAGAGTTGTGTTGAATATGTTGAAAATGAATTGTTCAACATCTTAAATATCCATTGAAATCGATGTCCAATCAAAGAATGTCAGATCACAACCTTTCGTTTTTTCAACGGATGTCTGTTGAAAACATGAAGACGATTAGGCATAGTTTTTTGAAATAATGACCTTTTCCATGGGGAATCCGTTGGAATTGTCAACGGATGTCCGTTGAAAATTCCAATAGATGCTCGTTGAAAAAAGACAAGACGATAGGTGCAAAATTTTGTAATTATGATTTTTTTCAAAGGGGTATCCGTTGAAATTTTTAAGGGATGCTTGTTGAAAGTTTCAACGGATGTTGGTTGAAAATTTGGAAAAATTACAACCGGCATCTGTTGATAAAGAATGAGGATTTTCAACGGTTCACCATGGAATCCGTTAGTAAAATTTTCAACGATAGATCCGTTGGTAAAAACTTCAACAGAATGATCCGTTTGTAAAATGTTCAACGGACGAATCCATTGTATTTCGTTGGTAAATATTTCAATGGACGAATCCGTTGATCCGTGCGTTGATATTGACTTGTTTTTTTAGTAGTGTTCTTCTTTATATGTATGATATCAAGATTCCTTTGAAACTTCTCTTTTCCAATATGGTAGATCCAAAATGTTATTTCTTTTACCAATTATGGGTAAATTCCTAACAAAAATGTTGATTCTTCCGATGATTGTTTCCTTGCGATCGATTTTTCTAGGAACGCCAAAATCAAAAAGTCACTCATACAAATTCTTTTCACTGATCAAAACTAGAGAAAAAGAATTTTGCACAACCACATTCCTCTTAAATTTTTTCTTACTACGCCATAGTGTATCATCGGCCGAAAGAAAATAACGATGACAATGAAACCAACTTGTATTTCTTCCATGCTTCAACTAGAAAGCATATGCTTAATCAATGCAATATGGACAAACTAATCGATCATGCATTGCATATTCAATCATAAGCTGAAAAATCACTTATTCACATAAAAGTAGCTCATCACTAAAATTCTATTGTTTTGAAACATCATACGCTTGAATCCCCACCAACAAATCTTTGAATTCTTGAATTAAGGGTTGAAGAAATATTACCAAACTTATTCTAGAATGAGTAAGATTAAGAATCAATATCGTTAAGAACCAAAATTCTCTTTCATGCATATGTCTAACGGGAAATTGTATAAGGTTATAATAATCGATCACAATAAATAATTCCTCCCATACATCCTAAAAGGACTAAAATCATCCGTGCAAAGGTCTATATAATTGTTTCAACTCTCAATTATAAAGTCTTGAGATACCATGTTAAAGGTTTTTCACGCCTCATGAAAACTTGTAGAAGATAACTAGTGAATCAATAATCCAAAAAGACCAGAAATATCAAACAATATTCGTTTATTTACTTGTCAATCTTTATGTACACTTGCCAGTTTTTACAATGTACCAAAGATCTCCGCGGATAACTCTCCCTGAGTTAGACGCAAATACAACCTCTACTGTTTCTCCGCACAGTACAATATCTAACTAAGTACACTTAAAACCTTAGAACTCTCTCTTTCTCTGTTTCGTGAACTTCCGTGATATTCATCTGAATCGTTAACCTTGTTTTTCTTTTTTAGGTTAACTTATCTGTCTTCCGCTCGGCTCAGCAACCCTCTCCGGTTCTTCAGCCGCGCCGTCTTGCTGATTTTTCTTCAGCATTGAATCCGCCAGATTCAACTTGACTCCTCCTTCTTCTTCTTGATCTTCTCGTTGACTTTCTTCAGTCTCCCTTGATTTGAATTCGTGCTCCTTGAATATCTCAACTTTCTGAAATAACAATTTTAATCTGCAATCCTAATTTTTATTGCATTAACAATCTCCCCATTTGATATCTTATCACAAAAATATACGTCAATCAAACATATATAATTCAAGACAATGCAATAAAATCATTCAAGCACAAAACAATCACCATATAAGATCAAACAACATAAAATGGATTCACGCAAATATGTCCAGACCATCTTAAGTTCAAGCATGGAAATTAAGGCACATAGGAACACATAGGAACATATCAGTTCCTCTGTCTTTTTTCCTTTGCTCTTTCTTGCAGTAGATTCCCCATGAATCTCTTCAACCTCATCGTCCGCAACCTCTTCTTCGTCCTGCATTTCTCCCCCTGTTTATGTGATAAGATTTCAAACCAGATTAGACACATAATAATAATAAACAAAACACGCAACAATATAAGTGCACTTGATTACTCTGAAAGCGCAAGAGTAGCCCATCAATGGATCTGAGCATTGCACTTAAGGTTTGTTTCAGTTCAGTGAGCTCCTGAACCGTACTATTCCTTGAAGTCCCGGCAGCTGAAGAAGATGGCATCTTGGCCATATAACGCTTCTCCAAGATGATCCACGGTGGGGTATTCTCACGTACCTCATCTCTCCCAATGATATCAACAGCTTGTTGGCACAAAATATTCTAGATCAGGCAAGGGAACGGAAGAATGAACTTCGTGGAGTTAGACAAACCCAAACCAACAATCGAGTCCAGAAACACTTTGCCAAAGTTGATGGGTATGTCATTCTTCAAGCAGTACAAAAAGACTGCTGTATCCTGCCTGATTGCATCCAATTTCTTGTTAGGCACCCAGTTTGTGCGTGAAATTTTGTTCAGTAACGCATACTCCCATTGAAGTTTGGAATTTGGGATCTGCCCAGGCCAAGAACTTAGCTTACCATCTGTCAACTCCTTCGTGCGAGTCACCGGTATATGTGGGATTCCCAAAAACTCATTTATTACTTCAGCACTGAACTTAATAACGTGACCACGAACATACGTGGTGCCAAACAGAGCTGATCCAGGTTCTTCAATGTCTGGAACTAAGTTTGCATAGAACTCATACACGAGTTCCTTACAAACAGAAGTCACAGTGGTGACTGTGTTTGTCAGCTTCCGGTTGACTAATAAATCCTAGACAGAGAGGTGCTGAAATTGATGCACACTGAGTCCTCGTTTAGAGAAAATTTCCCTTTCCTTAAGGGTTCTAAACCTAGTGAGGTATGATTCCTTGTACATTTTGTACGAAAAGGCTTTGGAGACAGATAGAGGGTACCTCGTCTCGAAGAAGCAGAGGATTGTGTGCCAGTGGCAGGGACCGGTCTTCCAGTAGACGCCGGTGTTGATGGGACGGTGGAAGGAGCAGCACTCGGTGGGGGAACCGAGGTTGTTTGAGTGTCCCGTGGTGGGGTTGAAAAGGTAGAAGTATGCTTTGTTCTAGAATATTGAACATGATTTTTCGAAATGTCTATAGCACTAGTATTATCACACCATGCAATAAAAGTTCTGGATTTCATACCGTAGTCCATGAGCATTTGATTCATCCATAACAATTGAGTGCAACAACTTCCCAAGGCAATGTATTCAGCTTCAGCAGTAGAAAGAGATATCGAATTTTGCTTTTTGCTATGCCATGAAACTAAATTGTTTCCAAGAAAGAAACAGCCTCCAAATGTGCTTTTACGATCAGCCGCATTTCCTCCCCAATCAGCATCACTGAAACCAGCAAGTTCACAGTTAGTATCTTTTGAATATAATATGCCATACTCTGCTGTACCTTTGACATATTTGATAATTCGTTTAATAGCAAGCAAGTGGGATTTCTTCGGTTTAGCTTGATATCTGGCACGAATCCCTACACTTAGACATAGATCAGGTCTACTTGCAGTGAGATAAAGAAGACTACCAATCATACTTCTGTATAGTTTAACCTCAACATCTTCAACATCTGCATCTCTTGTCAACTTTGTTGTTGTTGACATGGGGGTACTCGCCGATTTACTATGATCTAATTCAAATCTTTTCACTAGATTTCTGGCGTATTTACTTTGAGAAATAAATAGTCCATAGTTGAGTTGTTTTACTTGTAGACCAAGGAAGTAGCTGAGTTCTCCAAACATACTCATTTCAAACACCCTCTTCATAGTTTGCACAAACCAGTTCACTTTTTCCTCCGATTTAGAGCCAAACACAATGTCATCAACGTATATCTGTACAACCAATAAAATTCCATCGGAATCATGAATAAACAAGGTTTTATCAACTCTCCCTCTTTTGTAGCTGTTCTGCACAAGAAAGCTTGTAAGTCTTTCATACCAAGCACGGGGTGCTTGCTTTGGTCCATACAAGGCTTTCTTTAGCTTGTAGACATGCTCTGGATGATGTGGATCCTCAAATCCTTTCGGTTGTTCTACATAAACTTCCTCTTGAAGTATCCCATTAAGAAATGCACTCATGTCATGATAGTTTATTCGTGTTTTGTTACGTGTGCGTATTCCATCCTCAAGATTTCCAATAACATCTTCTATTGAGTGATTTTTGTGTACCGTTATTTGCTCCATATTTGTCCGAGGACTTTCATGTTCCGAGGTATCTCCATCTGTTTCACATTCAACCGTATGTTGATCACTAGGTGCACTTAAATGTTCATGAGTTGACTCTGTTTGTTCTTGCACAGTTTCTGACGAAAAAGGAAAAATAACACTATTAGTTGAATGATCCTCATAAAAAACAACATTTACTGATTCAATAACTTTCCTTGTACGTAAGTTGAAAATTCGAAAAGCAGTTGTGTTATTTCCATAACTGAGAAAAATTCCCTCATCACTTTTAGCATCAAACTTACTGAGACATTCTCTATCGTTCAGTGCAAAGCAAGTGCACCCAAAAACATGAAAATAACTTAAATTTGGACTCTTACCTTTCCACAGCTCATATGGTGTTTTAGACATACCTGAACGTAGGTATACACGATTAATGATATAACATGCTGTGTTTATGGCTTCTGCCCAAAACCTGATAGATATAGACTTTCCATGCAGCATTGCTCGAGCCATTTCTTGCAGTGTCATGTTCTTCCTTTCAACGACTCCGTTTTGATGCGGTGTCTTGGGCGTTGAGAATTCGTGAATGATGCCATGCTTTTGACAGAATTTGTTAAATACATCATTCTCGAATTCTTTTCCATGATCGCTCCTGATTCTCTCAATGCAACCTTTAGTATTGTATCATTGAAGAAACAGGAAATGAAACAGCTCAAACGTTTCAGATTTTTCTCTCAGAAATTTTACCCAAGTGTATCGAGAAAAATCATCCACAATAACAAAAATGTATCTTTTCCCTCCAAAACTCTATGTTCTCATTGGACCCATCAAGTCCATATGTACCGGCTCCAGGATTTTTTCAGTCTTCACTTCGGGCATTCGTTTATGATGAAATTTGACTTGTTTACCTAGCTGACACGGTTTGCACATTTCTGATTTATCTAATTTTAGCTTAGGCATACCTCTTACTGCTACAGAGTCAGACAATTTCACCAAGGATCTGTAGTTTACGTGTCCTAGCCGCTGATACCACAATGATAGTGCATCGTCTGTTGCTTGAAAACACACTTTCTCTTCAGTCCACACGTAGCAGTTGTTTGAGGACCGTGAACGTGTAAGTACACATTTATTATCATAATTCACACTAAACATTCTTTGTTAGGGAATTTAACTTGGTGATGACTGTCACAAAGTTGACTGATGCTAATCAAGCCGTTAGACCCGCAACAAACTGAACATTTGTTAATGCTGGTTGTCCAGGTGACTTGAGATCTCCTCTGCCAAGAATTGTTCCTTTGTTCCCATCTCCGAACACTACACTCCCTGCATTCTTAATTTCAACAAAATTTGAGAGAAATTCTTTATTACCTGTCATGTGTCTGGAACATCCACTGTCAAAGTACCGGGTATTAGATTTTTCATTCTTAGCAGAAATGTATGCAACATTGTAGTATAGATCACTTTTCCTTACCCAGATTTGTTTTATGTTTGACGACTTACCTGCATCATACCTGTGTTTCTTGTAGCACGAGCGTTGCTTATGACCCTTGATTCCACAGAAGTAACAGACAACTGAGTTCCTCTTTCTATTCTTACCATAGTGCGTTCCCCAATTGTTATGTTCATAGTTCTGTGTTGACATTTTTCTTCTCTGGTTGTAATGTTGATAAGATTTCTGATATTTTCTTCTAGGTTTGTAATCAACAACATGATCAATCCAATCTCTTCTTCTTTCAGAATTTTGTCTGTTCTGGCTTTTATTTGGAGTACCATGAATCTGCTGTCTTTCTTTCCATTTCAAACTTACTTGTAGGTCTCCTCCAGAAATGAATTTGTTTTTCGTCTTGTTTGTATTCCCGACATATCCGATTCCATTATTGTCACCTTTAATTTTTCCAATAAAGAACAAGTGATCCAATTTGTCAGTACCATTTGACAACATCTTTAGTTGTTTGTTTGTCTCCTCTAGCTGCCTTTTGACGAAGTGCACTTCTTCTTCCTTAGCAACTACTTCTTTCTTCATATCATGAATCTGAGCTTCCAGATTCTCATTTTCCTTGATCAGTTGAACATTCAATTTTCCCATCCTAACCCACTCATTGTATATCATCTCTACATCAACTTCATCTTCTTCTTCAAGTTGATTTTTTTCACTTTCTTTATCGTTCTCATCAATAATGCCAATGAAGGAAACAAAGCTCGACTGTTCTTCTTCAGACTCTTCTTCGGATTCAGAACTGGATTCACTAAGCATGATTAGTGATTTTCCTTTTACCAGATTATTGTCAGTACATTCATTCTTTGTATGACCAAAACCCTTGCATTTGAAGCATTGTGTTTCTCTCAGATTTTTCAAAACACTTTCCCTTTTTGTGATGCTAGGGCAATCTGATTTGAAATCACCAAACCCTTTGCACTCATGACATTGAGATCCAGATTTGTTCTCCTTTCTATATCCAGCATCTTCGGTTGATGTTTTTTCATCCCTGACCTTCTCTTCATGAATTTTCTAAATTTTCTGGTCAGTAACACAATGTTTTCTTCAATACTGTCCAACCTGGTGCTTTTTGAAGCTGCTTGTAATACAACTCCTTTGTTTCCATCTTTAGCAATATCCCCTTGTTCCAGTTGGAGTTCAAGTTCATATGCTGCCAAGATTCCAACTATTTCTTTGACACTAGTTGTATCCGTGTTTAGTGACATATTCTTAGCAACCTTCTGTGCATGAAACTTCTTCAGAAGACATCTCAGTAGCTTTTTGACCAGTTTCTTATCATCCAAGTTCTGTCCAAGTACACTTACCTCGTTTGCGATTGCATTCATCTGACCACTAAATTCTTTCACACTTTCATATTCTCACATCTCCAGCTTCTCAAATTGATGTTCCAATATATCTAGGCGTGTTCTTTTAACATTTGTTGTGCCTTCATTGATAGTCTCTAGTGTATCCCATGCGTCCTTAGCAGATTCACACCCTTGAATCTGTTTAAATTCATTTATATCTACTGATGAAAAGATAGCTGTCAGGGCCTTTGCATTGAATGTTGAACTCCTTTTTTCACTAGGTGTCCATTGATCTGATGGCTTCTCCTTTTCTTTTCCATTTTCGTCAATAACAGTCGGTGGTGTCCGTCCGTTCTTAACTGCATTCCAAGCATCTTCGTCAATTCCTCGTATGCTCGCTCTCATCTTAACTTTCCAGTATCCATAGTTAGATGCATCTAACATGACGGGTTTTCCAAACGAATACATGTCTCTCGGTCCTTCCATTTTAGTCGTCTTCTCGGATCTCAAACCAGTTTTTAGATTTACTCTAAATTTTGGTTACCTGCTCTGATACCAATTGAAAACTTGTAGAAGATAACTAGTGAATCAATAATCCATAGAGACCAGAAATATCAAACAATATTCGTTTATTTACTTGTCAATCTTTAAGTACACTTGCCAGTTTTTACAATGTACCAAAGATCTCCGCGGATAACTCCCCCTGAGTTAGACGTAAATACAACCTCTACTGTTTCTCCGCACAGTACAATATCTAACTAAGTACACTTAAAACCTTAGAACTCTCTCTTTCTCTGTTTCGTGTACTTCTGTGATATTCACCAGAATCGTTAACCTTATTTTCTTTTTCAGGTTAACTTATCTGTCTTTCGCTCGGTTCAACAACCCTCTCCGGTTCTTCAGCCGCGCCGTCTTGCTGATTTTTCTTCAGCATTGAATCCGCCAGATTCAACTTGACTCTTCATTCTTCTCCTTGATCTTCTCGTTGACTTCCTTCAGTCTCCCTTGATTTGAATTCGTGCTCCTTGAATATCTCAACTTCCTGAAATAACAATTTTAATCTGCAATCTTATTTTTTATTGCATTAACACCTCACTATGTGAGGGATGATATATTCTCCTTCATAACCCGAGTGCTTAGCATGTCATCTCGTGTCACTTTCTGTCTTCTCATATTGATAAAATCATTTAATTTTGTAATTGATAAATACCATATATGATGATATTAAACCAATTTTCCATTTCTTATAAAATAAAATCAATATTTTCTGCAGGATGGACAATTACTCAAATCTTATGTCTTTTTCTACAAAATATCATGCAACCATCTTAAAAAAATCATTTTTTATATGACAAAAAATCAAAGATCTCATCATCCTCTTTGTCTCATAACAGAAATCTATTTTATTGATATATTCAGATAAATAATTTTTCAATAATCACGATATGAAATCCATACAACTAAAAAAGATTATTTTATATCTTTAAATTTATCATACACATAGACAAAGACAATTGTGAAAGACCGATTCTACAGTCATCATAAAGTGGATCTCTAGCACTTTCTAATGTCTCAAAAATCTTTTCACAACATCATTTGAATCTTCTTCAATATTTTTTTTTCATTTTGTTCATTCTAAAACATTTTTGCACAATTTTCACATAATAATTCATTTCTACAATTACCTCGTTTTGCAAAATTATCTTATTGTGTGCAATATCCCCATAAAAATTTTCACCAACATTACTACTCTTTGGTACAAATTTCTCACAGTGAGATAACCATATGAAATAATTGGAAGTGAAACTTCTTAAATAAAGATGATTCCACATGGTTATCTCATTCGTAATTTTTTAATTTTTGTATTTGATGGAGAGACAAACCAACTTATCGATTTCTTTGTATACTTTTTGATTAGTCGCCATTGCGAACTTTGTAACGCATTCCATAAACTCCTTTGATACACCTCGAATTTTCGAACCAATTCTTTTGTATATCAATTGTCTTGAAAACGAAATATCATTTTTGACGATGATGTCATTATAATATAAAATAAAAAGATTATATGAAGTAGAATATATGATAATTTTTTATCCCAAAGCCAAGTCACTATGGATATGTTAATATAAGTATGACGCTAGTTAAGCTTGTAATTAGTGTAGTTCCCCAAAAGCTTATATCGGCTTTCGTGCTTTGGTGGGTCTCCGAGATCCTTTCGGCAACCCATGCAGTGTTGAAGGACATCTAGATGATCCGATAAATTTGTTAGAAATGAAGGAGATGTACTATGGCATATATAAGTAATTTACGAAAATTTTCGGACAAATTATAGGGACAAATAGAGATAACTTACGGACTAAACTCGATGCGTCACTAAATCGTCAACATTTTTGGATGAACCTTCTAGAAATTATCCGCAATTCCGAACGGTTCTGTAGTAATTTCGAAGCGGACCGTGTTTTTTGCAATCCTTACAAAATTTACAGGTAACTGTGTTTCATGTCCAAAAGTTCTAGACTAAGCGATAAGTTGTACGAAAACGACCAGAACTACATGCGCTTTTCAAATGGTTTAACCATTTGTAAATTTGCAGACGGCGGATAAGATAGAATTTCTATAAAAAAATCGTAATTTTTTAATAATATTTGTAAATAAAAACCTTGCCAAATCAAACAGGCAAGAGAGTGACTCGTGGAGTCGATCCAAGGATGCAAAAGTAATAAGCCTCTGTTTATTTGTGGATAACGTTTCGAAAAATCTTCTTGTTTTATATTCCTTTGTATGAGAGATTACATCAACTTGGGATCTTCTCCCAAATATATTTCGAATATGTTACTAGCAACGCACAATTAGAATATATATTTATATGTATTACATTAATGAATTTTTTTACTTTTTACAGACTTGTGACATTAATATATACCAGTCCGAATACGACGTGGTCCGCATGTAATTTTCTCCTTACATACGTGCTTTGGCTATAAATAGATAGAAATATAAACACCTTCTCTTAACGTAGAAAACCCATATTATATATACACACGTATACAGGTGTTATATATATATAAAACATCTAGCAAATATGGTGTTCAAGTTAGCTACAGGGATTGCTGCGGGAGCCTTATCAGCTCTTTCGTCGGTAATAATTAAGCCTCTTGAAGGTGCGTTCATATATATGTTCACAAGTATATATATATATATACATATACGTTGTTGTTTATTTGATACGGGACATGTTTTTGTAAAACTTTGAGTCGGAATTAAAATTTAAAGTTAGATTTTATATTCGTTTGGTCAATTTTATCTTGAAATCCAAATTTAAAGTTTCGATTCGAATTTTAAATCGTAATTTTTTGGATACTGAAATTTTCAACGTTTTGACTCAGATTTTGGGTCCAAAATATATAAATTACTAAAATACACTTAAAATATCAAAATTTATAATTGTTATTAAATTGTATAATTAATATTATATATGATTAATTTGAATTTTTTTAAAATACATTAAATTATTTAAAAGTAACTTATAAATAATAATAATAATAATAATAATAATAATAATAATAATAATAATAATAATAATAATAATAATAATTATATATGCGTACCGTGACATGATATTTCCTTGTCGTTTAATCTAGAGATAATAGGAGCCTTCCAAACACAACACGAATCTGCTCACTTCATGAAGATTGAAGGACTCTCTCTACTCTCAAAACACGATATTGATGCATGCGAATCTTCTGTCTTCGATGATTACGGTTACAAATGGTGGGTTTACTATATATATATATATATCTATTATAAATCTTTTAATTTTAGTTTTAAAAGATCTAACACAATAGATAAAGAATATGGTCGAATTCTCTCGTTGCCGAAAATGACAATGGCAGGAAGTTGGTTTTTCGCCCTAAAGGAAAGAGGTTCTCAAGAAATATAGCACTGTATGTCGTGATGGAAGATGCAGCTTCCTTACCTGTTCATTGGATCATCAAATTTGATCTCCAAGTATTCGTAGTTTCTCATAATGGAGCAACATTGTTGCCACGTGAAGGTATGTTAATACATCCACACATATATTTTAATATATTTGATATATATTTTTAAGATATTCTAAATATTCTAAATATCATATATATATATATATATTTATTGATCATATCATTATTAGAGCAGTCTCAAAGTGTGTTTGCTTAAAAAAAAGGACACTCACATTCACATACTTTATGAGCCTTTATGAGCCATGGACAACAATATTGATAACTTATAAATTGTCTGAAGATAGTTTTGCAGAAGCTAGAGAACTTTTTCTGTGTTTTTTTTTTTGTCTTTGAACGCTAAGCTCCAAAAACATCATATAGGGAGGAAATTAAAAGATATGTCCTTTTACCACTTTATCATATACTTGTGTATATATATATATATATATATATTGTCCTCAATCAGATTTAATGATTTGTGCATGTTTCAGGGAAAAATGTATGGTTCAATTCATCAAAAACTTCGTGTGGAATCGAAAATTGGATATCGTACGACCAGCTGTCTCGAGAGGGATTTATTGAGAATGACAGTTTAATTGTGGGTTTTGAGATAACGAATATTAGAGAATGGAATCCTCCTGGGATTTCTCGAGCTGTGGGAACAATTGAACGCCTTAGGTTGATCGAGAAGCCTCAGAACGGCAAGTTCACTTGGAAGATCACAAAGTTCTCCACTTTCATTCAACAAACGCATTTTTCTAATCCAATCGTGGTTGGACAAAGGAAATGGTAGCCCTAATTTTCACCATCTTTTCTCTTTTATGTCCTTCCCAAGACTCCTAAAAAGATCTAATAGAATTGACAGATTTTTCGAGCTCTTCCCATCATGCAGGACTCTACAGATGTACCCAAAAGGTTGTGGTGATGGAGAGGGAAATTCACTGTCAGTGTTTTTGACGGCATGGGATTATTTAGAGAATGCTCCAAGGGCCAACACTTTGGTGAAATTCAATATTCGAGTGTTGAACCAACTCAATGGTGCACACCTTCAGTATCGTTTTGGTAAGATCAAGTGTGGAGCAAGGAACAAAACGGAGTATATATAATATATATATGAGTCACTGAAACACTCTGTGTCGATTCCAACACTGAACATGTGGGACATGACCAATATATATACATTTATGTGTATATCATATCATATCATATCATAAGAGCCTAGTAATAACTTTTGTTGATTTTGGACATGTTGCAGTACATTTATTTGGTTCTACGGGTCAAGGATGCGGCCAACATCAGTTTCTCCCTCTCAAGGATCTTCATAACAGATCAAAGGGATTTCTTGTGAACGATGTGATATATATAGGAGTCGAGTTCCTAGTTATCTCCATCACCGAGGGCCTTTTATGATATATATATATATATATATAGTTATGTTGTCTACATGTAATAAGGTTTGTAGTTAATTTCGAACGACTTCCTGCTGGTTTAGATGTAATAATATGCGTGGTGGACGCACAACTTATCGATCATGTAAATACCACTTTATTTGTTATGACAATTATATAATTTGTCCTAATCAATTCGTGGTCGGACAAAGAAAAGGGTATCTAATATTTGGAAAATTGGAATACAGTTTGTGCTTTATAGTTTAATTACCAAACCTAAGCAAAAGGGAGGTTCAGATCGTCAAGATTTGGAAACTTGTGCTCTAAAGCATATTTGGACGTTATTTTTAGATTTGGGTCTTTTATGGGTATATGGACAAAACAAATTTACAAGAATCTAAGGGCATTAAAACCCTCGGCCACACCTTCGTGGATGTTTCGTGAATTTTTGAAACTTTGTCACCATGCTTACCTCTTTTATTTCATGATTTTAGGAGTTAAACTTCAATTCTTTTATGGCAAGATAATTGGATTTTTTTTTTGGAAAAGTTCATGACATTATAAGAAGTTTGACTCCAAGACAAATGAAAGTTCTTCTAAATCAAGATTATGTTGAAAGAATTTGATTTTTTTAATATATAAATTCAAATCTTTAATTCTATTGTTAATTATATGAAAAATTAAATAAAAGATCCTCATATATCTATATTACAGCAGAATTAAATTTTTAGTTCTACACGTAATCGTTGAAATCTTCACATTAATGAAATGTTTAAAGAAAATGTGATTTCTATGTAGTTTTTTAATTTTCATAACAAAATTATTTCCTTAATAAAAACAACTCTCACACATATATATATATACATGTGAATCAAAGACCATAACCGATAGATAATCCACTGCAAAAAACATCCAGTTTGCATTGGACGGATCAACGGATTCGTCCGTTGATGACCCTTTTCAAAGGATTGCAACGGATATCCGAGAACGTTCAACGGCCTGCCATCCGTTGAAATCCATTGCAACTGTCGATGGACAAGCAACAGATCATGTCTGTTGCTACTATCCATTGACACGCCGTTAGAAAACCAAAAAATGGGCCAATTGACATCCGTTGCCAATACCAACGGATGTCCGTTGAAAGTGGTGAGTTCGAGAACTTCTGTTGGGATATTTTCACGTGAATTTGCAAGGGGCATCCGTTAATGATTCCAACGGATATCCGTTGGAAAATACAGTATTTAATGATCAATATCAAGGTTTTAGCATCAAACCATCAGCAACAAATATATTTTCAACAAAATTTCATATTCTTCAAATAGAGATATATATAAATCGAGACAGTGGATGTATAGAAGAAAAAAATCCTATAACGGACTGGAGCAATTCATTTAGTTTTACGTCGATGCAACCTTTGTGTCAAGAACGCGAGACAATGTTATGTTAATGCAAAAGATGCAAAAACATGAAGTATCAAAGTCAAAAAATTGTTTGCAAACATCTTTACATGGTGGGTTTTGTAGAGAATTATGAAATTTGGTTATTTAACGGGGAAAATTTCGGCGTTAGAGATATTATGCAAGAAGCACAAGTAGAAAGAAATGAAGAAGTTATTTATGAAGTATCAACGACCAATCCATATGTGAAAATGGTGTCAGATGCTTTTTCTTGAGTTGTTGAACAAACAAATGAAGAGATGCCGAACAATAAGGCACGCTGATTTTTCAACTTATTAGATTTGGCGAAACAACCTATATATGAAGGTTGTCGTGAAGGTCAGTCCCAATTATCTTTATCTTCAAGATTGATGAGTATAAAAATAGACTACAATATTGTTGAAAATTGCATGGATTCATTTTGCAAAACTATGCGTGAATATTTACCGGAAAATAATCAAGCTCCCGAGACATACTATGAAACAAAGAATGTTTTAAAAGATCTGGGAATGCAACATGAGAAAATTGATGTTTGTAGAAACAGTTGTATGTTGTTTTGGGAAATGATAAAGACTTGTTGGAATGCAAGTTTTTCTGTGCAAGTAGATTTCGGCCAAAAAAACCATATTCACGTAAATATATACCATACAAAAAATGTTCTATATGCCTGCAACAAACATGTTGAGAAGGTTATTTGAATAAAAAAACCGTTGCGGCAATGAGATGACACAAAGAATACTCGACGAGCAAAGGGATAATGCAACACCCATCGGATGGTAAGGCTTGGAAAGATTTCAATGAAATATTTCCCGAGTTCGCGTATGAAACGAGAAATGTTTATCTTTGCATGTGCATCGATGGTTTTATTCCATATGGAAAATCTAGAAGTCAATATTATCTGTGGCTGGTGATTTTGTCTCCGTATAATTTACCTCCCGATATGTGTTTGAAAAGAGAGGTAATGTTTCTGACGTTGTTGATTCCAGGACCAGCACATCCGAAGAAAAGTTTTGATGTCTTTTTGTAGCCTTTAATTCATGAATTAAGGCATTTGTGGAACAAAGGAATTCTTTCTTATGAAGTGAGTACAAAGGAAAATTTTACTTTGAACGCGGTCTTGTTGTGGACAATTAGCGACTTTCCTATCAATGGAATGTTATCTGGATAGAACACGCACGAGAGATTAGCATGTCCATATTGTATGGAGGATACAGATTCATTTCGACTTGTACATGGTAAGAATCCATATTGGTTTGATTGTCATAGGATATTTCTTCCTCGTGCACATGCTTTCTGGAAAGATTTTTTTTTGAAAGAACATGGTACAAAAAGAAGAGGCACCGTGCATGTAAACCAGAATGTAAATCGTTTACAAAAGATTGAAAACAATGGGTGATTTACAAGAATCAATAGAATGCGATAGAGATCGTGGGCATCGTAAACCAAAAGGCCAAGTTGAATGATATTATTCGTATAAACGTAGTATCTTTTGGGAACTACCACATTGGAAATAATTGATATTATATCATAATTTAGATGTTATGCATATCAAAAAGAACTTTTTCGATAACATCATCAATACTGTTTTGAATGTGGTGGGTAAAACTAAGGATAATATACAATCAAGAAAAGATTTGAAGACAATATGTCAAAGACCTGAGTTGTAATTAAGAGATGGAAGGTCATCTATCCCAGTATTCAGATTGTCTGGGCCAGTGAAAACAACATTATTAAGGTGGTTAAAAGAAGACGTTAAGTTTCCAATTAGATATGCATCGAACATTGGTCGGTGTCTGGATATTGTTGGTTCGAGGCTGACTGGGTTGAAATGTCACGACTGTCACGTTTTCATGCAACGACTCATTCCAATTGCATTTGTTGAGCTCTTACCACAGAATGTTCACGATGTGCTATGCAGAATTAGCATATTTTTCAGAGATATATGTTCACGAAATTTAAAAAGGGATGACTTGGAGTTAATGATAAATAATATCTCTAAAGTGTTATGTTCATTGGAAAAAGTTTTTCCGCCTTCATTCTTTGATGTCATGGAACATTTGCCAATACATTTAGCATATGAGGCAATACTCGGTGGACCAGTTCAATTCTGATGGATGTATCCTTTCGAAAGATTTTTCTTTCATTTAAAGAAAAAACAAAGCAGCGGTTGAAGGATCTATCGTTAAAAAAATGTTTTGGAAGAAATCACATGTTTCAGCATATTTTATTTCGAGTCGCATATTAAGACGAAAGATAGACATGCAACGGATGATCACACAAACTATCTATATCAATATAATCCGCAGTTTGGCACAATTCTTGAGATATTTACATCGATTGGACGTACATGAGGTAAATCCGAAGAATATTGGTTAACACCAGAGGAGTATAATCACATCCACATATATATATTACTAAATTTTCAAGAGCTATTACCTTTCGAGAGGTAAAAAACAATGAAAAATCAATCTTTGAAACACAATTAATATATATATATATATATAATATTAACGTATTTTCATGACAGGATATTTGATGATGAAGTAATTGGTAAATATCCTCATCTAACCACAGATGAACTCACAGAAATGAAAGTTCAACATTATGACTCGTGGTTGAGAGATTACGTAAGTACTCGTGTACACGTCTTATATATATTAAAATTAATTGCATATATTGTTAAGTATTCATTTGTTGATTATGTTATATAGGTGAAATATTCATATGAGAGACTTCCTACGTGGTTAAAAGATTTTTCTAATGGTCCTGCACGAAATGTTATGTGTTGGCCATTTTTTTTACTCGAGACTACACGTTCCATAAGTACGAACACGGAAAATGTAGAAGCACATACAATTACAACATTTGTATTAATAGTGAAATAGAGGGTGATAACTTCTACGATATTTTGCACAAAATCCTACAGGTGGAATATCTCGGTCTCATTGGGTTGAAAGTAATACTTTTAAAATTTTAGTGGTTTGATCCAACTGTAGGACGTGGAACACGAAAAAATTATTGGAGAGGAATTGGCATCAATCCGGGACCACAATATGATAAGTATGATCCATTCATCACAATAGATCTGACAGATCAAGTATGTTATGTGCAATATCCAACAACATTGATACGTCGAACAGAGGAGTGGTGGACCGTAGTAAAGATCAAGCCATGAGGAATTATAAGCACAAATTTTGAGCTAAATAAAGGATTTTGAGCTCGAAACCGCGGTTGAGCTTCCATCAAAAACCCGTGGCATCGTTTATCTCGAAAAGATGAATGAGATGTGAAAACATCACGTAATTCGGTGCTTGGCACACAAAGTTATGATATTTCAAAGCCTGTCGTACATATCAATGTTGTAACCGTCTAATCACGTGAAAACAAAAACAAAAAGCAGAAAAGGGGTGCAACACGAGAGATAAACACAAATAGGAAGCAAAAGGAATATCCGAACGGGAGCCCCGCCGTCGCCTCCATCGCCACCATATCGGTCTCCTTCACCAAAATCGGTACCACCGATTTTTGATGAAGAGGACGATATGGTGGATATAGACGCCGTGATCGATAATTTTGACGGGCGTCCCACCCTTCCGATCATCGATCCTGATCGCTATGACGGGACGTTATGGTAAGAAGTCAAATTATGAATTTATATTGTTTTTAATTATAAATATTATCTAAATATTTCATTTTCATGTGCATGATTTATGTGGATGATGTTATAAAACATAAAAACAACAACATCATCCATGGATCGCTACAGGATCGCCTCTATTATTCCTGACCAGTGACACGAGAAGTTATACGTCGATGGTGGTGTACTTTCATCATAAGTTAAATATACTATAAAATTTGCAGAATGCATACAGATTTATTTATTACTCTAAACTAATTTATTATAATGTATTTTGCAGAACGCATACAGATGGTGGAAGAAGGATACATCGCGCATCTACACATCTTGGATGTACGACATGCAAGCTCAAATGCGTCTGATGATGAACAACGCCAAGCACAACTACTACCAGAAGAATGCCAAACTGACATGGGCAACGGACGGGGTATTCAACAAACTCGTTCAACATTGGGAGTCTGAGGACATCAAGGTCAAGAAATGTCGGCATGGCGAGAAGGTTCCCAGAGATGGTCCGCATCGCCATACTTTGGGATCAAAAAGTGAAAGAAAAAATTTGTAATTTTGTTTCAGTTATTATTTAATTTTTTTTACAATATTTATATAATTATATTTATGTTATATAACAGATATAAAGAATAAGAAGAGAAGCGATTCTTCTTGAGCTGGTTGTAGAAACCCATGCCAAGAAGAAACCGATCATCGGAGAAGAGAGCGACGAACCTGAACTCGTCAACCCTCAAGCGGAACGGACCATGAAAGCTGTGATGGATAAGATCACACAACAATCACAAGCTTGCTATTCAACTTCCATCGAGCTCAGTCCTTTACAAAAGGACAATTTATTTGGAGGTAAAAAAATTGGTGTTTGTAATTTGATTAGTAAATAAAATATTTTATAATGACTCTAACTCTATAGTTTGTTAGACCGTATAAGGGGCGTCTATACAGTCTCGATGCGTTTCAAAAAGATATCGTCGAGGACACCACGACGGTACCCCCATGGTACAAGAGAGTTATATGTAAGAACGACATATCCAGCATCTCGAAACACAACTTCGAGAAACTCGGGCACAAATGCGACACATGGAGAGCGCCATAAAATTTCTAACCGACCGGACGTATCAACCGCAATATCAGATGGGGGAAACAACGCCGCGTCAAGACCCGATTATCGATTCGGATGCAACGCCTTCTTCACGAGGTGTTGGCGACCACGAGGATGAATTTGGCGCCACAAATCTAGATGATATGTAATGGAAATTAGGTTTTTATTTTTTGTAAGAACTCTTTTCAATTAGTTAAGGTTTTTTAATTTTATTTTTAATTTTTTAATTTTTTAACTTTTTGTAAAATTCCCAACGGATTCGTGTTGACAGTTTAAAAAAATTGTAACGGGCATCCATTGGAATCCCAAATTCCTACCATTTTGCAACGGCATCCGTTGCCATTTCCCACCAACCGGCCAACGGGCATTCTTGCAACTTTTCAATTCCCATGCATTTTCCATACCAACGGATGGGCATCCGTTGCAGTTTTGTAACGGTCATCTGTTGTATGGTTTGTGACGGGCATTCGTTGCGATTTTGTAATGGGCATCCGTTGTAGATATTGTAACGCTCATCCGTTATAATCTGCCAACAGAGTTTTCCGCTACATGTCCGTTGGAATATTGCAACGGATAATATCCATTGGGAATCACAACGGATTTTGATTTGCAACGAGCGATTCCCAACGGCTCTCGATCAGTTGCCGTCCGTTGGAAATCGCTCATTGCAATAGAAATTTGATGATTTCCAACGGATATATCCGTTGAAATTGCCTGTTTTTTTTGTAGTGATTGGTTTATTATTTGGTTTTCAATTGTATCATTTAATTTTACATAACATGAAATATAAACAACACTACAAAGGTTTCTACACATGTAATCTTTCACATTCGTTTCAATATCGAAGTTTTATTAATTAAACTCACATTCTTTTGGAATAAACCAAACAACAACATTTATTCCACAATTATTTACATATTGGTCCACTAATATAAGATTATGCAAATATCTTATAGTCTCCCACTTGGACCATATATGTGATCATACAAATACAGAAAAAAATTTAAGAGCGCTCATTAGATTGTTTTCATTAAATTGATATTTATCCAATCTCATTCATTGGCCAGATCAACAAAGAACCAATGAGATCTAGCCATATTTCAATGTAGTTAAACCCACATATATATATGATTAGTAATGAAAATACAAAAGAACAAAGTAGATCTAAATGTGGATTCAAATCATGAAGATTTCACATAAATTGATTGATATATGTCTATCTGCAACCGGTTTTAACTTATTGAGATCAGCTTAAACTGAATCATATAGAGTGATCAACATAAAACTGAAATTGAATAAGCATACATCACTATCAAGAGTAAAGTTTTATATATATTGAATCCCACTTAACCAAATCATCATCACAAAATACAATACTCATGCGAGCAATGTGCTCATGAAAGACTTTAGGTAGAACACCCAAGTTAGCGGATACACAACCATGGAGTTTATATCTATGTGCTCTATCGAAATGATCTCACTCTATATCCTATCACGATCAACAAGATACTTAACATTGATGTGGTTTGAGTTCGTAGTACTGTTGTTATTGTTAGAATATAATACTGCAAAACGATTTTTATGATAACTTTTTAGTGATCTATCCACACCCACCATAATATACAAGCCTGTAACAAGATTCTACAACCAAAAAGCCTTATTGGATGCCTCATAAAATGCGACATATTCTACCTCCATTGCGGTCGATTTCACGAGATTTTTCTTGGCACTACGAAAAGAAATAGCTCCATCAATGAGAAGGAATACATGGCCTGAAACAGATCGAAGAATATCGAGGCACCCAACATAATTCAATTGACCAGTGATCTCGAAGTTGGTCTAATTGTTTTTACATGAGCATGTGATCCTTTATTTTCTAAAGATATTGTATCACCTGTTCCGTTACTTTCCATTGATTAATCTCTAGATTTCTTAAGTATCTTTCTAAAACTAAAACAATCTATGCCTTGTCAAATCGTGTGCAGACTTGTGTATAGAATAGACTCTCTACAACTAAAACATAAGAAATATTCCTCATTTCCTGAATCTCCAGTTCAGTCTTTGGATAATAGGGCTGGAATGATCACACGTAGAAATAGATATATATGCTTTAACATCCATTTATGCTAAATCGTTCCAAAATTTTATGGATGTAACTCTCTTGTGATAAACGTAATACACCCTGAGAGAAATTTATTAGTTTCATGCATAAAGCTCACATTGTTAGCTAAGGATATCAACCACGTAAAGGATTATCAAGACAAAATTTCTCCCACTAATCTTGTGGTATATGAAATCATCTACCTATTTAATCTCAAAACCATATGAGATTATTACATGATGAAACTCGCGATACCATTGGCGAGATGCTTGCTTGAAACCATAGATTGAATTCCATAATTTTCAAACCATTTTCTTTGGATCTCTGGCCACAAAGTACTTTGGTTGCGTCATATAAATAATCTCTTAAATATCATCATTGAGAAAGGTTGTCTTAACATCTATGGGTTTAGATCAAAATGAATTATGGGTGCCATCAATCTTCTCAAAGAGTCTTTCGATGAAACTAGAAAGAAATTGTATTTGTAGTCTATGTCTTCCTTTAGAGTAAATTCTTTGGCGACTAAATGTGCTCTATACCTTTTCACATTGCTATGAGAATCCTGTTTGGTTATATATAACCATTTGCATCTAATGGGTTTCACACCTTCAAGCAAAGGGAGAAGATCCCAAATGCCATTGTCCTCCATAGTCCTAATGTCTTCTTACATGGCATCAGTCCACTTTTGAGAGTTAACACTTCGAATGGTTTGATGAACGCAAATTAGATCATATTCCATCAACCAAATGTTATCCTCATGTTCTTTAAGAAACATTATATAGTCATTCTCCTCTCTTAAGTGGACCTACTTGGCACAATTTCCTGATTTAATTTTTTTAAGGTTCATGAACTTGTTCCTCATGGATTTCAGAAATAACATTTGGAGTATCTTGATTTTTAGCTCGAGCAACATGTTCCAAATCATTGTTAGCTACAATAATCAGAATATGAATTATTATCTTTTGTGGAATAAAATTTTCATCATTATTTCCCTTCACAATTAAATTCGTCATGTTTGATGTCCTAAAAAAGCATCGTTACTCTCATCTCAAAGATCGTATTTTCCGTGGGATTATAAAATTTATACCCCTTAGATCTTTCCAAGTGTCCAACAAAGTAACAACTCATGCTTTTGGGAATTTAGTGTCATTTCATCAGGTCGATAAGTTCAAGCCTCGGCTAAACATTCCCAGATATGAATATAGCTTAAGCTAGGACATCTACCCGTCCATAAATTATAAGATGTCTTGATTGTTGCTTTAGTTGGTACTCGATTCAAGATATAAAACATGGTCTTCAATACCTCACCCACAAATCTTTTGGGAGATAAAGAACAATATCATAATTTCACCACTTCGTGAAGTGTTTAGTTTCATCTCTCCGTAGTACCATTCGTTATAGGCATACCAACATTATGTATTATTAAAGGACTTCATATTCCTTGAGGTATTTGGTAAATGGCCCCAAATGTTGTTCACTTGATCCATTTTTTCTATCGTAGTATTCACCACCACAATCAGATCAAATGATCTTAATCCATTTATTAAGTTGGAATTCAATCTCAACCTTAAATGGTTTAATAACATCCAAAACCTCTAAATTCTCATGAATTAGAGAAAGGTAATCATATCGACTATAATCATCTATGAATGAAACAAAGTAATGTTCATCATTCTAAGAAGTCATAAAAATGGTATGTATACATATGTATGAATGAATTCTAAAATATCTGAAGTTTGATATGTACCTCTGCCTATTTTGTTTGAATGCTTTCCATTGATAAAATTGACACAATGGTAAAAATTCAATAAATTAAAAGTTATTATAATTCCATCTTATACCAAACATTCCATTCTCAGTTTAAGATTGGTCTAATCGTTTATTCCCTAAAATAAGGGAATTTTCGTTAATCAATTTACGCTTCACACCATTTGAACCAACATTCAAGATTTCATTATATGAAAAGATAATATTGTGCATATAAAGACTTTTCGAAATAGATAAAGAATCGGTTTCGATCATAATATAATGAAATAAAAGGGTAAACTTAAGATCTTTAAATGAACACGAATATCGTATTTCAAATAGAAATTGTTCGAACCATATAACATAAGTAAACATATAAAATCATAATCAAAATAAATATGAAATGCATAATAAATTTTGTCGAGACTTGCTACATGCCTTTTATGGTACGTTATGGGTTCCGTTGCTCCTCAACTTCATTGCTTTTGGGTTTAGGGTTTACGTGTGAGTATGAAGATGTACTCATTGAGATTAATAAGTGCATGGCCTTTATGCCATGTATTCTTCCACCCCCGAATACGTAACATACAACAACATTCATCACTATAGACACGTAAATACTTTACCCAACTTGACTGAGTATCCTAACTCCAAGACTAATATCACACCAGATCATAACTCACCGAGTCCACAAATTCCAAAGGACCCATGCACACTAACGATCTCGCAGGGTTACGACGTACCCCAACCATCAATGCAAACAACACTCCATTACTCGATAGGTTACCACAACTCAAACACGATACATCACTAGCATATCCACTAGTCTGACTAAATGGAGAACTCCATCGCTCAGAACGTTACCACAAATCTAACACGGTACGATGGTTGCAGATCCACTGATCTAACACAGTATGACGCTGATAGATCCATCTATCTGACTAAATACAACGCTATGTCGCTCGAAAGGTTATCACAACCGTAACACGGTTCGAAGTCGATAGATCCATTGATCTGATTAATATGACGCTTTTTCGCTAGAAAGGTTATCATAATTCCAACAAGGTATGACGTAGGAAATCCACTAATCTGACTAAATAAAACACTTTGTCGCTCGAAAGGTTATCACAACCTTAACATGGTATGACACCAACCCTTGATCCAAGTGTGGTAGTACTAATGTCGTCGATTTGATACTCCTCACATTAAAAATCTCATTGACACGCTTGTACAGACCTTTTTCTGAAGGTTCGAGTGTGAAATCACTCGGTCTAACAAACTAGACATGATGTTCACTCCACTCTAGCATCAAACCCAGAATATCCACATTCTCCGACCCCGAGACTTGGTTAAGGGTCAATTTTTTAGATCATCTCATAGATATATATGTCATCAATCATTGTACGAAAATTCTAGGCTTTGGTCCATTTTTCACTTATAAACGTCTCCATTCCCCCATTTTGAATTTCTTAAAAGTTTTACTATGATCATACCTCGTTTTAAACGTAAAAACATATCCATAATCTACCATTCAAACAATTTTTTACGGGGAAAGATCAACACCTTATTTTTCCCGATTACTTGATGATTTCTAATGATATCAATAACAACATTACACATCAATTTTCCGTATTACAGATCTATCAATTAATAAATTTCTATAATATGTCTTCAAAGTAAGGAAATAAGATAAGAAAAATTACAAAGTTTTACCCGAATCTCATTTGGAATTAATCCACGAATAGAACACGAACAAAATTGATGAATCCTTCTTCAAATTCTTCTTTTCTCTTATCTGTTTTTCTTTCTCTCATTTTCTTTTCATCTTATTCTCCATTGATCGAGTAACAAATGTTATTTTTTTCTTTTCTTTAAAACAACCTAAAATTACATTAGGTATATTATATATATATATATATATATAATTATGCTCATGGCTACATGGGACTCACAATAACTAAACATAAAATGTTTGTATTGTGTAGGGAGAAAGACTAAAATCAATCACATGAAGATGTATTCTGACAACTCAAGTCCAATTGCTTTTAACTTAGATACATATTTAAAAATTCCATTATGTACTCTTGTATACTCTTAGTGTTTTTATACCTCATGGAGATAATTTTTACTGAAAGTGTTATTGTTTCCGCTTTTTCATTTATGACAAAGCATTTCTCCAAGGCTTCAAGATATTCCTTAGCCAATGTCACTTCATTGTGAAAACAACCCTTAAAAGAGGAGAAATGGAATGTTTGATGATCATCAGACATGTGTGATTCGAGGTGTCCTAGTGTTTGAATTTTGTTACGATCTTGAACATAACTTAACCCCACAATTCTTATACGAATATCCTAATTGAAAGGTTGTGATCCATCAAATCATACACAATCAATAAATGCTCCTTCCATTTAAAAAGTTCAACCTATTCAACATAAGGATCAAACTGATGTTGGCAGATACACTTGATGTCGATTTCACAACTATAAAACAAAATATAGCTTGTGTTAGGTATACATTCAATAAAACCTTAATTCAATGATAAGTAAGATCTAATTTCCTCATAAGACATTTTCGCAACATCAAAATTTAGTCTTTGGACGTTAAATTTGAATTAAATATGCAACTCAACGTCGTAAAATAAATATGCAAATTAAACATCTCATGTAATAGTTAACCTTTGGATATACCCATCACATATATGTTGTACCAAAAATAAACATTAATTTATCAATGCACACACAATATAACACTGTCAACCCATGAATACCTTTTCAAGTTTATCAAAGTGTATGAATCATATAGTATGACCTTCTCAATGTGTTTAAAATAATTAATTTTTTTTCAAGATTGTCCAATTTATTAGGATGTTCAGAAATTTAATTAAATTATATATATTAACCAAATTATATATTATTATTAACAACCATATTTTAATTGAATAATCTTAATTTAATAACTATGACCTCATAGTACATGATCTAAACATATAATTTAAATCATAATAAATCTAATTCAGCAAAATAATAATTTGATAGACATAAATAAAACTCGATCGAATTCTAATTCAAATAAATTGCACAACTCAATTTAAAAATAAACACAACCTTATAACACTAGTTAATGGGTTCGATTCCATAAATACAACGGTTCTACATAATAATTGAATAGAACGCCTAGTTCAATTGGTAGAAGTCATCAAGGTGCACGTTTATGCATTTGTTTATAAACAAATTCGTGTCAGGTCATGTTGACCCCTTTTTTCTATAAAGTTATTGGCTTTGAGCTCAAAAATGATATTCAGAAGCCCAATTCCAATTCTTTTTAATAGCAGATGGAGATTCTCGGACGGGAAAAGCGGCACTCGACATCTCAACACCCGGCACCATAATATCAGATTGGGGAGGCATGTTAGAATTAGAGATTGATAAAAAAAGGATATGGATTCGTGTGAATAGGAAACAGAAAATATCTATTTTAGTTCTATCATCAGCTATGGGTTCGAATCTAAGAGAAATTCTAGAGAATGTTTGCTATCCTGAAATTTTCTTGTCTTTCTTGACCGATAAAGAGAAAAAAAAATTGGGTCAAAAGAAAATGCCATTTTGGAGTTTTATCAACACTTTTCGGATTAAAATAATAAATATATTTGATATGCTATCAGAGTTTTAATCCTACTTTTTCTATGTAAATTCAACTTCAATTTTATTTTTATAATATTGATATTTTTATATTGTTCTTGTGACCCATATGATTCATGCGACCTTTACAATCCATACGACCTCGGCGGCCCAAGCGATCTTCGAAAATCCCTCGAAATCACTCGAAATCGCTCGAAATTAGCTTGAAATCCTTGATGCTTGCTCCTTGCTCTTGCTCGAAATTGCCACTCGCTCCTTGCTCCTTGCTCTCAACTTCGAAATCGCCTCCCATCCTTGCTCTCAACTTTGAAATATGTATCGTTTCGGAAAATGTAAAGCCGTATGTGTTTTCAAAAACAAAAAATAAAGACACGTTTGTCTTTTCTCTAATTTTTTTCATGAGTTTCGAGGATATACGTGAAACAAGGAAGTCCTAAGAAGGTATCTTTGATATTTTTCATTTGAATTGTTGGACCCAATTGGCAGCTTAATTTTCGATTAAATAAAAATAAACCCATTGAAAACTCAACATAGTACGAGAAAAGTTCCACTGTTGTTGTCGATGGTTTTGCTGCTTATACCTATAAAAATTAAAAACACAATTTTCTCTTCTCTAGTCAAGAGTATCATCCAAATTATGATAAATTTGACCACTACTAGAAAATTCAAGATTAGGGACGGAATTTAGGGACCGACATTTCCGTCCTTAAATTTAGGGACGGATTATACACGGGTTAGGGACGGAAAATGAAATCCGTCCCGAATCTGTCCCCAAATTTGGGTATAGAAGAGTCGTCCATAATCCGTCCCTAATTGCGGACCAATTAGGGACAGATCAGTAAGGCGTCCCTAAATTGGGGACGGAAATTTCTGCCGTTGATCATCTCGTTTTCATACGTATTTCTTGTACGATTTAGGATACGTTTTTGACACATATGTGATGTTTTACGTATGATTCCGTTTCCGTTTTACTTGTTTTCGTGCTTTTCATGTTCATACAGGTTTTTACGCGTATTTGGATCATTTTGGAGCTAAAAGGACATGCACGGAGCTAAGGAGCAACTTCGAGGATCATCACGGGACAAACGGGACGAGATTGAGCAAGAAAAGCCTCCACCCGGTCGGGCACAACTCTTGCACGACCGAGCAAAACCTACGGCCAATTGTGTGGACACATTTGCACGACCGGGCATAGTCATGCCCGACCATTTGCCTTGTGCCCGAGCGGGCACACATACCATGCCCGATCGGGCATGCATTCCAGC
>CM071867.1:33914226-33926148 GCA_036759665.1 Gynandropsis gynandra
TGTTTATGTTTCTTTACATACGCATGAGCGAGTAGTTTGTTTGTTCTAGGATAAGGGATTAGCCCTCGGCTATCCCGAGACCGTTTTTGATCTATTTTGAATGCATCTTCCCGTTTTAGTTAATCTATTCTTTATCTAAGTGCTTAATTTACTTGTATTTGCGAACGGCCGCGTAGATACATGTGTTAGAGATTAGGAGAAGGACCGAAAGGAGAATTCTAGTCTTGGAAGATCAGGTTTAGAACAACCGAGGTTAGGCCACGAAAGTAGGGTAGCAACGGTTGAGGGTGAACGGATGAATCATAGAGCCTATAGGTTTAGTTCAAGGTGTCAGCCACGAAAGTAGGGGGCAGCTTGTCTAGATCACGTTTGAGGGTGAACGGATAATACGTTGATTCCATTGATCCGTTTTTCATAAGCAACTCTCATATTTTTCACCGCATATCTTCTATAGTGTTTGCGATTATAATGGCATCTTCATCAAGATCGAACATTTTCGTTTCTAGACAATGGATGTACAGAAGAATTGATCCAGAATCTCAAAGCGTATCGAAAGAGTTTATAGAAGGCGTCACACAGTTTATGACAATGGCGACGAATCAACAAGTTTACAAAGAAACGGGTACGTTGGTTTGTCCATGCGTCAAATGAAAGAATGAAAAATTTGTTAATGAGAGAACTGTTTGGAAGCATCTTTATTTAAGAGGATTTACTCCGAATTATTTCATGTGGTTATGTCATGGAGAAAATTTTGCACCACGACCTAGTAATGTTGTGGAAAACTTTAGTCAGGAAGAGTACAACGAGTTGTATCTCGAGGTAATAATGACATTCTACTATGATCTAATTTCACTATTTATAAATGTTATTAATTCTCAATATTTGTTTTACAGCAAGTTACGTCATACAAAGGTCGTATTTTCGGACTTGGAGCAATGGCCTCAAAACATTCAACTTCATCCAAAGGTAAAGAAAAAGTATCGGATTATGAGCTTCGACATCAAATATCCGAGAGGTTCCAAGAATCCGACAGGCGCGTTGAACAAGCACTAAAGGAGGTCGAACTATCAAGAAAGCAAGCTGAACGATCAGGTAGGCGAATGGAAAAGCTTCTGCGCATGATGAAAGCGCAAATGCCTAACATCGATTGGGATGCAGTTCAGAACAGTGATTCCGATCACGACTAATCGGAAATACTTCCAACGGCTTAGGATTAAAAATGTTGGTTATATGTATGCTTTGTAATTATTGTTATGTACTAATTTTTATCTTTTAATGTAATCAAACTTTTTTTTATTTTATTTTTTTATTTAAAAAAATTAGGGATGGAAACTAGCCGTCCCTAAATTTAGTAACGGCTAATTTCTGTCCCTAAATTTAGGGACGGCTGCAGCGGTCCGTCGCCAATTTTTAGGGACGGAAAGCGGTTTATCCCCAATACCGAGACTGTTTGGGGACTAATTTTTCCGTCCCTAATTGGTGACGGATTGAGGACTGAAATTTCCGTCCCTAATTGGGGACAGATCGGGGACAGACAGCATTTGTTATTTCTTTATAAAAATTCTAACCCTTTATGTCATTGTTAGTTATATAAAAAACTAATTAAAAAATCATGATAAATACATATATCCATGAAATATATAATGCAACAAAATTGATCTTCTGGTTTTATGTGTAAATGCCAAAATCTTCACACCGATGATGAGATTTCTCTGTAGTTCTTAATGTTCTCATAAAAAATGAATTCTTAATAAAAAAATTTCACATATTTATATACATGTGAATCAAAGACCATAACCGGTTAATTATTCGGTTTTTAATTGTATTATTTAATTTCGCTCTTCATGAAATATAAATAAAACTACTAAAGGTTTCTACACATATAATCATCCATACTACTTTCAATACCAAAGTTTGATTAATGAAACTCGGATTCAATCATATTTATTTTGGACTAAACCAAAAGACAACATTTATTCCACAATTATTTATATAACAACAACATGTGACACCTTTCCAAAAGCTATATCATTGACTTAACTTTAGGATCATTCAATTTATTAATTCCATCAATCTTAAGGTAGATGAAGATAGAATCATTTGAAAACTCAATGGAAAAGGTCAATTTCATTTCACCCCGAAGTATGGAAAGTTATGCACCAAATCTCATTCTCATGTCTGATCACATTTATTTTACTCTATGATTTTTGCATATGTTTCTATATTGTTTTGCATCTTTTTAGTTCCTTATTATGATCTTGCAATTAATAATATCTAAGGAACAATGTAACGAAAATATGACAACTTTCAGCACGAGACTGAGAATTCAAGATAATTCAGTGAAAAACGCTAAATTCGAGTAGTACATGTGCTCGATTGAGCGTAATAGTGGTCATTCTCAAAATATAACAAAGAATTTGCTCAATTAGATCGGTCATTAAATCAGTCATTGTGAAACCTGAAAATCCTTCCGGTGTATTTGCTCGACCCGACCAAAAGTCTACTCGACTGAGCATCCACGCATCGGGAGATTTCCTTTTTTTGCTAGAGAGAATTCTCGTTCCAAGCATTTAGTTACTCAATCGAGTGTCCATGTATTGGAAAGTTTTTGTTTCATCTAGAGGAAATGCTAGACCCCATAGGTTCTTTGCTCCATTGAGCAATTGATTTTAATGAGCCAAAACAGTTTCTATTTCCATGAGAGAGGCGCAGAACAACCAACCGCTCAGCCCGAACAACGACCTGCTCGACCGATCATTTTACTAAATCTACTTAAAAATTCAAACTTTTGAATTATTTAAGGATGGATGGTTCTCTACTAAAGAGGATACAGTTTTGTGAGAGATAAAGAACTAATCAGGACTAGAAAAAACCTTTAGAACAACCAAAAAGTGAGAAACACTTTGGATTGAATAACACCAAGAGCTGGAATTTAGGTTAAATTATCTATTCGCATACATGTACACCTTATATATTTTTATGATCCTAGTTTTCGTAGGCGATTAGAATAAGTCACGCTTCGTCAATGAGTTCGATCTTTGTTTTCTTAGATGATTAGAATAAGTCACACTTTGTTTATATCTTTATTAGTATCTTTGTAATTTTGTTGTGTTTTTTTTTCATTTGCTATTGAATTCCCTTTTTTATTCATTTTTTATTGCATGTAATTGTTTTATGACCCATAGTGCTGGTAATTCTGAACGCTAAGAATGTCGTTTCTGAGGAAGAGACTTACAGGGCATATACAATCCATAAGCACATCCATCTCTTGTTCGACATTCAGCAAGTGAACATTGATCCCAGCCAATTTGAGTCCAACCATCGTTTCTATAGATACTGAACTAGATCTGTTTACAGAATGACCTATCGAGGACCTAAACCTCCACCTCATGAGGTTCAAGATGTTGTGCAGCTCCTTCAAGAAAGTCTAGGGAGTAATGGATGAGGCGGTCATGCTTCTATCCTTCTCGTTCTCTCTCATGGACTGAGCGTAGGAGTGGATATACACACTAGCGTTGGACTCCATTACAATATGGAAGCACCTTGAGGAGTGCTTCATGATGTGTTTTTTCTTGTCCGATAAGCCATAGATGTCGAAGAACAAGATAAATTTCTTCATTCAAAAGGATGATGAGACTTTGTACGATGTGTGGATGGATCAGAAATACCTCATCTCCATTTTTTTAGGGACTCCCATAGAAAATCGTATTTGGATTAGTGCAGCGTGTGGAGGATCATTGCATGACCTCCATTTCGCCCATCTTGAGGAGCAAGTAGAGAAGATCGCAAAAAAATGGAATGCTTCGAGTGAGTACACGAGGAGAATTTTGCAGAAGGAAACGATAAGGAGGTATCAGCCCTCCGAGATGAGATAGCTGTAATGAAGCTGCAAGTTGTCAACATGAAGCGTGGAATAGCAACTTTATTAAATTTTCAAGGGCGTCAGGGCGATCAATCAGAGATCTTCATGGAAAAACAAGAGGAATAATCAAGTTACATGATAAGTATTTCTTATTCGAACACATACAATCCAGTTTGGAAGAATCATCCTAATTTCTCTTAAAAAATACGGCAAACGTGCAGAATTCACCAGCGGAGAGTTATTTCCCGCTTCCATTCCCAAAGCCACCTTAGAATGGGAATTTCTAGTACAAACCGACATAACACAACCCGATCTACGAGTAGAGGGGAGCTCCTTTGGCACCACACCAATCGGAGATGGACAACAAGATAAAGTCTATGTTCTTGCAGCTGATGTAGAAGTATAAGACTCACAAAGTGGAGTTCCGAGGAATGAAAGCTGATCATGATGAATTCAAGCGGATGATCAAAAACAAATTGAAGGAATCTACGTCCACCTCAAAGTGTTGGATACACAAGTCGCCTAGTTTTTCACGACCATCACATAAGTAGTAGGAACACTCTCAGGAAAGCCTTATCAAAAATCTCCGCGATTTGGGGCCAACACAAATGAGTTTAGGACCATAAACGAGCGTTTTCTGGGAGGCAACCCAAACCTTTTTCTATTTTCGGACCATATTTTTCTTTCTTGTTTTCCATTTATTTCTTTAAACCTTGGAATTTCCTTTTTATTTTTTATTTTTTGGAGCATGTTATTTTATGGAGCCATATTTGTGTAAGATCAAACAGTGGTATTGACGGAATTTTGACGGCTGCTCAAGGCCAAGGGCTGAAATATGGAGGAAATAAAAAAATGATATGTGTCGACTCATTAATTGCGGACAAAAGTTTTTTTGGAGAAATGAAAAAGGAAACAGAAAGAATACTCGACCCGAGCAACCTTGGCCCCTAAAACGCTCAATCGAGGTAGACCCGAGCAACCTTGATCCCTAAAACGATCAATCGCCTAAACGAAGTCTCCCGAGCGAAAAACTACTCGTGCGTGTGTGGACGTTGGACCTACAAAAAATCTACACATTACAGCAAGTACGAAGATTTATCTTGAGATATTTTTCCGAACTGAGACATTCATCTCTTATGTAGCACTTGAATTCCCATTTGTGACGTTTATCCACCTCTTTATTCTTCATTATTTGTTATTTTTTATTGTTCTAATAAGTTGTTTGATGTCTATCTCACTATATGGTACTCAGAAACTCTTTATCTCGGATTTCAGATCCCCATATAAGTGAGTGCAAAATCAAAAGATTGTTAGCATAAATGAAGAGATATGGGATGGAACACTAGACAAAAAGCATAACATAAACATGTGCAAGAACATATCACTATTTTCAGTGATAGCGAGGTTATGTGTTCATTTCTTTGCATTTCTATATCAATTTTGGTTATCTCTTAGATGTTAGTTCCAAACCGAGATCGATGATTTTGGCATAGATTGACATATAGACATCATTTAGGATTATTTAGGTTGCATAATAGGTTAATATAGACGTATTTTTAAAGAAAAAACTTATTTTTTTCTTTTGATTTATAAGCCAATAAGAGATATGCATACATCTAGCTCACATCTTAGTTACAAGGTAATGAACTTAGTGCGACTAAATATTTATGAACGAATTGTCAAATATGGTTCATTTAAAGGTTCACTACAAGAATGTACAAATTAGGGATTGACAAAACAGTCCATAATCCGTACGGAAACGAGATTCGGGATCGATTAGGGACTGCAGCTCCCCATCCGCAAATGAACGTCACAATCCGATTTTCGTCTGCAATCCGTCCGCAAATTCAAACGGTAAAGTTAGTCCGCAAACCATCCAAAATTTCGGACGATAAAGTTAGTTCGAAACTCGTCGGAAAGTCCGACGACCTACCGGAAATTTTCCGGACTGGTCGTGGCCCGTCGGAAAAATTTCCGGACGGGACTCAGGTCGTCCGGAAATTTTCCCCACGGGCTGCGGCCGGTCCGGAAAATTTCCGGACGACCTGAATCCCGTCCGGAAACTTTTTTTAAAAAAAATAAAAACAAAAATTTTAAAACTGAAATTGAAATTAAATAAATAATATTCATACAATACTAAAATAGTTCATAAAATATTACAATTATCCATTTACAAACTAGTAGGTGGCACTTGTGAATTATCATCGTCGTCGTCATCACTGTTTTCCGCCGTATCCCAATTGATAGTGGGCATGTGTGCCTTCATCATTCTGAGCCACTACTCACGTTCCCTTCTTGATCGTTGAATTTCTCTTTGCAGAGCGTTGACCTGTGAGTTTTGTTGTTCTAATTGTGTTTTCATCTTCGAGATTGTGTTTTGTAATTCCTCGTTAGCGACCTTTTCCTTGCCTTTGGAGGAACTCGCATGTTTTGATGACATCCCTCCAAGACAAAAAAGACGACCTTTGTACAGTGTTACGTGCTACAAAAAATATTGACATTTAATTTAAATTTAAATTATTTATAAAAAATTTATTGTAAAAATATACTAAAGTTACCTCGAAATACATATAGTTATATTCTTCTTGAGAAAGAGTCGGTTGCGTCCCATCTTCTCTTGGTGTGATTTGGGACACTCGTTCCGATGCCATGTTCAAAACATCCTCGTGAATTTGTTTCGCCCTGGCATCTACCCACTAACCGTCGGATTTTTTCTTGTGTTCGTTCTAACAATTCCACGTACGACGGTTCACATCCTTTCTCTTTCGTCTAAAACCAATTTGATGTTTTACCTATTAAACAAATGTGACTCGTAATAAAACTTTAAAAAATTTTAAATCTTACCATATCTTCGTAAACCTCCGCGAAAGAGCGGGAACCAACAGTATGCGCACTTAACCCATATCCCGCTCTATCCGAACGATGGGATCGACTAGCGCGCTCACTTCTCGCCTTAAATTCAGGAGTCTCCCAATAGGCGAGCAGCTCTTCCCACACATTATCAGGGATCCAAAACGGGTTTGCAATGTTTTTTATCATACTCCTTTTTCGTGTCGTATACAAGATTTTTCAGTCGTTTTGCAGCATGCTTTTGAAATTTGGACTTTACTAGTTCGGTTATTGCGGGATTCCAATAAAATTTTTGCTGAAAAATAATGATTTCATTATTTAATTAAATATTAAAGATAAGTTTAAAATTTATAATGAAATGTATATTTAAAAAAATATACCACGAAAGCTTTCCACCATCGTTCCTTTATTTTGAGATCGATTCGAGTCCAGTTATAAGATAGATGATCATAATCAGATTTCATTATCTTTGTGATATGACGATTAAGCTGCTTACGCCCAAACCTAAAAATAAAAATAAATTAAAACTTGATACTTAATTAGTTACAAAATTAATTTAAAGTTAGTTTGTACCAATGTTCATCGGATTTTGCATCCGGATCTATACGAGGAAGTTTGCATCTTTCCTCGTCCATTGCTAAAAGCTCTTCCACTGTTGGTTCCTGATGCATCGGAGGCTCGTGATGCATCATCGGTTCGACCGGCGGTGGCATCTGCTGATAGAATGAATACGCCATGTATTGTGCTGATCCAGTCTGAAATATATTCGTATTCATAAAATCCGAATATATTGGATCCGATTGTCTCTGATGTTGTGGACCATTAGCACTTTCTTCAGATGATGAGCGATTTTTGTTGTTACCACCTCTCCCAGCACGACGCGACATACTAAAATTGTAATTTTTAAGTAATTTTTATATTAAAAATTTTAATTTTTATAAAATTAAGTAATTTAAAAAAATTAAAAATACATATAATTTAATATGTGTGTTTTTAATTTTAAAAATCTACTTCGCGTTTGAACATGTGGTTCGAAGTAGTAAGAAGTGAAGAACGATATCTTCTCATTCACGTATTGTTCGACAATTGAACCCTCTGGACGAGCTTTTTGTTTGGCTTTTTTCTTCAAATGGAACATAAATCGCTCGAATGGATATATCCAACGAAATTGAACTGGACCTCCTAATGCGGCTTCGTGTGGTAGATGAACTGTCAGATGCTCCATAACATCAAAGTATGATGGTGGGAAAATCTTCTCCAAATTGCATAGTAATATAACAGTGTTACTTTTAAGTCTTCGAACCACATCTACACTTAAGTTTCTCGCACATAAATCCCGGAAAAACGAACCACATCTACACTTAAGTTTCTCGCACATAAATCCCGGAAAAATTTGCCAATACCTGAAAATTCAAGTATATTAATTAGTTTATTTTACAATTAATATTTCTATAAATTATTAATCATTAATTATACTATATAAAATAATCATGTGACCTCCAATTGCTTCGTGTGCATGCTTGTCCATCAATTCAGAAAAACATATGGGAAGTGGTCGTTGCATGAATACATGACAATCGTGACTTTTCATCCCTGATAACTTCCCTCCATGAATATCGACACACCTTCCGATGTTAGATGCATAACCATCAGTAAAGTTCACGTCTTCCTTCAACCAATTCAACAATTTATATTTTTCCTCATTAGACAATCCGAATATCGGAACTGGAGCTTTACCGTCTCCACTTATATGTAACTCCTTCCGTGAGCAATACTCTGCGAGATCTTTCCGTGATTTAATGTCTTCGCCGGTCAAAATTGGAGGAGGAGATTTCTGCACAACAATATTCCTTCTGAAATTCCTCTTGTTGTGTCGTAATGTATCATCAGAAGGAAGAAATCGGCGATGACAATCAAACCAACTCGTCTTTCGTCCATACTTCAACTGAAAAGCATCTGTTTCGTCCATGCAATATGGACAAGCCAATCGACTATGCGTTGTCCACCCAGATAGCATACCATAAGCTGGAAAATCACTTATTGTTCACATTAGAGCACCTCGTAATATAAAATTTTGTCGTCTCGAAACGTCGTACGCTGGAACTCCCTTCCATAATTCATTCAATTCTTCAATTAGTGGTTGAAGAAATATATCCAAACTTCTTTTCGGATGATTAGGCCCAGGAATCAATATTGTTAAGACCAAAAACTCACACTTCATGCACATATCTGGTGGTAAATTATACGGTGTCATAATAACTGGCCATAACGAATAATTTCTCCCAGACATCCCGAATGGATTAAAACCATCAATGCAAAGGCCTAAATAAACATTTCGACTCTCAGCTGCAAAATCAGGATATACCTTGTTAAAATGTTTCCACGCCTCACCATTTGAGGGATGACACATTTCTCCGTCAGGACTTGAATGCTCGGCATGCCATCTCATGTCGCTTGCAGTCTTCTCCGATTGATACAATCTTTTTATCCTGTTTGTAATTGGTAAATACCACATACGACGAAACGGAACCGATTTTCTATTTCTTGTCAAATAAAATCGATCTTTTCCACAAAATCGACAATTGATCAAGTCCGAAGTTTCTTTCCAGAAAATCATACGGTTGTCTTGGCAAACATCAATCTTTTGATACGTCAATAATCCCAATGATCTCATCATCTTCTTTATTTCATAATATGACTCGAATGCATTATTATCTTCAAGCAAATAATCTCTTACTAATTGCGATATAGAATCCATGGAATTCTGAGAAAGATTATTTTTTGTCTTCAAATTCATTTACCGTGCAGATAAAGACAACCGTGATAGACTACTTCTACAACCATCGTAGAGTGGATGCCTAGCACTTTCTAACATTTCAAAAAAAGTTTTTGCTTCTTCATTCGGATCTTCTTCAATATTTTCATATTCGTTTCTTTCAACGAACGCATTTTGCACCATTTCTACATAAGGGTTTTCTACATTTGAAAAGTCTGAGACACTTCATGATTTACGATACCCCTACTAAAATTTTCCACAACATTACTCGGTCGTGGTGCAAAATTCTCTCCATGAGATAACCAAATAAAATAATTTGGAGTAAACCATCTTAAATAGAGATGATTCCAAACGGTTTTATCATTAACGAATATTTCATTTTTGCATTTCACGCATAGACAAACCAATTTACCGTTTTCTCTATAAACTTGTTGATTTGTCGCCACCGTCATAAACTGTGTAAGGCCTTCTACAAACTCCTTCGATACACTTTGAGTTTCCGGATCAATTCTTCTATACATCCACTGTCTCGAAACGAAAATATTCGATCTCGACGACGATGCCATTATAATCACAAACAATAACAAGATATAAAGAGGAATAAATGAGTTTTGTGTGTGAGAAATGAATAGATGATGAGTGATTAAACAGAAATTTTAAGACCGATTCTAGACGGATTGCGGACTGAGATTAATATTTCCCGACGAACCGTCCCGAATACGTCTGTAATTTGCGGATTGACATTGAATCGGTCCGCAAATTGCGGACTGGCATTGAATCGGTCCTTAAACCGTCTGCAATTTGCGGACTGGCATTGAATCGGTCCGCAATTTGCGGACCACCATGGAATTAGTCCCGAATCCGTCCCCAATTACAGACGACTTAGGGACTACTTTGCGGTCTGCAAATTTGCAGACGGATTAGGGATGGATTTATTTTTCCTTCCTTAAGTAGTCCCTAATCCGTTCCTAAATTTAGGGACGGATTACACAGTCCGCAAATTCAGACCCGAAATCCGAATTTTCTTGTAGTGATTTTTAACCAGGTAGAATATTTTATGGGATAGATCGACACTACGATCGTACTAAAGTCTTAATCATCTTAGGATCGTGCTATAATGTTTGGAGAGAAGAATAACTAAATCAATTATCGGATAAATTTGTAATATGACCACAATTAAAGTTCGTATAAACCACCTCATTTGCAATAAGACTTTGTGAAATTCGAAGATCTAACCAAAGCTTTTAGTTAAAAGAAATACATATAAGTATCTTATAAAAAAATATAATTTTCGATTATTTAATTGTTTCATATGGACATATTTGTTATGATACGAATTTATATTTATATTGTTAGTGAATCTAAATTTAATTTTCGTATAAACATTTGCAATAAGACTTTGTGAAATTCGAAGATCTAACCAAAGCTTTTAGTTAAAAGAAATACATATAAGTATCTTATAATTATAAATAATTTTCGATTATTTAATTGTTTCATATGGACATATTTGTTATGATACGAATTTATATTTATATTGTTAGTGAATCTAAATTTAATTGTTAGATATATATATATATATATATATATATATAATTTTGTGAAATTAGATAAACGGACAATTTGTTTGTACATTTTGTTAGTTGAATTTGTTTTGGATAATAATAAAAAATTTAACAGTTTAAAATTATTTTTTGAGATACTCATTTGGCGGAATATCATAAATATCCTCATAGGGCTAAATCACTTCAAAAATACCCTTTCCCAAAATAATTATTAAATCCGAAAAATAAAAACTGAAGAAAAGACAAATTTGCCCTTAACGTTCGAACGTGGAAAAATGGAAGTTCGGCAGTTTCTCGACGTGAAAAACTGCCGAAAACGAGAAAGACGAACAATTTTTCGCCGTGAAACCTGTTTAAAAGTTGATAGCAAGAAAAAAATAAGTGATTTCGAACTTGAGAGGGAACGATTTGAAGTTGGCGAACGATTTGAAGTTGGCGAGAAGGAAACTGGCGAAGAGAGCACGAAGAGAGCACGAGTCAATCTTCAATGGCGTCAATAAGTGTAAGTAGTTCGATTTCTAGGGTTTTGCAAGCTTTCGAGTCACAAAATGGTTTATTGATTTGAAATGGGTGTCAGTGACAGTGAGTCGGTTAGGTCGCAAGGGTCGCAAGGGTCGCGACCCTTCCGACCATTTCGACCCTTTAGACTAGTCTTTTCAATGTTAGACTACTGCTTTTTCAGGTTCTAGCTATGCTTTTTATTTTACCAATGCCATATTGAAATTATTGTCTTTCTGGATTGTATGGGTCCATTTATTTTTCGTTATAAATAGAGGAGGAAAAACCGTAAAGCTACAACAAGCACCAAATCATCTCTTGTTTCTAGTCTTTCATTCTCTCAAAAGGGCGATTTCTAACATCTAACCCTAAAT
>CM071867.1:33933443-33949643 GCA_036759665.1 Gynandropsis gynandra
CAAGGGTCGCAGAGGGACAAGGGTCGCAGGGTCAAACTGGGTCGCTGGGTCGAACTGGGTCGTAAAGTCGCAGGGGTATTTTGGGAATATCAACATTTATACGGGTACTTTTGAAGTTAGAAATTTTTTCTTTTCCGGGAAGGGTATTTTTGAAGTGTTTTAGCCCTACGAGGATATTTTTGAAGTTACCCCTACTTATTTAGATAAACAATTATATCCAAATTATAACATATTTTAAATTGATTTTTTAATAGTGAAAATTTAAAATAACACCTAATAATAATGGCATAGCAGGTGATTTTAGACTTCAATCAGTATAAGATTAATATATAATGTGGGTTGTTCTTATTCTTAAATGGTAAATGATGTTATCAATTATTCTATAATTCAATAGTATTACCAGTCTTATCAACTATTTTATAATTTGAACATACGTCTTTAAATACATTTTCCATAAATTAAGCATACAATAATTTGTTATTATTAGTAATATTTATGAATTAAGCCCTTTAGATAAATTAAGCCTATTTTCTTACTTAGAAAGTTTATAATTAAGTATATAACAATTTTAGTGCGGTCGTAAATAAAGCATATTTTTTTTACTAGTTTGTATCCGCGTTTCGTACGAGTTTTTTAGTAGAAATATATAAATTATTTCGAATTTGTTAGTACTTAATATATTGTGCTCGTGATTACATAGACAAAATATCAGAAATATCTTTATAGGGTTAAACCGCTTCAAAAATTCCCTTCTTTAAAATAATTATTAAATCGGAAAAAAAATTGAAGAAAAGACAAATTTGCCCTTAATGTTCGAACGTGAAAAAACCCACGTTCTGTAGTTTTTCGACGTGAAAAAGTGTCAAAAGCGAGAAAGCCGAATAATTTTTCGACGTGAAACCTGTTTAAAAGTTGATAGCAAGAAAGAATAAGTGATGTCGAACTTGAGAAGGATCGATTTCAAGTTGGCAAGAAGGAAAATGGCTAGAATCAGTAGCAGTGAAGAAGAGAGCACGAGTCAATCTTCAATGGCGTCAATAAGCGTAAGTAGATCGATATCTAGAGTTTTGCAAGCTTTCGAGTCACAAAATGGTTTATTGATTTGAAATGGGCGAGTGTCAGTGAGTCGGTTGAGTCGCAAGGGTCGCAGGAGTTGCATGACCATCTTCGACTCAGTGAGTCGGTTGAGTCGCAAGGATCACAGGAGTTGCATGACCATCCTCGACTCAGTGAGTGGGATGGGTCACAATGGTCGTTTGATGGGCATGGGGCGCTTGATATTATGCACCGTGGGTCGGTTGAGTCTCAGTGAGTCGGTTGAGTGTCGCAGAGTGTCTGAGGGTCGTTTGGGTCGCATAGGTCGCACGGGTCGGTTGATTCGCATGGGTCGCACGGGTCGGTTGAGTCGCATGGGTCGCACGGGTCGGTTGAGTCGTATGGGTCGCTTAAGTCGGTGGAAGTATAATGTATTCGTAATTGGTCATTTTGCAGATGGCGGCAAAGCCGAAGTTTGTGTATGAATTCAAACACATGGACAGAATTCCAAAGATCACCACCAAGTGTTATCCTCACGACACAATAACGACGCTAAGAGGAATCTTAGATGAACACGAGTTGCATTACTTCGAGAATGAGTCACAATTCAGGCATTTATTCCATTTACAATGTGACTCCAAATTGACGAAGGTTCAAATGTCTATCCTACTAAATCACTCCGTGATTATACGAGACAAGACATAGTTGTGGTTCCTCATAAACGGCATTCTCATCCGGTACTCTATAGTGGAGAACACACTAATTTCCGGATTGAAATACGGATACTTGCCGCAAGCACGTTAGCAGGGGATCACTGAAACCAAAATGGTATTGTGGCGGTTTCATGATCCCACTAACGGTAAGTTGTATATATTATTCAAATAACTTGAATGTTTTCATACTTTTTGCATTCTTATCATTTTGTTTTAATGTTTCAGTTACTTCCATTCAAAACCATCCTTAGTTTAGGCAGAAAGGGATGATATGTTAATGTTGTGGATGCGCATCGATCATGCCCAAGAATGTGCAAAAAGATGGTTAAATCCAATTTTAACCCGAAGTATGTAGATGTGATAAGGCATATTGGAGTTTCTAAGGTAACAATTACACAAGGGTCACAAGGAAAATAAGGGTCAAAGAGGGTAATAAACGTTATTTTTTGTTTTTTAGGATATTCTAAGTATTCTTCATGTTGAACACGAAGAGGAAGCTTTATTTTCTGATCTGGAGGATCACTACAAAAAAACACGCAGGTTCCAACGGACGGGGCAACGGATCCGTCCGTTGGAACAACGTACCATCGGATTGCAACGGATGTGGTGAAAATTGCAGCGGGCAAACATCTGTTGCAATTCGTTACAATTTGCAACGGATTTGTAACGGAAAACTTCTGTTGGAATGTCCGTTGGAAATCCATCGCAAATTTTAACGGATGGCAACGGAGATCATCCGTTGGCAATGTTCGTTGGAAGATCCGTTAGAAACCGGACAACTACATTCCAACGGTCGTCCGTTGCAACTTCTAACGGATGCCCGTTAGAAATCGCAACGGATGCCCGTTGATGTTGTGAATTTCGAGGCCACCGGTTTAAATAAATTCACGTGAACCTCCAACGGGTATCCGTTGCAATTTCCAACGGATGACCGTTGGAACGTTCACTATTTAGATCATACCAAAGAGTGTATCAAACCATCAATAACAAAAAAATTTCGAAAAAATATCGTCGTCTTCAAATCGAAATATATATAGATCAAGAGAATGGATGTATAGAAGAAAAGATCTTGTAACCGAAGAGATTACGCAAGAATTCTTACACGGATTGTCCTCGAAATTCAAGAACGTGGGACAATGTTATGTCCATGCAAAAGATGCAAAAACATGAAGTATCGAAGTCAAGAAATTGTTTGCAAAAATCTGTATAAGGTGGGTTTCGTTGAAAATTACGAAATTTGGTTTTTCACGGCGAAGATTGCGGTGTTAGAGATAGTGCGCAAGATGTACAAGTAGAATGAAATGAAGAAGTTATTTATGAAGCATCAACGGCCAATCCATATGTGGAAATGGTGTCAGATGCTTTTCCTGGAGTTGTTAATGAACAAACGCATGAAGAGATGCCGAACATCGATGCACGTCGATTCTTCAACCTATTGGATTCGGCGAAACAACCTATATATGAAGGTTGTCGTGAAGGTCAGTCTCGTTTATCTTTATCTTCAAGATTGATGAGTATTAAAACAGACTACAATGTGGCTGAAAATTGCATGGATTCATTTTGTAAAACAATGCCGGAATATTTACCGGAAAATAACCAAGCTCCCGAGACATACTACGAAACAAAGAATGTGTTAAAAGACTTGGGAATGCCACATGAGAAAATTGATGTTTGTAGAAACAGTTGCATGTTGTTTTGGGGAAATGATAAAGACTTGTTGGAATGCAAGTTTTGCGGTGCAAGCAGATTTTGGCCTCAAAAATCATCTTACGGAAATATGTACCATACAAGAAAATGTTCTATATGCCTATAGCAAACAGGTTGAGAAGGTTATATGAATCGAATAAACCGCTGCAATTTTGATATGGCATGCAGAACACTCCACGGCCGAAGGTGTAATGCAACATCCACCAGATGGTCAGGCTTGGAAAGATTTCAATGAAATATTTCCCGAGTTCGTGTATGAAACGAGAAACGTTTATCTATGCCTGTGCACAGATGGTTTTAGTCCTATGGACAATCTGGAAGTCAATATTCTCTATGGCCGGTGATTTTGTCTCCGTATAATTTACCTCTCGTGATGTGTTTGAAAAGAGAGGTAATGTTTCTGACGTTGCTGATTTTAGGACCAGAACATCCGAAGAAAAGTTTCGATGCATTTTTGCTTATGACGGTGGCGACAAATCAACAGTTGTGGAACGGAGGAATCCTTGCTTATGACGTCAGTACTAAGCAAAATTTCAGATTGAAGCGGTCTCGTAATCGATTACAAGGGATGTGACAATCCCGATGTTCACATATGGATGGAACTTCTTCGTAGAAATTCGAAGGGTATTTGTTGGGAGGATATCCGTAAGCAAGAACTGCTGACACGAAAAGCAGCTCTTGGTGATCAAAAAAAGGGGAAGGAAAAATGGACTAAGAGGAAGGAGACCGTGGGTGAAAAAATAATAGAGGTCCAAGATGATGCTGATGCTGTAGTCCTTTTGACATTGGAGCAGAAATTAATAGGAAAATAAGAAAGTCGGAGAAAAGAATCATCAACGCCGTAAGAGACCTTCTAAGGGATGCTGGGATTCATATGCGTAATCCAAAATCAAAGGCTGCCAAGAAAGTTGCGATCACCGAAAACCAATCTTCCGAGACTGTTAGTGATTTTGGTTTTGAATTCCTTCGACGTCCAAATCCAGTATCAAGAAAAGAACCAAGCGAAGAGCCGGTTGACTCTGGAGATGACTCAGAAGAGGATTTGGCAAACATTGCTCCTGATGGAGTTCCACCAAGTAAGTAATATTTAGTGAAAAGGTCATTTGAGTGTCAATTTCCATCGAGAGTCGGCATGGGTCGCAAGAGTCGGATCGGTCGCAGGGACATATAAGTCGTAGGGTCGCATGGGTCGCATGGGTTTCATATGTCGCATGGGTCACTGGGTCGCTAAAGTCGAATGGGTCGCATGGGTCGCATGTGTTACATAATCAATGTAACGAACGATGAGTCTAATGAATCAAGTAATTTTATGCAGATGCTCTAGTGGATCCTGTCGAAGAGGTGCACACTAAAGATACTTTAGTGGGTCTTGTCGATGACGTCGCCGATGAGGTTCCTACCAAGGATACTCCATCAGTGGATCATGTCCAAGAGGTCGTCACTATTGTCGAAGTAGCACCAAGTAAGTATGATCATTTGAGGTCGCATAGGACGCATGGTCGCATTGGTCGCATGGGTCGCCTAGGTCCATTGGTCGCCATATGTTTAATGAAGTAAATTTTATGCAGGTGTTAGACCTTTATCGAAGGAGTCTGTGCCATATGTTGAACCTCCACCGGCGAAAAGAGCAAGAACAATGCGAGGAAGACGGCGAGTGAAAGATGTTGGTGGAGTCCAAGAACTTGAAAAGAAGGTTGTTCAAGAACCCGAAAAAACGGTGGTTCAAGAACCTGAAGGGGAAGAAGAGTTTGTGTGGATTCCCAAGGGATTAGTAAAGGGCTTGATAATCCGATTTCCTTCCTTCATTGACGCTAGCGGTGAAAAGTTGACTGATCTATATTGGTTCTTGAAGACACCTCGACATGAGCGGTTGTGGAAATCTAAGCTAGATATTCCCCGGGGCCAAAGTTTTGGGAGAGTATATTAAAGGCCAACGTATGGCTTGAAGATGATGTAAGTTTTTTTAAATTCTTAGTCTCACAGAGTTTTGTGTCATATGTATTCGTGTGTGTTAATTTTTTTGCAGCAATTGGATGAGGCGTTGATGGTGTTGTCTTCTCGCTCGGCATTGAATCCAAACGCAAATCAGAATTATTACGTTTGTCATGTTGCTTTCATGCAGACACTCATGCTGTGGATGTACGAGGATATGGAAACTTTGCCGGAAATGCTTAGTGATTTTTTGAATGCCAAGTATCCATTCAGAAGTACGAAGACACCAATTAGTGATTTTGAAGTCTTTTGTCTCGGTTCTAAACATTCAATTGGACAAAAATCGATGGGTACGATGTCATTGGGTAGCCATCAAAGTGGATTTCAAAACCCGATGCATCATGGTATACGACTGCCAGATGAGGCTTAAGAAAACGCATATCGATCCGGTGATTGAGAAGATAAGAAAAGTTGTCCCCAAGATGCTCATTCTCGCAGGGTTTCCTTCTTTGGCTTCTGGAGCAGATGAATGGAAGTATGAGTATTATGAAGGTATGTCACAGAACCAAAGTGGGAATGAATGTGGTGTTTTCTCCTACAAATTCGTAGAAGCCTCGTTATTGAGTAGGAGGAATGTGTTTCACTTAATTTGCGACGACAATGTTACTTCCATGCGTGAGAAGATGGTGGCTGATATATTTAGTAATGGAGAACGTATCTATTCACCCCAAGAAGACTAACTTGATATTCTATACATTGTTTTTTAGAATGGAAGATGTAAACATTTGGTACATTGTTTTTTTTAATATTTGGTACATTGTCGCAGGGGTCATGGGGTTGCAGAGGTACAAGGGTCGCAGAGGTACGAGGGTCACACGGGTCCAAGGGTCACAGAGGCTCTTGCGACCCATGTGGACATTGCGACCCTTCCGGCCATTGCAACCCTTGCGACCCATTTGTCCATTTCGACCATTTCGACTAGTCTTTTCAATGTCAAACTACTGGCTTTTCCAGATGCTAGCTATGCTTTTTATTTTACCAATACCACATTCAAGACCATTGGGACACGTCTATGTTACCCCTATATTAAAAGGTTCATCAAATTTTCTAAGTCTCACCATAACACCCATTTGAGATGAGAATGAATCCAGAGAATCTCATCTCTCTCCTCTCTTCGTGTAAATCTCTAATGTTGGATGAATCTTTGTGTGAGATTTTGTCAGTACATGCACCTTGGTCATTCTTTATATTTAGTGTCTTTGTGGAATTTTAGGAGTCTTGTAGCATTTATTTTTCATTAAATATGAGTTTATAAATAGAGGAGGAAAAACCGGAAAGCTACAACAATTTGTAGTACCAAATCATCTCTTGTTTCGAGTCTTTCATTCTCTCTAAAGGACGATTTCTAACATCTAACCCTAAATTCTCTGAAAAATCCTTGTTACCTTTTGACCGTTATGACCTTCGTCACGAAGGTCACATGGTCGACCCAGGGCATCGTGTTGTCTATTTGTTACTCAAGGTCTTAGTAATTGTCGGACCCGATCTCTATGCAGATACTATGAAGGTATGATTTTGTCTTATTCATTAAACAAATGAGTACAATGCGTATAAATAGATACAAGAGGTAGAAAACGTAGAAAACCCTAATAAATGAGAAATTACATAAATGTCCCTACTTCTTATATGCCCCCTCAAGATGGAGCACCATCGGTGATTCCAATCTTGTGACAAAGCGACACGAACGGTTGATGAGATAGCGGTTTTGTGAGCAAATCCGCAAGCTGATCAGCCGAGTTAACATAAGATACTCGGAGGAGGCCGCCTTGCACTTGTTGCCAAACAAAGTGATAATCCAAGGCAAGATGCTTCATGCGAGAATGGAATACGGGATTTGCACTCAGATATGTGGCACCAATATTGTCACAGTATATTACCAGTGGTTCAGACATAGACATACCGAGTTCCGTCAAGAGAGACATGATCCAGCGAAGTTCGGCGGCGGTATCCGCTATGGAGCGATATTCCGCTTCCGTGGATGAGCGGGCTGTAAATCTATGTTTCCTCGAAGACCATGAAATTGGATGGCTACCAAGGTAGACAATGTATGCCCCGGTAGAGATATATTCATCATGATCCCACGCCCAATCTGCATCGCTGAAGGCATGGAGAGATGAGGTACTACCCGTGGAGAAGAAGATGCCATGATCCCGTGTACCAACCAAATACCGAAGTACCCGTTTGAGAGCTTGAAGATGTTCCGTTGTCGGTGCATGCATGTATTGAGATAAGCGGTTGACAACAAAACTGATGTCCGGTCGTGTAAGCGTGAGGTATTGGAGACTACCCACAAGAGTCCGATAGGCCGTGGGATCTTCTAATTTGTCACCCGAGGTCAAGGAGAGACGCGAGCTCGGAGCCATTGAGGTTGCAACGGATTTGGCATCTGAAAATTGTGCTTTGTCGAGGATATCATTGACGTATTTGCGTTGAGTGAGGAGCAAACCAGTGGCAGTCCGTGTTGCTTCAATTCCAAGAAAATAAGAAAGATCACCCAAGTCTTTGAGGGAGAAGCGACTGCCGAGGGCGGATGTGAAGCGTTGGACAGCCGTGGGGTTACTTCCTTTGACCACAAGATCATCCACATAAACAAAAACATATATGGTTACCTCAGTGTTGCGGAGAATGAATAATGACGCATCAGCAAGAGAGTTAACAAATCCTTGGCCAAGGAGGAACTCTCGTAGTTCTGAATACCACGCCCGGGGAGCTTGTTTTAGGCCATAGAGGGCTTTGTGAAGTTTGCAAATGTGGTGCGGACGATCGGGATCAACAAAGCCTGGAGGTTGTGTCATATACACTTCGTCCATGAGAATCCCTTGGAGAAAGGCATTGTTGATATCGAGTTGGCGAAGAATCCACCCTTTTGAGATTGCAAGGCTCAAGATCAACCGGATTGTTGCTGGTTTGACAACGGGACTGAAAGTCTCAGAGAAGTCTACCCCGGGGCGTTGTGTAAAACCCTTGGCCACAAGTCTAGCCTTGTAGCGTTCCACGGAACCATCAGGTTGACGTTTGATGCGAAAAATCCACTTGCAACCAACAATGTTCGAGGCTTGTTCGGCCGGCACGTTCGAGGCTTGTTCGGCCGACACGAGATCCCAGGTTCCGTTGCGGACAAGTGCATCAAATTCCTCACTCATTGCCTTTCTCCACCGAGGGTCCTTAAGGGCTTGAGGGACCGTCTTCGGTTCAGCATCGTGATCAGAGAGAACAGCGGAATAAGAGCAATTTTGATTCACCCTTGACAACTTGGCCTTAGATCTTGTTTGCATAGGGTGAATGTTGCCACGAGCAATGGGGTCATTTGTCATGAGAGCCGGAACGTTCGAAGTGGAGCAAGCTAGAACAGAGGCCATATCCGAGGACTCATGAGATGTGAGGATGTCCGGTCAAGGATCTGTTGCAGGAGGAACGGAAGAAGACGGTGTCAAGAGCAGCCTAGGACCCGACGGGACAATAGAGACCGGTGGTGACCATGGGGTGGATGGTGGAGAGATGGCCGAGGAGGTGGAGCTGAAATAATGGGAGTAGTTTGAGTAGGGGAAGATAGTTTCGTGAAAATCAACATGACGAGAGGTATAAATCCTAGATTGAGTTGGGTCAAGGCATAAGTAGGCACTTTGGGTGGTGGAGTATCCTAGGAACACACACGGCTTAGAACGGGGTGAGAGTTTGTGGGTGGAGTATGGCCGAAGCCATGGATAGCATAGGCATCCAAACGTCCGAAGTTTAAGGTAGTTCGGGAGGGTGCCTAGAAGCTTGGTGTATGGGCTGTCATAGGAGAGGATTGGGTTGGGTAGGCGGATAATAAGATAGACCGCGGTTGGGAAAGCATATGTCCAAAAGGACGTGGGAAGTGAGGTGTGTGAAAGGAGGGATAGACCGGTTTCAACGATATGACGGTGACGGTGTTCAGATATGCCGTTGTGTTCAGGAGTATGAGGTGGGGTGGTACGATGGGATATGCTGTGTGTGGTGAGGAAGGATGCTAGGGCAATGTACTCTCCACCGTCGTCGGTATAGAGAGTACGGATGACGGTTTGGAACTGGTTTTCAACAAGACTTTTAAACTTGCTAAAAATGTCCCTAACTTGGGATTTTTGTTTTAGAGGGTAAAGCCATGTATAGCGAGTGTAGTGATCAACAAAGATGACGTAATATTTGAAACCATCAACCGAAATGATTGGAGATGTCCAAACATCGGAGAAGATGATTTCAAGAGGATGAGATGTTGTAACCGTAGATTCATGAAATGGTAACTTGTGGCTTTTATTGGTTGAGCAAGAGTTTCATAACAAAGACGAACATGACTTAGACAACGGTAAAGAATTCTTAGAAACGACATGTTTTAAAATGGAAACCGAAGGATGACCTAATCGAGAGTGCCACTCGGACAAAGTGGTCTTGACACTATGAAGAGCCACAATAGTAGGGGTGGGAGATGCGGGAATCGGCCACTCATAGACACCATCTCTAGATTTTCCGTGAAGTAGACGATCCCCCGTTTTAAAATCTTTCACCTGAAAATGATCATAAAAAAATTCCACAGAAACTCCATTAGTCCGACATAATTGTTGAATGGAGATAAGATTCTTGTTCATCGTAGGTACACATAACACATGATCTAGATGAAGATATGAATCATGCAATGAGCTAGGGATAGAGAAAGTACCAATATGGGTGATGGGTAACGAGGAGCCATCACTGATTACCACTTCTTCACCACCCTTGTACGGAGAATGGAGCGCCAAATTTTGTAGATCGGACGTTATATGATGAGAAGCACCGCTGTCAAGGAGCCATTGATCCGGTTCATATGACGTAACAGTCGTGTTGTGAGCCCGCGGCTGCCAAGGGCGCGGCGAAGAATTCCAATGCGCCGAGGGAGCACACGGGAAATGCGAATTCCCGTGAGAGGGGGGCAGCTGTGGGCACCGACGAGCACTGTGTCCATGGACTCCACATAATTGGCAGCGCCCTTGATACCCTGAAGATGGGCGATTGTCTTGTCGTCGCCAATGAGAAGAACTGTGCTGCTTATTGTATTGCTTCGGACGAGTGTTGGCAGAAAGGGCAGTGACCGGCGGCGAGAATTGCAGCGGCGATGATTGGAGGAGTTTGGCTTCATGACTGAGGAGTTTTTCATGAAGTTCCTCAATCGGAATGATGCTGTCTCGCGCATTCACCGCATCTACAATTGGCTTGTAGTCTTCCGGCAATCCATCGAGGATGTATTGGAGTAGATCTTCAGCATCAAGTGGCTTTCCGAGAAGCGTTAATTCATCCGCTTTGTTGATGATGGTGCGCATGTAATCGTCTATGGTTTGAGATCCTTTTGAACTCCGCTTTCCTTCGACGAGGAGGGTAGCATTTGGGACGATGGAATCCGGTTGGATAAAACAATCCAACCGATGGCCTTCGAGTAGATCACGGATTTGAATACTCCAAATCAAGTAGTTGGAGGAGGTGAGTTTGGTCACGTTCGACATATTGACCGTGAGAAGAGTGCCATTAGGTTCATTGGGGTTGAACGCCGGAGTGACATCGGCAGCGGATGGATTGGCCATGATAAGGGCTTGTGGTTGGGACGTCGAGCGAACGGCTGAAAGGAGACTGGCGTGCGTAGGACGTCGAGCGAACGGCTGAAAGGATACTGGCGTGCGTGGGACGTCAAGCAAACGGCTGAAAGGAGACTGGCGTGCGTGGGACGTCGAGCGAACGGAGCAGAACGGCTGAGCGTGCGTAGGACGTCGAGCGAACGGCTGAAAGGATACTGGCGTGCGTGGGACGTCAAGCGAACGGCTGAAAGGAGACTGGCGTGCGTGGGACGTCGAGCGAACGGAGCAGAACGGCTGAGGCTGAGGCTGACGGCGGCGGAAAGGGAGCTACGAAAGGGTGAGCGGCGCCGAAAGTGAGGCTAGAGGTGGCCGACGGCGGCGGAAAAGGGCGATTGGTTTTGAAGGGGTAGGCGGCGCCGAGACAAAAGATTTTAGGGTTGCCCGGTGGAAAAAAAATTTAGACGTAGGTCTTTTAGGGTTCTGATACCATATGAAGGTATGATTTTGTCTTATTCATTAAACAAATGAGTACAATGCGTATAAATAGATACAAGAGGTAGAAAACATAGAAAGCCCTAATAAATGAGAAATTACATAAATGTCCCTACTTCTTATAGATACACACAAGTACTTACAATATGGATGAAGGACTTTGTGTTGTATCTGCACTACATAAGGTCTTGGTAATCGGCGGACTCAGAAATCAAGTTGTATACGCGTTACCTAAGATCACAGTTGGAGGTCAATTTGGAGAAGGCGTTGAGTCACACACGACTGACTCTCTTTGCAGGGGAGGGCTCCGATGTGTCTCTAAAGTCGGCAAAACTGACCTTTTTTCTTTCCTTTTTTTTCTTTCCTTTTTTTCTTGAACTTCTTTTTTCCTTTTTTTCTTGAACTTCTTTTTGCCTTTTTTTTAACCGTTCTGACCTTTGAGACCTTATGTAACCTTATGTAACTTTTGTGACCTTTGTAACCTTTGTGACATTATGTAATCAATATTTAAACGTTGAAAATGTCTTAATTTGCATCTATTGTTCGTAAGGTTATGACCAACCGAATCATGCGAACCAATATGATCCGTTATGCGACCCTCAATCGGATTAAATTAGAATCAAGTTTAAACGGGAACCCATCCGACGCATGCAAACCACATATGACCATGTACGACTCATGCGACCTATACGACTCATGTGACTTGTCGTTTTGCTGACAGACTCCTGTCATCCGACCCATGTGACCCTTCTGACCCATGTGACTTATCGTTTTTCCGTCAGACTCCTGTCATCCGACCCATGTGACTCTTCCGACCCATGTGACCCTTCCTACCAATTGACTTGTCCTTTTGCTGTCAGACTCCTGTCTTCCGACCCATGTGACCCTTCCGACCAATGTGACCCTTCCGACCCATGTCTATAAGTTAACGTCTATATCTCTTCTCGAAGTATGCATTTCTAACCCCAATTTCTATGAAAATTCTTTTTTACCTTTGTGACCTTCGTGCCGCAGTTGTCAACCCAAGGCATCGTGATGTCTATGTGTTACTTAAGGTCTTGGTAATCGGCGAACTGAGTCTCTATGCACTCATTGACGAGTTGCAGGGGTGACTAGGTGACGGTGTTCGGTCACTCTTGAAATGTGATTGGAAGACGAATTACGTTCTATTCATCAATATATGTGATCCAAGGGTCAAGGGTCGCAGGGGTCCAAGGGTCATAGAGGGACAAGGGTTAAAGGGGTCCAAGGGTTGAATAGGTACAATGGTCGCAGGGGTCCTAGGGTCGAAGAGGTCCCTCTGTGACACTTGCACCTCTGCGACCCTTTTACCTCTTCGACCCTTGAACCCCTGCGACCCTTTTACCCTCTTCGACCCTTGGACCCCTGCGACCCTTTTACCCGTGCGACCCTTTGACCCCTTTGTGACTTCTTTAACCCTGCGACCCTTGGCCTCTAAGACTCTGTGACCCAGTGCAACAATTTTTTCTGTGGAACCTGCTTAATTGTAAGCTTCTTTGTTGAAAACAAACGATTTCAACCTATTGGCAACGAATCTGATGCCGATTTCGAGTTACTCTCGCCGAATCTGTCGTGGTGTGGGAGAACAGTTATTTTCGCGCCACAGTAGAGAGAGAAATCGAGGTGCTCTGAAGGAGAGAGAAAAATTGTCGACAAGGGTAATATGAGATTATCAATATTTTAAGGGTAGATTTGAAGTTGGAACTTTTTTTTCAGGGAAGGGTATTTTTGAAGCATTTTAGCCCTACGAGGGTATTTTTGAAGATCCCCCGATTCCATATATTTATGAAATTAAGGGAAAAATCTTACTAATATCAATCCAAATATATATTTATTGTTGTTTGATCAGATATGTGTTTATGATTTTTTTATTACCATGTTAATTGTTTTTTATTGTAATTATTGATGTTGTATGGGATTAAAATTTTTAATACAACAACGAAGAGTTTTAGCTTTGCATTTCGAAATAAGTCGTCCACCATAGTGAAAGTTCAAGTTTATGATGTGTTCCAAATTAAACTAAATTAACTTAAACTAGAGGCAAATGTACGACGCATGTGTAGTATGTTAGTGTCGATCCACAAGGACTATACAACACAAACTAAACTCAAACTAAGAACCACGTTTGCTACGAACGAATATTAGTTTTAAGATGAAATAACAAAAACGCAATAAACTAATGAGTTCTTGGCAATGAAACAATCGTTCTAGGATACGATTTCACCACAAGGTTTCCGAAACCAACAATCAATCATCTAATCATGCATTATCAATTAAGATATCTAAGACGGGCGATCCTAATATAATACCTACCCTCTGTCAAGGCATAGAAACGTGATCTAGTCAAGTTATCCCCTTCTTTCGTGTCTGATACATAATATTAAACCCATAAGTTCTATGATTCATCCGATAAACCCTCAACCGTTACTACTCTACTTTCGTAACCTAGTCTTGGTTGTTCTAAGCCTGATCATCTGAGATTAGAATTCTGCTTTTGACCTTTCTCCTAAGTCCCTAACACATGCATATACTTGGCCTTCGTAAACACAAGACGTTCAAACATTCAGACAAAAAATAGATAAAACAAAATGGGAAATTGCATTCATAGATAAATCGAAAGAGGTTCCGGGATAGCCATGGGCTAATCCTTTCTCCTAGAACAAAACTACTACTCAGTCATGAGTTCGAAAACAAACGAAACGTAGTCCCGATTTGATCTTTCAGTCTCCTTGAATGTCTCCTTCCAAGAGTGCTCTGTAAAACGATGAATAATCTTCAGTCCCTACCCTCAATGTTCTGTAACCCAAAAGTGAGAACTAATCTCGTGCAAAAATCCACTCAAATCAGAAGAAGGAAAGTTTCCTAAGTCATGTCCGACCGTGCATTACGAGTGCCCGGGTCGTGCATTAATCTCGGGGCAAATCCATCCAATTATCGCCCGATCGTGCGGTTCATAAAGCCTGGCCGTGCATGCCTATGTCCGGCCAAGTTCACATCTTGCCCATTTCATATCTGTTTCTCGCCCCGTTTACTCTGTTGTGATCTCCGATGCTCTTACTTTGTTCCGTGTATATTGGTTAGCTCCGAAATGAACCATATACGTATGAAAACTTGTAAGGACATGTAAACACAGAAACAAGTAAAACATACTCAAAATCATACGTAAACATCACTACTATTATCATAAACATCTCTAAAATCATGCGAGAAACGTGTACGAAAACGAGATGATCAAAATCCCTCAGACTTGAATGTTTGCTTGTCCCTAAGCAAACGTAAACGTGGAACATGTGGGAGATACAAAACCGAGAATTCCCCTTTCTCCTAGAAATACCGCTAAAGCGAACCAATCGATCAACTAGCAAGTTTAGAGTAAATTCGGCCCTGTAATTTTTCAGTCTTCACCCTAGGTTTACCAAGGCTACCTATGGGCAAGCAAATCAAAGACAAACTAAGCGATAAACCGCAACTCTCTCCACCAAATGAGACTTCAGACAAATGCTAAACATAGAATGAAAGAGGATATTTGTTTAATTTACGAGATTCTTTGTTTCTGTATTATATTTTTTTCTTCTTCTTTCTTCTTCTTTCTTTTTTTTATGTTATGCGGACACCCTAGGTTTCTAGGATGTTGGATTTGAAGGGATCCAGGCTCTACTTAGACCAGGCTACCAATGATGGTATAATCTTGCATCTCGTTCAATAGAGCAGCGGAGTAGATGATGTTTTATGTGTCGTGCCCTTAAGACATAGAAAGATGATCTCTGACCCACCACTTAGACCCGAGCCATCAAAAAAGTATCAAGGTCAATGCACTCATATTGATTTTAGATCATGCTTTTAGCCATTATTCCTATCGACAACGGAGTGTTAGTGTGTGCTCTTATTTTCTAAAAACAGGCTCATTTTCATATGATCAAATTATCCTCGTGAAAAAGAAGTAAAGCATCATCTACATGAAGTATAATCATCTGGATAGAGAGAATGAACAAGAAACTAGCCTAGGAGCCTCGTCTAAACCTCCCACAAGCAACACTAGGATTCCCAAAGAATTACGACCTATTTGCTTTTCAACCGACTAATGAGCTCTAACGCTTAGGAAAAACCTAAGCTCAAACATGCAAGATATCATAGAAAAAGTCAGCTTCTTAAGCATCCTAGATTCAGGTTTCATCTCATAATGTGGTGATAACACTGAAAGTGTATCATTATTAGGATAGGTTTTTACATCATTTTCGCATGATTCTTACATCGTCTACATACTTATCCGATTCTATTTTGAGCTTCACACACCCGTTTTATTGGTTTTCAGGTTTCTAGGCGACAAGGCCTAAATGAGATCAAAATGAAGGATTCCTGTCAAAAACCACAAGATCTGAAGGAAAATCTACTCAGAGCCGAGACCGAGCTCCAGAACCCAAAGGAACACCCGAGCAACGAGCGAAAAAGAGAGATTTCAAGGATACAAGGGTGCCCGACCGGGCACTATACTCTCCACCCGCTCGGGTAAAGCCTACGGGGTTTATCCATACAAGAACACACGACCGGGCATATGAACAAGAAGATCGGGTGATCACTACCCGATCGGGCGTGTTCTGACTACCCGCTCGGGCATTCAGCCATCCATTCTGCCCCGTAAGTTTACGCGACTCGGGCTCCTCAACCACACGATCGGGTGA
>CM071867.1:33955630-33965964 GCA_036759665.1 Gynandropsis gynandra
CCTCCTGCAGCCGCATCTAGACCGTCTTCCTCGAGGCGAGGCAGCCGACGCGCCACACACTCGCGCGCGCGTCCTGGGTACCCCCACAGCAGATCCGACTTTCCTTCCATGGAAGGAGTCTCCGACGCCCTCAGGTACGTAGCGGAGGAGACTAGGTACCAGTTTTTTATGGCTGAGCAGAGGTACGATTTGGAGGCTGCAAGGTATGCGGGGCAGCAGCAGTTTCACGAGCAGTCGATACAGCATACCTATTACCTCACCGAGTCAGTCCGGCGGTTTCAGCAGCTGAGCATGACGCATTATCAGGAGCCTTACATCCCGATTCCGCAGGACTACCACACCGGAGCCATCCCCTACCATCCTCATATCCCGTACGAGCTACAGGGATTCTACTTCCCACCTGGGGAAGGAGCCACGGGAGACCCAGCAGACATACCGAGTACCCGCGATGGAGCGGACGAGGATTAGACATCTCTTTCCTTCTTTTTCCTATTTCATTTTCTTTTTATTTTTCTTTTATGGACCATTTTATCTTTTATTGTTTTTAGATAGCTTTTGTGTACGCTCTTTTCAGACTCATTAGTACTCTTTGTTCTACTCTTCTGTATTGCATGTCGTATCACAGGTCTTTCACGTTACCAATGCATTAGAGCGCAAGAGTCACTACATCCGAGCAAGTCACGATCCGAGAGAGACATACGCACACGCCAGGTGTATTCGCTACCACTTTTATGCTTTCTCGATCTTTCTACATGTAGAGGTCCCTTTTAGGTCTAGAACACCGGGACTGTGTTCCGTTCAGATCGGGGGGGGGTTTCTTACATTCATTGATATTTGGATGCATTTTTAGAGCGGCATGATTAGATTAGGATTAGGATTTAGAAATAAGATGGATCTAGCGAAAATTTTTTCGAATTTAGTCATATTTTTGCTACTTTGTTGAATCGTGGATAATAGTTTAGGTTTGCTTAGAAGCCCTTTTAGATACCGTTTAGTCGAGTAGCTATGATTGAAACCCTATGTCTAGTTGAATTCACCCTTTAGATCTCGATACCAAGTAGACATATCTCCGTAGATACCATTTAGCTATGCTTCATTGATATATTTTAGCGTTCTAGAGTTAGACCACACGCTTATACTCCGCTGTCATCTAGGATAAGTTTTACGCTTTTCCGAGTTAAGAATGACATGAGTACATCGACATTCGATGGTTCGGGTCTAAGTGGTGGGTAGAGAAGCTATTCTACGTCCTAAGGGTTAGAGTGTTGCGTAATCAAGAAAAAGAAAAGAAAATAAAGAACAAAAAGTCAAAAACGCAACTCTTCACTCCTCTAAGGTCGCGCAACCTTATGAGTGTGCCATAGGCAGCCTGGGTCTAAGTAGAAAGCTACCCTCTTCGACTTCGACGTCCTAGGAACAAAGCGTGTATCTAAGTGCGAAGAAAAAAAAATGAATAAGAACGAGAAAAGAAAATTCAAACGATATTAAGAGCTTAGAAAAATCGGTATGGAGATTGCTTGGACGTTATCTAGGGTAGTGAAGTAGACTTAGATTTTAGGAAAGATTTCATGGCTCAGCACTTTCGGTAGATATAGGGCTATACTCGGTACGCTTAGGCTTTTATCCATGTGACGCGCTGAAATGCAAAAGTGGCTAATACTTCGGAAATCTTGAGCTAGTATCCATTGTTATTAGATTCTTCTAAGGCTAGACTCTAGTTTTGTTTGAGGACAAATAAAGGTTTAGGTCTGGGGGAGTTTGATAACACTGAAAGTGTATCATTATTAGGATCGGTTTTTATATCATTTTCGCATGATTCGTACATCGATTCTTACTTATCCGATTCTATTTTGAGCTTCACACACCCGTTTTATTGGTTTTCAGGTTTCTAGGCGACAAGGCCTAAATGAGATCAAAATGAAGGATTCCTGTTAAAAACCACAAGATTTGAAGGAAAATCTACTCAGAGCCGAGACCGAGCTCCAGAACCCAAAGGAACGCCCGAGCAACGAGCGGAATAGAGGAATATCAAGATCACAAGGGTGCCCGGTCGGGCACTATTCTCCACCCGCTCGGGTAAAGTCTACGGGGTTTGTTCATGCAAGATTACACGACCGGGCACATGAACAAGGAGATCGGGTGATCACTACCCGATCGGGCGTGTTCTGAATACCCGCTCTGGCAATCAGCCATCCATTCTGCCCCGTAAGTTTACGCGACTCGGGCCCTCAACCACACGATCGGGTGATCACTACCTGATCGGGCGCAACGTTCAACACGGTCGGGCAAGCCTTTACCCGACCGGGCAACACCACTGCCCGAGCGGGCCGCGTAATCCGTAACAACCTAGATCTAAGTTTCAAACGAGCAAATAAAAGGAAAGGAAGAGATCTAGGGCAAAGGGGGCGACGAACAGGGAAAGAAAACACTGGAGAACATCTGGGAAAGCTCGGGAAGCATCGGAGAAGAAGAGAAGCACCGATCCGTACACCGGTAACGCATTAGGGAAGGTCGAGGCATCGAGTTCCTTAGGGTTTTATCATGTATTGGGCTGTGTTATCTTCTGTTTTCATGTATTCCATGAGTGAGTAGAGTCCCTACTGCGGGTAGGGTTATCGGTTTTGTTTGTATGAACGATGATTTTCTTTAATGCTTAGTTCTATGATTTTTACTCTTGATTTATGGTTCTATGCTTAGCAATATCAATCATATGTTAGTGCTGACCGCTCAACAACAATGGATATCGAACCTTGCTGGAAGGTTAAGGAACGAATCCGGTCCGCTAAGTAGTAGATTAAGTCTTGGTTAATGAGAATCTGACCGGTCGGTTAGCCAACTTAGGGATAGTGATTGCGGTCTTAATGCTGCCATGGTACGTGTTAATCGGCTGTCGGAAGGCAGGGTTGCATGTATCCATGGTTAGGAGGTTTAGGCTCGGAAGAATCATTCCTCAACTGTAGAGCATGAATTTCCCGTTGTCAAGAGTAGGTTGTAGTTCTATGATCTTTAGTCGTTCGTGTATGCAATATCCGGTATCCCGTACACCCGTAGTATTCATCATATCTAGTTCATCTTTACCCTCGTTCCGTTGTCTCCATTAGGATAGATTTAGGACCATTAGAACCATATCCCCTCCTATCACCTTCCTTCCTAGTTTAGTTTTGTTCTTAGTTTAGTTGTATTAGTCCCTGAGATCGACCCTGGTACTACAAGATCCGTATACTTGCGGTGAAGTGGACTAGGTTAATTTATAACTCGCGTTTCCACACGTCATGTGGCACTGAACAAGTGCTTGGGACGACTCTGGCTCATGAAAACAAAAATTAAATTAATAACTAAGCTCTGAAATCAAAGAGAAAAAGTAAAAGAAAATGAAACGAAGTCACCTAACAAACGTGAGCTGCTCCCCCAGACTTGAGTTGAACGGCGTCCTCGACGTGAAGCTCAGATGGAGGGTAAGAGAAGTGAAGTCACATTTATAGTTTTTTTACTTTTTTATTTTTTTAGATAAACCAAGTCCTAAACAAAACAACTACGAAAAAGAGAAAACAAAATGTTGGGTTGCCTCCCTGAAAGCGCTTATTAACGTCTTTAAACTTGATGTCTCCATGTCTCATGCATTCGCGATGGATGGATTGAACATGGAAATGGAATTTCCTCCATCGATCGGTTGAGTGGCTTGGTAGAGCTTTAATCGCTAACCATTAGCTTTTAGAGTTCCACTAGTCTCGCTCTCAAGTTCCACAGCTCTATGTGGGAATACCTCTCGTACCTGAAAAGGACCAGACCAACGGAACCGTAGTTTTCCCGGGAAAAGCTTAAGACGAGAGTTAAAAAGTACAACCGAGTCACATGGCTAAAAGTCATGAGAAGGATCGTCTTGTCTTGCCATCTCTTAGCGCGCTCCTTTTAGATCTTAGAGTTCTCATATGAATCAAGGTGAAGCACGTCTAGCTCGTTTACCTGCAAAAGTCGTTTCTCACCTGCACTCTTAAGATTAAAGTTAAGGAGTTTTGTCACCCAATAGGCGCGGTGCTCTAGCTCGACGAGGAGGTGGCAGGACTTGCCATAAACAAGGTGAAAAGGAGTCATGCCAATGGGAGTCTTAAACGCAGTCCTATAAGCTCATAACGCATCATCTAATTTCATAGACCAATCTCTAAGGGACCAAGACACGGTTTCTCTAGAATACTCTTGATCTCCCTATTTGAAACCTTAACCTCTCCACTAGTTTGTGGGTGGTACGGTGTAGCTACCCTAAGGAGGGCCTCGAATTTTCTAGCAATAAAGTGTGAGCCTCCATCGCTAATGACTACTCTAGGAACACCCGAACGTGGGAAGATAGATTTTCCTGAAGAATTTCACAACTACTCTAGAGTCATTAGTCGACGTAGCTATGGCTTCTACCTATTCAGACATATAATCTACACCTACCAAAATATAATGATTACCACATGGAGAGGGAAAAGGTCCCATGAAATCTACATCCCAAACATCAAACAATTCTACCTAAGGATGTAGTTCTGTGGCATCTCATTCCTCTTACCTATATTTACCATTCTTTGACATCGATCACAAGAAAAAACGTACATGTGGGCATCTTTGAAGATGTTCGGAAAATAAAAAAACTACTTGTAGCACCTTTGAAGCGGTTTTGGACTTACTGAAGTGGCCTCTGTAATCAGATCCATGACAATGGAAAAGAATGCTCTCTACCTCCTCCTCGAGAACAAACTCTTGCAAGAGGAGGATCCATCAGATACGGCGTGGTTTTGTGTCTTTCTTCATTAGGAGGTATTTGAGTACCGCGTGATACGTGTAGACTAGGTACCTTTGAACCGACTAGGTATGGATCGAACTTGTCAAAAGCAAAGACGATGACAAGGAGCTCCTTCTCGGTTGTGGCATAATTGATTTGAGCATCGTCTAGGGTCTTACTAGCGTAGGAGATGATATGAGAAACCTTGTCTATCCGCTGTCCTAAAACAGCCCCAACCACATAGTCACTAGCGTCACACATGATCTCGAATGGTAAAATCCAATCCGGCGGTTGAATGATAGGTGCTGAAACTAATGCTCCCTTGATCGTGTTGAAGACGTTGTGGCATTCTTTGGAGAATTAGAATGTAGCATCCTTGGCTGCAACTTCGTCAACGGTTTTTTATCTTTGATAAGTCTTTGATGAACCTCCGATAGAAGCCTGCATACCCTAAAGACTACGAATTTCTTTAACTGAAACCGGTGGAGGAAGTTTTTCGATTACCTTGATTTTGGTTTTATCTACTTCTATGCCTCTCGATAAGATCATATGTCCTAGAAAAATTCCTTCTTTCACTATGAAGTGGCACTTCTCCCAATTAAGAATGAGATTGACTTCCTCGCATTGCTGCAATATTCTAGAAAGGTTAAGAAGGAAATCATCAAATGTAAAGCCAAAAACGGAAAAAACATCCATGAAAACTTCCATAATAGGCTCAATTAAATCGGAAAAGATTGCCATCATGCAACACTGGAAACTAGCCGAAGCGTTGCAAAGGCCAAAAGGCATATGACGGTAAACGAATGTCCCATAAGGACACGTGAAGGTCGTCTTCTCTTGATCTTGAGGATGGATGGGAATCTAAAAGAAACCGGAGTACCCGTCCAAGTAACAGAAGTAAGTGTGATTCACTAAGTGTTCTAGCATTTGGTCAATGAACGGGAGAGAGAAGTGATATTTCCTTGTAGCCTTGTTGAGCTTGCGATAATCTATATATATCCTCCATCCCATGACCGCTCTTGTTGGAATCAGCTTGTTGTTCTCATTCTGTACTACTGTCATTCAACCTTTCTTTGGCACGACATGCACGGGGCTCACCCATTCGTTGTCCGAGATATGATATATGATACCTGCATTCAAAAGTTTTAGTATCTTCTTTTTTACTACCTCTTTTAAATTCAGGTTTAGCCTCCTTTGCGCTTCGATGGATGGTTTGTTGCCTTCCTCCATGAGAATTTGGTGCATGCATAATGAAGGGTTTAGTCCCTTGATATCATCGATGGTGTATCCGATCACTCTCCTATGCTTCCATAGGAAATCGAGTAGTTTTTGCGTCTCATCTATGCTCAAATTAGCATTCACAATAACGGGGTATGTATCTACATCCAAGGTACTCATACCGAAGAGAATAAGGGAGAGGTTTGAGCTCGAGTTTAGACGACTTCTCCACTACAAAATCAGCATGTGTTTCGCGCATTATCTCTTCGTGCGGGGCGTCTCGTAGTGCTTCAATAGCACTCATGAATTCTGCATAGACCTTGGCTTCTTTGTCGGTGAGTCTTGCATCCTTGCAAACTTGTGTGAAGCATCTCACAAGAGGGTCGGAGATACTTATTTGATCAAGCGTGTCATTCGTTAAGTCGTCCATCAAATCAACTCTTAAGCAAGATTCTTTGAAGGAAGAACCGTTCATGGAGCTGGACAAGTTGAATTCAATCTTCTCATCTCCGAAACATAGAGAGAGCTTTCCTTGTAGTACGTCTATCATGGACCTGCAGTAGCTAAGAAAGGTCTACCCAAAATAATAGGAACCTTAGCATCTTCTTCTATGTCAAGTACAACCAAATAAGCGGGTATACAAAAATGACCTACCTTGGTGGGAATATTTTCAACAATTCCCACCGGATATCTTACAGAATTATCTGGGAGTTTTATAGACATCTTGGTAGGTTTGAGATCTCCGACACTACAAAAACACATCCTGTTTGCAATGGATGGATCAATGGATCCGTCCGCTGATGAAAATTTCCAATGAATTGCAATGGATACCCGAGAACGTCCAACGGGCCGCCATCCATTGAAATCAGTTGCAACTATCAACGGATGGTCAATGGATCAATTCTGTCACTACCGTCCGTTGGAAAGCCATTAGAAAACCACAAAAATGGCCAACGGACATCCATCACCAAGTGTAACGGATGTCCGTTGGTATTGGCAATGGATGCCCATTGAAATTGATAATTTCGAGGGTTGCCAATGGAATAATTTCACGTGACCTTGCAACGAGCATCTGTTGAGGATTCCAACGGATGTTCGTTGAAAATAACACTATTTAATGATCAATATCAAGGTTTTCGCATCAAACCATCATCAACAAATATGTTTTCAACAAAATGGCATCTTCTTCAAATAGAGATATATATAGATCGAAAAAGTGGATGTATAGAAGAAAAGATCCTATAACCGAATAGATTACACAATAATTCTTACACGGATTGGAGCAATTCATGAGTTTTGCGCCGATGTAACCTTTGTGTCAAGAACGCGGGACAATATTATGTCCATGCAAAAGATGCAAAAACATGAAGTATCAAAGTCAATAAATTGTTTGCAAACATCTTTACAAGGTGGGTTTTGTAGAGAATTATGAAATTTGGTTATTTTACGGCAAAATTTGCGGTGTTAGTGATATTATGCAAGAAGCACAAGTAGAAAGAAATGAATAAGTTATTTATGAAGCATCAACGACCAATCCATATGTGGAAATGGTGTCAGATGCTTTTCCTAGAGTTTTTCATGCACAACCGCATGAAGAGATGTCGAACATCGATGCACGCTTATTTTTAAACCAATTGGATGTGACGAAATAGCCTATATAGGAAGGTTGTCGTGAAGGTCAGTCCCGCTTATCTTTATCTTCAAGATTGATGAGTATAAAAATAGACTACAATGTTGCTGAAAATTGCATGGATTCATTTTACAAAACCATGCGTGAATATTTACCAGAAAATAATCAAGCTCCCGAGACATACTACGAAACAAAAAATGTTTTGAAAGATTTGGAAATGCCACACGAGAAAATTAATGCAACATCCATCGAATGGTAAGGCTTTGAAAGATTTTAATGAAATATTTCCTGAGTTTACATATGAAACGAGAATCTTTTCTTGTGCACCGATGGTTTTAGTCCATATGAACAATTTGGAAATCAATATTCTCTGTGGCTGGTGATTTTGTCTCCGTATAATTTGCCTCCCATTATGTGTTTTAAAAGAGAAGTAATGTTTCTGATGTTGCTGATTCCAAGACCAAAACATCCAAAGAAAAGTTTTGATATCTTTTTGCAACCATTAATTCATGAATTAAGACATTTGTGGAACGTAGGAATTCTTGCTTATGACGTTAGGCAAAGCAAAATTTTACATTGTAAAGCGGTCTTATTGTAGACAATTAGCGACTTTCCTGCCTATGGAATGTTATCTGGATGGAGTACGCACGGGAGATTAGCATGTCCATATTGTATGGAGGATAGAGATTCATTTCGACTAGTACATGGTAAGAAACCATGTTGGTTTGATTGTCATAGAAGATTCTTCCTCGAGGACTTGCTTTCCGGAAAGATAAAAAACATTTCCAGAAGAACGTGGTACAAAAGAAGTGGAACCATGCATGCAAATCGGAACACAAATCATTTACAAAAGATTAAACACAATGGGCAATTTATAAGAATCGGTTGAATGTGGTGGAGATCGTGGGCATCATAAACCAAAAATCAAAGGTGAATGACATAACTGGTATAAACGTAGTATCTTTTGGGAACTACCATATTGGAAATTGATGATATTACGTCATGATTTAGATGTTATGCATATCGAAAAGAACTTTTTCGATAACATCATCAATAGTATTTTGAATGTGGCGGATAAAACTAAGGATAATATACAATCAAGAAAATATTTGAAGACAATATGTCGACGACTTGAGTTGGAATTAAGAGATGGAAGGTCACTTGTCCCTGGATTCAGATTGTCTGGGCCGGCGAAAACAACATTATTAAGGTGGTTAAAAGAAGACGTTAAGTTTCAAGATGGATATGCATCGGACATTGCTCAATGTGTGGATATTGTTGGTTCGAGGTTGTTCGGGTTGAAAAGTCACGATTGTGACGTTTTCATGCACTCACCCATTCCAATTTCATTTTCTAAGCTCTTACCATGGAATGTTCATGAAGTGCTATGCGGAATTAGCATATTTTTTCAGAGATATATGTTCAAGAAATTTAAAAAGGGATGACCTGAAATTAATGAAAACCAATATCTCTGAAGTATTATGTTCATCGGAAAAAGTTTTGCTATATTCATTCTTCGATGTAATGGAACATTTGCCAATACATTTACCAGATGAGGCAATACTCGGTGGGCCAGTTCAATTCAAATGGATGTATCCTTTCAAAATTTTTTTTCTTTCATTTAAAGAAAAAAGCAAAAAACAAATCAGCAGTTGAAAAATCTATTGTTAAACAATACTTGTTGGAAAAAGTTACATATTTCAGCACATTTTATTTTGAGTTGCTTATTCAGATGAAAGAACGATCTGTAGCGGATGATCACACAAACTATCTATATCGATATAATCCGCTGTTTAGAAAAGTTCTTGAGATGTTTACACTGATTGAATGTACAGGAGGTAAATCTGAGGAATATTGGTTAACACCAGAGGAGTATAATCACGTCCACACATATATATTACTAAATTGTCAAGAGCTATTACCTTTCGAAAGATACAAAACAATGAAAATCAATCGTTTTAATATATATGTGTATATATAAAATACTGACGTATTTTCATTATAGGATATTTGATGAAGAAGTAATTGGTACATATCCTCATCTAAACGCAGATGAACTCACAGAAATAAAAGTTCAATATTATGACTCGTGGTTGAGAGATTACGTAAGTACTCGTGTAGACATCTTATATATATTAAAACTAATTGCATTTATTATAAAGTATTCAATCGTTTTTATGTTATATAGGTGAAGTGTTCTGATGAAAGACTTCCAACGTGATTAAATTATTTGTCTAATGTTCCTGCACAAAATGTTATGTGTTGGCCAAATTTGTTTACTCGCGGCTACATGTTTCACACGTACGAACATGGAAAACATAGAAGCACATACAAGTATGTCGTTTGTGTTCATAGTGAAATAGAGGGTGATCACTTCTATGGTATTTTGCACCAAATCCTATAGGTGGATGATAACACGTTATCCATCGTAGTATTTATTTACATGTTTCTTAGGTTTAGTTTTGATTAGATTTCATGGATTTTACCGAGTTATTGAGAATATTCGAGGCTTTTATCTACATTTCGTGTTTTGTGTAGGAAATGAAGACATGAAGGAAAACACGAATGATTACGGCAATTCCAACCCAAAAACGTGTCAAAATGACAAGATACCTCATGTGCACGGCCAGGGAAGCAAACGGAACACTCAAACCTCGAGCGAAAGGAGCAAAAAGAGCAATTGCAAGTGTGCATGCTCGGGCTGTGTTTGTGCACCCGATCGGGCTG
>CM071867.1:33966796-34019444 GCA_036759665.1 Gynandropsis gynandra
ATCGAGAGATGAGTGACGTTGATTTCCTAGGTAGAGGATTAGATATTAGTTCCCCATCGATTGATACAAACCGACTTTTTGATCCTTAGAAACATCCATTGCATGTTCCGGTATTCCCGAAGCCCATGGTACTCTATCTTGTTGAGTCTAACTTCGTTATCCTTTATTATCTTTACCTTCCCGTCTCATAATCTTATATTGATCGATATTCTTCTCGTGAATTCTTAGTTCTAATGCTGCACTCAGTCCCCAGAGTTCGACCCTTGTACTACACAAACCATATACTTGCGGTAGAGTGGTCTTGGAAAAATTAAAACCTCTGATCCCACACATCAGTGGAATATCTCGGTCTCGTTGGGTTGAAGGTAACGCTTTTTAAATGTCAATGGTTCGATCCAACCATAGGATGTGGAATACGAAAAAATCGATGGGGAGGAATTAACATCTTCATCATTATTTATTTAACTTATTTTTTTATTTAGTTGTTAATTTGTCAAATCAATCTAAAAATGAATTATTTATAAATATAGACGGATATAACACATTAATTATAATATTTTTTAATTTTGTTTTTTTAATGTTATAACACATATTTTTTACCTTTCTTCAATGATAACATATCTTCATGTCGAACTTAGTGAATCTCAAATGGAACTTGATGCCTTTGAAAAAAAACTATGTGACATGGGCATATGATGCTACAATGCATCTAAAAGGCAAAAAATTCATTGTCACGATCAATAAAGATGATAATTTCTCAGAAGAGGGAAACGCAAAAACCATGGTATTTTTACGTCATCATATTGCCGATGGATTAAAGAATAAATATCGAACAAAAGAAGATCCCGCAAATTTATGGGAATCTCTTAAAGACCGATTTGATCACCCAAAGGCAAAGAATGATTTGTTGAATCTGAGATTCCAAGATTATAAATCCATGGACGAATATCATTTTGCGGTGTTCAAAATAATCTCTAGGATGAAACTATGTGGAGAAAAGATAAGTGATTATGATAAGCTGGAGAAAACATTATAGATATTCCATGTTGATAATGTAATTTTACAATAAAAATATTGTGCGAAAGATTTTCGACCTACAGCGAGTTGTTACAGCTTCTCCTTGTTGCAAAACAACATAACGAGCTATTAATGAAAAATCATCATGATCGTCCCACTTTTTCTACGCCATTTTATGAAACGAATGCAACTTTGTCAAATTATAACCACTGGCATGGTCGTGGACATGGTCGCGGTTGTGAAAATGGATATGGTAGAGGACAAGGTCGGAGCAATCCACCAAATAATTTCCATCATGGAGAAAATAAAAGGAAAGATATCAAGTGATTGAAAAAGAAAAGGTGGCTAAAAAGCGAAAAGATACAATATGTCATCGATGCGGTATGAATAGACATTGTCCCAAGTGTGTACACCAAGACATTTTGTTGATTTATACCAGAAGTCACTAACGGATAAAGGAAAAAATGTTTAAACAAACTTTGTATCTGATGTTCTCGATGATTTTTTGGATGACGACAAGGGTGGAATGCACCTAGACATTACAATTTTTGTGTATCAACCTGACAATGAAGATGAGGAAAGAAAATGAGATATCAACATGAATTTCTTTTGTTATCATTGTCTCATTTTAAGACTTAGCTTGTTTTATTATTTTGGATGTATTTTTCTTTCTTTGTTTTTTCAATTATCTTTTATTTTAATATTTTGTTACACCGTTATAAATTATATGCGATGTTTGCTTCATATTTTTAGGTTCATTCGTATCTTTATCGGATCAAAGTAATACAAAATATGTTACGATCAAATATCAATGATGGAGACATATGTATTACCGATTATGCTACAACGCATTCCATATTGAAACATCAAAAGTATTTCTCTAAGTTCAGAATATATGAATCTAGTGTCAATACTATATCTAGAAGTGCAAAAATAATTAAGGGATGTGGAGAAGTAAACTTTAAAATATCCGGGGGAACAAAATTCATTATACAAGATGCATTGTTCTCTCCACAATCCCAAAGAAACTTATTGAGTTTCAAATATATTCGGCAAAATGGTTATCATTTAAAAAAAACGAATGATGAAAATCGTGGATATCTTTATATCACGACAATGGTTTCTAGAAAGAAAACTTTTGTGGAAATATTACCAGCTTTATCCTCTAGATTAAATTTCATAAAAATAAGAATGGTGGAATCATATGCCACATTCAACCCAAAATATGACGACATGTTTAAGATTTGGCATGCTCGATTGGGTCACCCTGGTTCAATAATGATGCAGAGAATCATAGAAAATTCTAATGGTCATCCATTAAAATATGAAAAGATATTTCAATCTCATGAGATCGCATGCAGTGTTTATTCTCAAGGAAAAATGATAATGAAAGCATCATTGGTCAAATATGGAAATGAATCAACATCGTTTTTAGAACAATTACATGGGGATATATATGGACCTATTCATCTACCAAGTAGACCATTTCGATACTTTATGATATTGATCGATGCTTTAAGCAGATTGTCACATGTTTTCCTATTATCAACCCGGAATGTTGCATTTGCGAGATTTCTTGCTCAAATAACAAAATTACGAGCTCAATTCCTTGATTAACCTATAAACAAAGTGAGGCTTGATAACGCTAGTGAATTTAATTTTCAAGCTTTCCATGACTATTGTACATCGATTAGTATTGAGATTGAACATCACGTACCGTATATTCATACACAGAATGGTATGTTATAGTCATCGATTTAATGTCTCCAAATTATTACTCGACCATTGCTAATGAAAACAAAACTCTCTATTTCTGCTTAGGGACATGCCATTTTACATGTTGTACACTAATTCAAATAAAGCCAAGTGCTTATTATAAATATTCTCCATTACAATTAGCAAATGACCAAGAACCAAATATATCTCATCTATGAGTATTTGGTTGTTCCATATATGTTTCGATTGCTCCACTGCAACGGACAAACATGGGTCCACAATGCAGATTGAGAATTTATGTTGGATATAATTCACCATCTATCATTAGATATCTTGAACCAAAAACTAGTGATGTCTTCATAGCTTGCTTTCCCGATTGTCATTTTAAAGAGAATGAATTCCCACCGTTTGGAGGAGGAATAAGACAAACCTCACAAGATTTAACATGAAAAACACAATCATTGTTATATCTTGATCCTCCTACAAAACAATGTAATACGAAAGTACAAAAGATTACACATTTGCAAAATATTCAAAGTCGAATTCCACATGGGCTCAATGATATAGCTCGCATTACAAAATCATGTATCTGCTGCAAATACACTTGCTCGTATAGAATACCAAAAGGTGATGCATGTGAAAGAATTTCAAATGAGTCTATAACACTCTTGAAGCGTGAACGACCACTTGGTTCTAAAGGTAAAGATCCTCGAAAGAGAAACAAGTTTGATAATGATGTTGACTCTCAGATCATAACACTACAAAAAAACACCCAGTTTGCAACGAACGGATCAACGAATCTGTCCGTTGATGACCTTTTGCAACGGATACCCGAGAACTTTCAACGGGCTGTCATTCGTTGCAATCCATTGTAGCTATCAACGGACGGTCAACGGATAATGTCTGTTGCTACCGTCCAATGAAACACCGTTAGAAAACCACAAAAATAGACTAACGGATACTCGTTCCCACTATAACTGATGTCCGTTGGTATTGGAAATGGATGCTCGTTGAAAGTGGTAATTTCAAGGACTGCCGTTGGAATATTTTCACGTGACTTCGCAATGGGCATCCTTTAATTATTCCAACAGATATCCATTAGAAAACACTATTTAATGATCAATATCAAGGTTTTAGCATCAACCATCAACAACACATGTATTTTCAATAAAATATTTTCTTTTGAAAATAGAGATATATATAGATAGAAAGAATGTATGTATAGAAGAAAATATCCTATAACCGAAGAAACTACGCAAAATTTCTTACACCGATTGGATCAATTCATGAGTTTTACGTCGATGCAACCTTTTTGTCAAGAACGCAGGACAATGTTATGTCCATGCAAAAGATGCAAGACCATGAAGTATCGAAATTAAAAAATTGTTTGCAAACATCTTTACAAGGTGGTTTTTTGTAGAGAATTACGAAATTTGGTTATTCACAGGGAAAATTGCGGTGTTAGAGATATTATGCAAGAAGCACAATTAGAAAAAAATGAAGAAGTTATTTATGAAGCATCAACGACCAATCCATATGTGTAAATGGTGTCAAATGTTTTTCCAAAAGTTGTTGAACAAATGAATGAAGAGATGTCGAACAATGAGGCACGCCAACTTATTAGATTCGGCGAAACAACCTATAGATGAAGGTTTTCGTGAAGGTCAGTCTTGCTTATCTTTATCCTCAAGATTGGTGAGTATAAAAACAGACTACAATGTTGCTGAAAATTGCATGGATTCATTTTGCAAAACCATGCGTGAATATTTACCAGAAAATAATCAAGCTCGCGAGACATATTACGAACCAAAGAATGTTTTAAGAGATTTGGCAATGCCATATGAGAGAATTGATTTTTGTAGAAACAGTTGCATGTTGTTTTGGAGAAATGATAAAGACTTGTTGGAATGCAAATTTTACGGTGAAGCAGATTTCAGCCAAAAAACTATTTTCACGTAAATATGTACCATACAAAAATATGTTCTATATGCCTTTAGCAGAGAAGGTTATTTGAATCGAAAAAAACTGTTTGGGCAATGAGATGGCACGCAGAACATTTGACGGGCGAAGGGATAATGCAACATCCTTCGGATGGTAAGGCTTGGAAAGATTTCAATGAAATATTTCTTGAGTTCGCATATGAAATGAGAAATGTTTATCTTTGCATGTGCACCGATGGGTTTAGTCTATATGGACAATCTTGAAGTCAATATTCTCTATGGCCGGTGATTTGTCTATGTATAATTTGCCTCCTGATATGTGTTTGAAAAGAGAGGTAATGTTTCTGACGTTTCTGATTCTAGGACCAGAACATCTGAAGAAAAGTTTCGATGTCTTTTTGTAGCTCTTAATTTATGAATTAAGACATTTGTGGAACGAAGGAATTCTTGCTTATGATCTAAGTACGAAGCAAAATTTTTACATTGAAAGCGTTCTTGTTATGGACACTTGGCGACTTTCCTGATTATGGAATGTTATCTGGATGGAGCACGCACGAGAGATTAGCATGCCCATATTGTATGGAGGATGCAGATTCATTTTGACTAATGCATGGTACGAAACCATGTTGGTTTGATTTTCATAGAAGATTTTTTCCTCGTGGACATGCTTTCCGGAAAGATAAAAAAACATTTTCAAAAGAACATGGTACAAAGGCACCATGCATGCAAACCGAAATGCAAATCATTTACGAAAGATTGAACACAATGGGCAATTTACAAGAATCGATAGAATACAATGGAGATCATGGGCATCGTAAACCAAAAGGCCAAGGTGAATGGCATAACTGGTATAAATGTAGTATCTTTTGGGAACTACCAATTGGAATTGATATTACGTCATAATTTAGATGTAATGCATATCGAAAAGAACTTTTTCAATAACATCATCAATATTGTTTTGAATGTGGCGGGGAAAACTAAGGATAATATACAATCAAGAAAAGATTTGAAGACAATATGTCGAAGACCTGAGTTGGAATTAAGAGATGGAAGGGCACCTATCCCAATATTCAGATTGTTTGGGTCGATGGTTAAAAGAATACGTTAAGTTTCCAGATGGATATGCATCAAATATTGCTCGGTGTATGGATATTGTTAATTTGAAGCTGATCGGGTTGAAAAGTCGTGATTGTCACGTTTTAATGCAGCGACCCATTCCAATTGCATTTGTTAAGCTCTTACCACATAATTTTTACGATGTGCTATGCGAAATTAGAATATTTTTCACAGATATATGTTCAAAAATTTTAAAAAGAGATGAATTGGAATTAATGAAAAACAATATCTCTGAAGTATTATGTTCATTGGAAAAAGTTTTTCCGTCTTCATTCTTTGATGTCATGGAACATATGCCAATACATTTACCATTGAAAGGTTTTTCTTTCATTTAAATAAAAAGGCAAAAAACAAAGCAGCGGTTGAAGGATCTATTGTTAAACAATACTTGTTGGAAGAAATCACATATTTCAAGATATTTTATATTGAGTCGCATATTCAGACGAAAGAAATCCATGTAGCGGATGATCACACAAACTTTCTATATCAATATAATTCGCAGTTTGGGACAATTCCTGAGATGTTTACACCGATTGGATGCACATGAGGTAAATCCGAAGAATATTGGCTAACACTAGAGGAGTATAATCATGTCCACACATATATATTACTAAATTGTCAAGAGCTATTACCTTTTGAAAGGTACAAAATAATGAAAATCAATCTTTTAAACACAATTAATATATATATAATATTAACATATTTTTATTACAGGACATTTGATGAAGAAGTATTTGGTACACATCCTCATCTAAACGCAGATGAACCCACAGAAATAAAATTTCAACATTTATGGCTCATGGGTGAGAGATTACGTAAGTACTCGTATGTACGTCTTATATATATTAAAATCAATTGCGTAGATTATAAAGTATTCATTTGTTTTTTTATGTTATATGGGTGAAAATATTATGATGAGAGACTTCCTACGTGGTTAAAATATTTGGCTAATGGTCATGCACGAAATGAAATGTGTTGACCAATTTTGTTTACTCGGGGCTACATGATGCGTGTCAAAGTTAAAAAAAAATTAACCTAAACTACCCGCAAGTGCACGACACGTGTGTAGTACTTTCGGTGTCGATCCCACAGGGACTACGCAACACAACCTCTCAAAATACGAATCAAACTTGCAAACGAACGAATATTTTTTGAGAATGAAATACTAAAAACAAATAAACAAACGAGTTGTTAACAATGAGACAAACGTTCTACGAATCCGGTTTCACCACAAGACTACCGAAACCAACAATCAACCTATCTAATCATGCAATCCCGATGAAGTCATCTAAGGCAGACGATCCTAATATGATATCTACCTTACCTCAAGACATAGACACGTGATCTAGTCAAGTTATCCCCTACTTTCATGGCCGACACCTTTAACTAAACCCATAAGATCTGTGATTCATCCGTTTTACCCTCAACCGTTGCTACCCTACTTTCGTGGCCTAACCTTAGTTGTTCTAAACCTGATCTTCTAGGACTAGAATTCTCCTTTCGGTCCTTTTCCTAATCCCTAACACATGCATCTACTTGGCCTTTGTAAATACAAGTCATTCAAGCTCTCAGACAAAGAATAGATAAACGAAAACAGGGAATTGCATTCACAGATAAATCAAGGTGGTTCCGGGATAGCCATGGGCGAATCCCTTCTCCTAGAACAAAACAAACTACTCGCTCATGCGTTCAAAAGCAAACAAAATAATTGAAGCAGAAAGTATAAAGAACATGAAAACCAAACGAAACCGAAGTCTTGAATTGATCTCCAATGCTCCTTGAATGTCTCATTCGCAAAAGTCTCCTTCTTCTTCGATTCTCTCTCTACTCTCTCTCTTCGATTCAAAACTGAAAACTAACTATCTCACTGAACTCCTCCGACCCCTAGCTCCTCTTCTTCCTTTTCCTTCTTCTTTTCTTTCCTTTTCTCCTTGTTTTTCCTTTTGGCCGTTCAGTTCTTTTCCTTTTGTTGCAGCAGCCACCGTTTTTGCCTTTTCATGAGTTTTCCATTCTTGATCAAGTTGGGCAATGTTTCCATTCCTTTCTCCAGTAAAATGTCTCTTATTCCTCTTCTCTAAAGTTGTTTTCCTTTTTGTATAAGTCACCAACAAGTTCCTTTTCGTGTTTAGATGAATATCCTTTTTTGGTTGTTGCAGGTGACGGACGCGACCCGCGCGGGCTGAGTGTGTGCCCTGGGCAGGCGTGGCGTGCTGGTCACGATGTCAATAAGCCCTCCCCGCACGGGCTAAGGAGTGACCCGAGCGGGCTGGGTGTCATGGTGAAGCCCGACCATGTTGATAGCTTGCTCGACTCGTGCTCAATTTGCTGGACCAATTGCCAAACCAAATGCCCCACGCGGGCTAGGGAGTACTCGATGTTAGTACTTTGTCTCGTGTAAGTATTTTAGCTCCAAAATGAACTGAATTTGCATTACAACCTGTAAAGATACGAAAACATGAAAACGAGTAAAAAAGATACAAAATCATACGTAATAATCGTATCTATATCATAAACATCCCTTAAATCCTACGAGAAATACGTATAAAGATGAGATGATCACTACACATTCCAGACGTACGAACACGGAAAACATAAAAGCACATACAATTACGGCGTTTGCGTTAATAGTGAAATAGAGGTTAATAACTTCTACGATATTTTGCACCAAATCCTACAGGTGGAATATCTCGGTCTCGTTGAATTGAAGATTATGATCCCAACTGTAGGACATTGAATACGGAAAAATCGATGGGGAGGAATTGACTTCAATCTGGGACGATAATATGGTAAGTATGATCAATTCATCACAATAGATCAAGCAGATCAAGTATTTATGTGCAATATCCAACAACATTGAAACGTCGAAGAGAGGAGTGGTGGGTCGTAGTAAAAATCAAGCCATGAGGAACTATAAGCATAGATGAAAAAGAAGATCCGTTGCAAACAGAACATCCGTAGCCGATTTGTTAACTAATAAAGACAATCGGGAGGAGATTCTCGCAAGAACTGATATAGACGGAGAATACATACGTGATTATGAAGACGATGAACCGAATGATGCAGAAAATGAAAACAGTGATGAATTCAATGAACAATTGAAGAAAGACTCGCTAATCAAAGAATCTACCGAAGAAGAAATGTAGATTCTATAATATAATATATAAATTATGTGTTAACTTTTGTTTTGTTTACTTCATATCGTCTAATTTCAACGTGCATCCGTTGAGATTGCCAACGGATGCCCGTTGAAATACTAAATCATATTCGACACTTGGCAAAAATTTCAAGGTTTTTCATATTGTCAATGGGTATCCATTGGTAAATTGTAACGGATGCCCGTTGCGAGGGAGCTCAACAGACAACGTTTGACACTTTTGCAAGGCATTTGTTGCCAATTAGCAACGGAAGCGTGTTGCAAAATGTAAACATGGCTATTCTACACTATGATTGTTTCCAACGAGCATCTGTTTTAAATTGTAACGGATGCCTGTTGCCTGAGGAGACGTACAATCGTTTTAGCGTCAGTAGCCTCGAGAGTACGCATTTCCAACGAGCATCCATTGGCATTTCCAACAGATGCCCATTGGAAACACAGAATGTTGTGTCAACTAATAGCATCCATTGAGTGGACATTTTTTCCAACAGGCATCTATTGGCATTTCCAACGGATGCCCGTCGAAAAATTATGTATATTAAACCTTGAACAGTTTCATTTTCAACACAAATCTAAATCAAAATCCTCTCAAATCTTACAAATCTATCACACAAAAACACTTCTAAACACAAAACACAAAATGAGGGCTAGACGATTTGTAGGATGTGGTGGTATGTTGGCGGGCTCAGAGGGAGCTCCACCCGCGCCTCCACCGCCACTATATCGGTCTCTTTCACCAATATCGGTACCGTCGATATTTGAGGAAGATGACGATATGGTGGATATAGACGCCTTGATCAATAATTTCGATAGGCATCTCACCCTTCTAATTATCGATCTCGATCGCCATGACAAGACGTTATGGTAAGAATTCAAATTGTGAATTTATATTTTTTAATTATAAATATTATCTAAATATTTTATTTTCATGTGCAGGTTTGATGCAGATGATGTTCTAAAACATTCGAACAACAACATCATCGATGGATCGCTACAGGATCGTCTTTATTATTCCTGGCAGGTGACGCCAGAAGTTTTACACCGTCGATGGTGTACTTTCATCGTAAATTAAAAATACAACAAAATTTGTATTTAAAATAAGTAATTAAATTTATGCTAAACTAATTTATTATAATTTATTTTGCAGCACGCATACAGATGGTGCAAGAAGGATATGTTGTGCATCTACACAGTTTGGATGCACGACATGAAAGCCCAAATGCGCTTGATGATGAACAACGCCAAGTGCAACTTCGTCAAGAAGAAATGCCAAACCGACATGGGCAACGGACGAGGTATTCAACCAACTCATTCAATATTGGGAGTCTGTGGACTTCAAGGCCAAGAGCGAGAAGGCCAAGAAATGTCAATATGGCGAGAAAGTTCCCCGAGATGGTCTGCATCGCCATATTTCGGGATCAAATTCATTCCCGAAGAGAAATAAAGAATTGGTAAATTTCTTTTAGTTATTATTTAAATTTTTTGTTTTTTTACAATATTTATATAATTATATTTATGTTATATAATAGATGCAAAGAATAGAAAGAGAACCGACTCTTCTTGAGCTGGTTGTAGAAACCCACGCCTAGAAGAAACCGGTTGTCGGGGAAGAGAGCAACGAACCTGAACTCGTCGACCCTCGAGCGGAACGAACCGTGAAAGCTGTGACGAATAAGATCACACAGTAATCACAAGCTTGTGATTCAACTCTTGACGTGCTCAGTCCTTTACAAAAAGACATAATTTATTTGGAGGTAAAGAAAAAAATTATTATTTGTAATTCGATGAGTAAATAAAATATTTTCTAACGATTCTAAGTCTAGATTTTTCTATTTTGTAGTCGGTTAGACCATATAAGGGGCGTCCATATGGTCTCGGTGCGCTTAAAAAAAAAGAATATAGCGTCATAGAATTGCTAACCTGTCAAGCGTAACAACCGCAACATCAGACAGGGGAAACAACACCGTGTCAAGATCCGGTTATCGATTCAGATGCAACGCCTTCTTCACGAGGTGCTGGCGACCACGGGGATGAATTCGACGCCAAAAATTTAGATGATATATAATAGAAATTATGTTTTTATTTTTTTAAGAACTCTTTTTAATAAATTAAGGTTTTTTAAATTTATTTTAATTTTTGTTTTTTTAAATTTTTCGTAAAAAATTCCAACGGATTCCCGTTGACAGTTTTAAAAAATTGTAACGGGCATCCGTTGGAATTCAAAATTCTCATCATTTTGCAACAGACGTCTGTTTCCATTTCCCACCAACCGACCACCGGGCATCCGTTGCAACCTTTCAATTCCCGTGGATTTTTCATATCAATGGATGGGCAACGGATATCTGTTACAAATTGGTAACGGGCATCCATTGTCGATATTGTAACGGTCATCTTTTACAATCTACCAATGGAATTTTCTGTTACCCGTCAGTTGGAATATCGTAACAGATCTTGATTTTCAACGAGCGATTCCCAACAGCTCTCGATTTGTTGTCGTCGGTTGGGAATCGCTCATTGCAACGAAAATTTGGCGATTTCTAACGGAATGAAAATCATAAAATAGTTTTTTTGTAGTGATAGAACATCAAAATAATTTGGCGATCCGTTGTCGTTTTTTTTTTTTTTTTGTAGTGAGAGAACATCAAAAAAGAAACAAACGAGGAAGATGTTCTTCAGAATGAAAATCATAAAAATAATCATGAGCATAAAGAGAACAGTGAGATTTACATTAACTATATCTATGATGAAAAGATTATAAGAAGAGATGAAATAAATGACAATTATAGAATATTCTCTTTCTCCGTATCAAAAGAAATTGAAAATGATAGTGAAGATCCAAAACCAACGTCAGTGTTAGAATGTCAAAAGAGACATGATCAGATAAGATGGAAAAAATCTATGCAAATATAATTAGACTCATTAGATAAAAAAAAGTATTTGGACTCATCGTTCAAACTCCCAATGGTGTTAAACCGGTTGGATGGAAATGGATTTTTGTACGAATGAGAAATGAAAATAATGACGTCACGAGATATAAGGCACGCTTTGTCGCACAAGGATTTTCCGAGAGATCTGGAATTGATTATGAGGAACCATATTCCCCTGTTATGGATGTAGTTACATTTAGATACTTAATGAGTTTAACAACATCCAACAACTTAAATATGTACCTTATAGATGTGGTTGCGACATATCTATATGGATCTTTGGATAATGATATATGCATAAAAATCCCTGAAGGATTAAGAATATCGAAAACATCAAACTCAAAACCTAAAAAAATGTGTGCAATCAAATTGCAACCATCTTAATATGGATTGAAATAATCTGGACGTATGTGGTACAATCGTCTAAGTGAATATCTATTAAAGAGGGGACTTGTGAATAACCTGAAATCTTGTAGAAGATAGACTATTGAATCGATATTTAAAAGACCAGACGATATCAAACAGTTATGTTATTTACTTGTCAATCTTTAGGTACACTTGTTGGTTTCTACAATGTACTAAAGACCTCCACGGATAACTCCCCCTGAGTTAGACGTGTAAATACAACCACCACTGTTTTCACTCACCACCCAGTATCCAATTAGGTACACCTAAAAACCTTGAACTCCCCTGTTCACTGTTTTCTGTACCTCAACAATACTGACCAATTAAGTACACCTAAAACCTGAACTTCCTTGTTTTGTGTTTTGTGTACTCGGATAAACTCTCTCGATTCGTTGATCATCATCCTTCATTTCAGATCAACTTATCTGCCCTTTCTCTCGGCTCAGCAACCACCACCGGTTATTTCGCCGCGCCGTCATGCTGAAATCTCTTCAGCTTTGAATCCGGTCGATTCTCTCGGTTCCTCAATCTTCTCCTCGATCTTCTCATTGACTTGCTCCAGTCTCCTTTAATTTGAAATCTCTTCAGCTTTGAATCCGGTCGATTCTCTCGGTTCCTCAATCTTCTCCTCGATCTTCTCGTTGACTTGCTCCAGTCTCCTTTAATTTGAAATCACCTCCCTTAGTTTTCTCATCTCGTTGACTTGCTCCAGTCTCCAATTGGAGACGGAAATTATACACCCGTCTCCAATTGGAGACGGAATTTATTACCTGTCTCCAATTGGAGACGGAATTTCGGCGCCCGTCTCCAAATTTTAATCACGTTCGAGCGAATCCCCTTCCTCCTCACGCTGCAATCCATCCCATATCCTTCCTAAGTCGCCGCCGTTCGTTTCTCTCTCATCTCCTTCCTAAGTCGCCGCCGTCGTTCCCCTCCCGACCCCTCGTCGCCGCCGTTCGCTTCTCTCGCCGTGCTCGCCTCGTTCCCCTCCCATCCCCTCGTCGCGCCAATCAAGGTAAGCGCTTCCAGCCATGAAATCGGTTCCTGCAGTGAATGTGTGTGTGTATATGTGGTTATATGTGGTTATGTGTATGTGTATATGTATGTGTATGTGTATGTGTATATGTGGTTATATGTGGTTATGTGTATGTGTATATGTGTATATGTGGTTATAGAAATTAGACGTTAGAATGTGTATATGTGGTTATAGAAATTAGACGTTAGAATGTGTATATGTGGTTATAGAAATTAGACGTTAGAATGTGTATATGTGGTTATAGAAATTAGACGTTAGAATGTGTATATGTGGTTATAGAAATTAGACGTTAGAATGTGTATATGTGGTTATAGAAATTAGACGTTAGACGTTGATGTTAGAATTATGTTAGCGGTTCTATGACGTTAGGATTCATCGTTGAAATGATGTTAGCGGTTAGACGTTAGAATGATGTTAGCGGTTAGAGGTTAGAATTTAGAAATGTACGTTGACAATATTTTGTTTTTACATTTCAGTATGTCACGACGCGTTGGAAGAGGCGGTAAAACGAGAAACCGCCCTCAATCCGAGGAAAGTGGTAACATTTCGTCTCATTTCCCGACATTCCAATTCGGGATATGATGATTACATGAATCCACATTTGTTCCGAAACACTGGATCGACACAATCGGGGCAATATATGCCGTATTATCCGCAAATGCAACCACCACCAGATCACGTTCAGCATGCCGATCCACATATATACGAGGAACCAACAGTGGAAGAAATTTTAGCAATGGATGAAGAGCGACGGAAGCTTCCTCTTATAGACCCTGATTCAAAAAGCGGCGCACAATGGTACGTATATTCAATTTCAAATCTCAACTATAAATAATTAACTAAATGTTAATTTATCCGTAATTGTGATTTGTAGGTTTGGCATTAAGCAACTTAATCGGCAAATAACACTTACGATAAAAGCTGATTTTGATCGGTTCTGTTACAATTGGACACATACCGATCCAGAAATTAAGGAACGATGGTGGAAATCATTTGTGGTAAGTTTTAAACAATTTTAAATTTTATCAATTAATTTACATTACAATTTAAATTTAATAAGCTTATTATTATTTCAGCAAAAATATTATTGGAATCCTGCCATTACCAGACTAGTAAAGTCCGAATTTGAAAAAAATGCGACACTGCGTCTCAAGTTTATCGTAGGTATATGTCACGCAAACCGATATACAAAAGGAAAACCTATATGGATGTCGGAAGATATTTGGAATCAGATGTGCGCACTTTGGGATTCCCCAGAATTTAAGGCAAAGAGCGAGCGAGCAAGTCAATCCCGACGTTCTGATAGAGCGGGATACGGGATGAGCGTGCACACGGCAGGATCTCGTTCTTTTGCGGAAGTATACGAAGATCTGGTAAGTTTTATTCAACTTTATGCATTTATATAAAATTTACATTTTATTAAACTAAGTCTTTTTTATTTTTTTCAGGCGAAAGAGAAGGGATACGAACCATCATATATAGAATTGTTGGAACGTACACACGTTAGGAAGTCAGATGGTTCATGGGTGGATCCTAAGGCGAAAACCATTAACGATGAAATTCAAAACATTGCATCGGAGCGAGTATCGCAAATTCCACCGAGAGAAGACGGCTCACAAACTACTCTTACTCAGGAAGAGTACAACGAGTTGTATCTCGAGGTAATAATTACATTCTACTATGATCTAATTTCATTATTTAGAAATGTTATTAATTCTCGGTATTTGTTTTACAGCAAGTTACGCCCTACAAAGGTCGTATCTTCGGACTTGGAGCAATGTCCTCAAAACATTCAACTTCATCCAAAGGTAAACAAAAAGTGGATTACGAGCTCCGACAACAAATGGACGAAAGGTTCCAAGAATCCGACAGGCGCGTAGAACAAACACTAAAGGAGGCTGAACTATTAAGAAAAGAGAATGAACGATCAAAAAAGCATGCTGAACGAACAGATAGGCGTATGGATAAGCTTCTGCGCATGATGAAAGCGCAAATGCCTAACATCGATTGGGATGCAATTCAGAGCAGTGATTCCGACGAGGAGTAATCGGACGGCTTAGGATTATATGTAATCGGATTAATGTAATGTAATAGAACTTTTAAAAATATGTAATCGGAATGTAATGTAATCGAACTTTTAAAAATATATAATCGGAATGTAATGTATACTAATATTTATCTTTTAATGTAATCGATTAAATTTAAAAATTTTTAATTTTTTTTTATTTTTTTTTAAATTAGTAACGGATTGGAGACTGAAAAAAATTGGAGTCGCGCGATTGGATACTACCACTGGTCGTCTCTAATCCGTCTCTAAACTGGTTTCTGGTTTAGATGGGAATCGATTTTTCGGTTCCTAAAACCTGTTTTTCTTGTAGTGAATACATTAACTATATTAATTATATATATATAAGTCATTAATAATATTAAGTATATCATAATTATATGATATTCATATAACGTATGTTTTATATTTTGTAATATATGTATATCGATGATTAATTTTAACATATTTAATAATATATTCTTCTTGAATAATATTTTTAGTCTTTCATTATGTTTTATCCGCGTTTGTCATTATCCAAAAAGCCCTTTAAATTAAAAATTATTCTAATTCTTTGCTTGCAGCTTTATTATTATAACATTCTATTTTTTCGCTGAAATGTGTCCATCACTATTTTTCTTTATATTAAGTTTCTAATCATAAATAAAAAAAGAATTCATGAAATTATTCAAAAAATTTATTTTAAATTTATAGAATAAATTTATAAATGAATTTTATATATTTATTTAAAATTTTTATTTTTATTTTATTATATATCAATTTGAAAATAATTTAAAATTTAAAATTTTAAAAATAATATATTATTTAAAATGATAATAAATTAATAAATAAATATGTAAGAGTAGCTTATATATTTTTATATTAATTTGAAATAAATTTAAAACTTATTAAGATATTTTTAATAAAAATATTTTTTCACCGAAAAATTATATAATATATCGAACATTCACTAATTAAATTAATAAAAGTTATTATTATTTTTTACTTTCTAATGAAAAACATGAAGGAAGAGTTCTAGATAATGTATAATGATACCAATAATATTAAAAGCGAGATAAAAACGACTAACAGTTAATTCTTTTCTTGCAAAATGTCTTTGGTTTTTATTTCTTTTCGAATCTTCTAATATTTTTAAAAACTATCGGTTTAGGACTTATAAAAATTTATTAATATTTCTCCATTTTTATATATGTCGTTGATTCTTTCAAGCAAATGTAATCTCTTGTCAAACGTTCACCTTGATAACTTAAAGTATTTGTAATTCTAATTGATGTTGATCTATATCACTTACATGAACTCTAATTTATTGGATGAGATCAGACAATGTGGTTGTTGTTTATTCTCAATTAATTTCTCGTACAGAAAACAATTATCTGTAATAAAATAAAGATTATCTATCCAATACCTTGTAAACATCTATAAATGATATAACAGGGTTTAGACGCCGGAACAATAATTCTCATAGAGAGTGGACATTTGAACATGAGCAAAAATCGAAGAAAACGAAGGAATAGCTAGTTTCTCTTATAAACATGATAAATTCAAAATTCAAAATTAAAATAAATCATTAATTTTATTCAAACCCTTTAAGAATTCTCCCAAAACTTACTGACTATAAAAACCTAAACATATATATTTATATATACAAATTTATGCAAAATCCCAAAAAGTATTGAGAACAATTTATCATTGCTAATAATAAATCATCTAATAAACAATAATCGTTATCCGTCTTTTTTTTCCAAGATCGATTTACTGATCCTAATCATTTGGTTAGCTTAATTTTATTCATTTTGAGATAATATAATTAAACAAATCTACAGAGGAAGATGACAGACGAAGTTCAGACAAATTTTTACGCACAAAAACATCTAACATTACAATCTCGAAAATTAGTCTTCTAATGTAATTGTCCTTTAGTGCTACCATATTGAATCGCCCATCTAAGATTGTTCCGAGTCTCAAAAGCGTTTAGTTATAATGGCTAAACGTGTCTTTTTTTCACAAGTAATTCAGTATTTTGTAAAATTTGTCATCTTATCTATTGATATGGACATTTAAAAAAAAATAACGGTCGCTATCGTTCGTAGGGTATGCAAAAGAAGTTACTTGCATGGCACTCACGTAATCTTATCCATGCACATCACGTTCCGTACACTTATCTATAAATACTAGGGCTTTGTTCACGAGTTATTCACTACTCTCACACACACTCTCAAAATGGGAACTCAAAGGTCACTTGTATTAAGTGCCCTAATCTTCATAATCTCACTAACCCTAGCAATTTCGAGGCCTATTTCGGATGAAGATTTGGGGGTTTTGATCGGACCTTTCGAACCAGATGGATCTGGAGACACTTCTCCTTCTCATTCTTCATCTCCTTCTCCACCTGCTTCTCCATCCGAGGCTGAGCTTAAATGTCCTTTCTCAAATTCCTTCAGCCGTGCTAGTTTCCCTCCGGATTTCATCTTCGGCACTTCTACCTCTGCTTTTCAGGTATATATATTATCTATCGTCAAATGAGTTCAGAATAATATATATATATATATATAAATTCACGATATTTTATATTTTAGTTAATGTATACATATAGACTTCTTAGAGCTTATATAATTAACAATATTGGTTTGCAAGTCAATTTACCAAAATGTTGGAATTAAATCTAAGCTATTACTTCTTACGACATTCAATAAGTACTTTAATAACCTATTTATGACTTAGATTCAAGTATATACATTTCAAATTTGATCTTTATTGGTTTTCCTGAGACCTATTAATATGACAAATATACGATATGTTTTAGGTCGAAGGAGCCAAAAATGGTCTCGGAAGAGGGTTAACTACTTGGGATGATTTTACTCACAAATACGCAGGTGGGTTTCTCACTTTGATCTTTTTAGTTAGAACTTGGACTTAACCATTATGGGAACACAATTAACGAAGTTAATCCAACGAACACTCGATTACAGAGTAATTGGTGCATAAAGGGTACTGAAAACACATGGATAAGTATAAACAATGTTCATTTGTTCCTTGAAAACATTGCAGATAAGGTAACTGATCGAGCAGACGCAGACATTGCGACAGATTCTTACAATCGCTACAATGTATGTCTTAATGTTATCGATTAATCATCATCATAACTATGTAGTACGTTACATATAAAGATAACCTAATGTTGTTTTGAAATGTTTTTCTTTTTCAGGAAGACATCGCTTTAATGAAGGAACTCAACACTAATGGATACAGATTATCAATCTCGTGGACGAGGATTCTTCCTCGTAAGTCCTTATAAATCTTTTTTCATAAAGAAGTACAAAAAAAATGTGTATGTAAGTATATATTTTGATGCTAGAGAATCCTGAACTTTGGTATTACAAATTCAGATGGGCGAGCGGACAAAGGCATAAACGAGGACGGGATCAAGTTCTATAACACTCTTATAGATGCGCTGATCAAGAATGGTATGATTCTTCTCATTTTCCTTCTTACATCTCTAATCCCGTAAACTATGTATAGAGAAATTACGAAACACGTATTGCATTTCTATATGTTATCTTTTTTTATCTTTTCTTGATTTGATTATACGTAGGGATTCAACCTGCCGTGACTCTGTTCCACTGGGAGACTCCACTGGTTCTTGAAGAAGAATACGAAGGTTTTCTAAACACACGTATCGTGTAAGTCACTCAATCATTTCAAACAAACGATATCGTTACGTTAAATAAGACTAAAAGTCCAACAATTAAAGAATGATGATTTTATCTTCACTCTGATGCTTCTTTAGAGATGATTTCCGAGAGTTCTCGAAGATTTGTTTCGAGCGATTTGGAGACAGAGTCAAGAACTGGGCCACGTTCAACGAGCCGTGGGTGTACAGTGTAGCAGGCTATAGCAGAGGGAAAAAAGCACCAGGACGATGCTCCAAATGGGTCAATGAGACTTGCATTGTCGGTAATTCTGGCACAGAGCCTTACATCGCCAGTCACAACCAGCTTCTTGCTCACATCGCCGCTGCCGAAGAGTTTAGAAAATGTGAAAAGGTATGCTGAAGTTTCAAATCATTCTCCCATTTTAGCTCTGTCTCGGCATAGAATCCTGCTTTCATCAATCACTATTTCATATGACTAGAGGACTAAAGATCCAAATATTCAAATTCAACTTTGATGCAATGTCAAATGGATGTATGAAAATATGGAACCCAAAAATTAGATCAAAAGTTTAGATTTATTAGGTTCATGATTTATGAGATAATACAACGTAACAACCTAACATCTAAATACAAAACTACACGAATAATTCTCACTCGATCTTGAAACAGTGCCAAGAAATCGGAGGGAAGCTCGGAATAGTTTTCAATTGCCCTTGGTTTGAAGCATATGATCCTCAATCCGAGAGTGATCGCGACGACGCGATAAAATCTCTCGAATTCAATCTCGGCTGGTGACTTCTTCGATCTGTCTATTGTTATTCTTGATCATTTCATAATCAAATGCATGATTTTTCAGAATCTTGTCCTGTTCTATTCTTGGTAATCTCAGGTTCTTGCACCCTCTAACGTATGGAGACTATCCAAAGATAATGAAGGACATCGTGGGGGACAGGTTGCCTTCTTTCTCTGAAGAAGAATCGCAGAAGCTTACATCTTCTATGGATTTTGTCGGGTTGAATTACTACGGAGCGTTCTTTGCGACTTCGAGGACCGCCGTTAACAGATCGCAAATCAGCTACGCAAACGATCATGCCCTCGACTGGAAAAGTATATGACAATCTCAGTATTTCCACAAGAAATCAGTTTGTTGCATTCTGATAGAACAAAAGATTTACGACTTTTTAATATTGATTTTTGCAGATGAACAAAAGGGTTCTCCGAATCTCAAGGCAAGTGATTAGGACAGAGACTTGAGAAGATATACATAAAAATGTGCTTAATTAGTCTCTTATATATATTTATATTCCATTTTCAGTCTTCTTCAATGGGCATAGTCATATATCCAAAGGGTCTGAGAAGCCTCCTCAACTACATCAAGGACAAGTACAAGAATCCAGAGATCTACATCATGGAAAATGGCGAGTGACCAAACTTTACACACACATACACAAACTTTACATGTATCTACGATGTAAGCATTTATTTATATGAGTTGAGGGATTTTTTGCTTTTCTGCTTCAGGGTTGGATGAGTTCGATGATGGTAGGAAGACCCTTCTACAAGCCAAGACAGATACATCAAGAAAAAATTTCATCAGAGACCATCTCTGGAACGTTCAGAAAGCTGTCTGGTATAAGACTATTTTCATATACTTTGTCACAACTTTGCAAACCAAGTTACGCTTTCTTGCCACGCAAGAAACTTTGAAACCCTAAATCTCGGTCCCTTGAATCCTACAACCGACGTCTGTTACAAGTCAAAGCAAAAGTTAGCAACTCTTCGACTCTAATGATTCTTTTCGTTTATTGGGGGTTGCAGTGAGGACAAGGTCAGAGTGAGAGGCTTCTTCTTCTGGTCATTGATGGACAACTTCGAATGGAATCTGGGATACAGTACGAGGTTTGGTCTGTACTACGTAGACTATAAAAACGACCTGAAACGTCACATGAGGTCATCTGGAGAGTGGTACCAAGAGTTCTTGAACCCAGACCAGGTCAAACAACCAAGTCAACCGGCAATGATTACACGCTCCTACACAGAGCAAGTTCCGATCTCTTCCTACGAACCCAGAGATGTTAGGGCCCACACCCGTAGCATCGAACTGCCCACACAGAGAGAGGAAGAGGTACAGATCATACTACTTCCTTTGGTGGAAGAACAGATTGAAAACCCCAACCCCACCGTGAGATACGTCAGTGACATGATGTGAATCGTGTAACTTCTCTCTATAAACAGACACACACACATATATATATATATATACATGTATGTATATCACTGCAGCTTGTGTGAGTTGAATGAATAACCGGGTTGTCTTCGTGAAGATCTAATGTAAGAGTATGTAAGTTTTATCAGTTTATGAATGAATAAAAATAATCCCGGCATGGTTATATTATATACTTCAGCGGAAGCAAGTTCTCCGTACTGAGATATTTACTATATGTCTTCCCTATTTAGAATTAATGTATTCTTTTATACAGCAAAACTGAGAAATATTGAAAAATGGAACGAAGACGAAAAATGAAAATAAGATGTATTCATCAACTATGTTTTTGTATATTTTTATCAAATGAGTACAATCAGTATTTACGTGTACAATTTGATCTAATGAAGAAGTCAAGATTATGAAGCTAAAGATCTTAAAAACAGAAACTCTTGTTCTTGAAAACAGAATATGTTATTTATTTGTTTTAGTGTCCCGCCAAGATTGTTGTCGAATCTCTTTAAGTGCACTTGCTGAATGTGTTGGTGTGTTTGCTTGTTCAAAACCTTCAGAATGCATTGGTGACTTGATCTTTGTTTGTTTGCCTTTATGAATATAGAGATCTTCTGAATTATTTGGATTGATACTCCCCTTCAAACTGATGTCCAGCGGAAAGTCGACATTCAGTTTGTGATGAAGATGGACAAAATGATCACGTGACAAGGATTTTGTAAAAATGTGTGCAACCTGCAAGGTGTCAGAAATATATTTATTATCCACATCAAACTTGCACATGAAAATCAAATTATTACAATATAAATTATGTAATTAAACTCTTACCATAACATCCCGTCACGACGTTCAAGATCAATAATCGGGATGGAAGGCCGCTCATCGAAACTATCGATCAAAGCGTCTATGTCCACCATATCATCTTCTCGTCGACCCTCGGGCAAAACAGATTGTGAAAACTGTGACGGAGAAGATCACACAGCAATCACAAGCCTGGGGTTCAACTCCCGACGATCTCGGTCCTTTAAAAAATGACAATTTATTTGGAGATAAAATAATAAGATTATTGTTTATAATTCTTTACTTTACTAAAATATTTTCTAACAATGCTAAAACATGTTCTATTTTGTAGTCTGTTAGACCGTATAAGGGGCGTTTATATGGTCTCGGTTCGCTCTAAAAGGATATCGTCGAGGACGCTACGATGGTACCCCGTGGTTCAAGAGAGTTACACGCAAGAACGAGTGTATCAAGTATCTGGAAACCACACTTCGGACAACACAAGATGCTCTTCATGGAACGCAAGAAGCTCTGCGTCACATGGAGAGCATCATCGAATTGCTAAGCGGTCGAGCGTATCAACCGCCAGAACCGACAAGGGAAACAACGCCACGACAAGATCTGGTAATCAACTCTGATGTAACACCTTCACGAGATGTTGCCAATCACGGGGATGAAGACGACGTAACTAATTTAGATGATATGTAAAATAAAATATGTTTTAATTTGTAAAAAAAATTGATTAGCTTTTTTAATTAATTTTTAAATTTTTTTACTTTTGAGTAAATATTTCAACGGATGCGCGTTGATAACTTTTAAAAATTGTAACGGGCATACGTTGAAACGAAAAATCCCCGCCCTTTTGCAACGGAAATCCATTGTCAGGTCCCGTAATACTACCAACGAATATCCGTTGAATCCATTTAATTCTCGCTATTTTACGTGTCAACGGACGTGCAACGGATATCCATTACAAATTTTCAACGCACATCTATTGCATTCTATGTAACAGGCATCCGTTGCACTGTTTGTAACGGGCATCCGTTTCCAAAGTCCAACGGATGGATCTGTTGCCAGCTTGTTGACATGATTTCAACGGATATTTTTTCGTTGCATACCCGTTACAAATCGCAACAGATGTTAATGTGCAACAAGCGATTCCCAACGGCTCTGGATCCGTTGCAATCCGTATGGAATCGTTATTTTCAACAGAAAATGGCGATTTCTAAGGGATATGTCTATTGTAAATCGCCTATTTTTTATAGTCAGAAGAAGAATGACGCGGAAGAATAACCAAGGAAGGGAAAAATCAGGAGAGAAAAGGAATCGGTTGGGAAGAAAGAATTTTTTTAGGTTAAAAGCTATGATATCATGATACGAATTGAATGAAAGATTTTGATATGTATTATGATTCACTTCTTTGTCTTACAATAATACGTCAACGACACATATAAGAATAAGATTGGGGAAAAGGGAAACTAGTGGTGGATAAGAATCTGGAAAGGGATCCAAATAATCTGGTTCAGTGGAGGAAAGTCTGGATGCATTATAGAAAAATCATTGATTTCCCGTTGATGAAAATTCTGAAAGAGGTCCAGAAAATCTGGTTCGGTGGAAGAAAGTCTGGAAGTATTTTACGAGAAATCCGTTATTTCCCGTAAACATGAAATGTACGGTGCTAATTGGTTGTCTAGCATAATCTATAATGGGTGTTGTGTTATTTTTATATTAGTTTAGATTAAATAATATTTTATATGGATTCTAATTTTTTGAATAAGTCCAACCCACCATAATCTGTCGATTATATAGACTTATCTACAAGTTAAAATTTTTATTGAATTATATAATGGATCATTTTAAAAAGTTTTTTTAAATAATCTAAATAAATGACTAAAAATTCAAATAAAAAAATATTTAAATTTTTCGAAACTTCAAAACATAAAATTAATTTAAAAAAATATAGATAAACTAAATAAAAATCTAAACATTTAATTTAAAACAACTTTTAACTAAAAATTTTGAAAGTTAAAACTTCAAAATATAATTTTTATTTTTGTGGATAGCTTACAACTATATTTTATTTTTTATTAAAAAAATATTATAATTATATATTACTAATATTATACATATAAATTATATATATATAATTATTTTGAAATTTCAAAACGTTAAAATAATACATAAAAATATAGAGAAATCAAATCAAATTCTAGATTTTCAAATCAAATAATATTTAACTAAATATTTTGTAATTTTAAGCTTCACATCATTGATAACTTACAACTATATTTTGAATTCTCTAAAAGATATTATAATTGCATGTTATTAGTATTATATACATAAATTATATATGATAAATATATGATTTCAATCCAGTAGACTAACCCATATAGACTATAGACTAACCCATATAGACTAACCCATGGTCAATTAAAATTCTGACAAAGTTTACGAACCCATTTTTTATACGAGCCAAAAAAAGTCAACCCAGTCGTGGATTGAGTTAAAACCAACCCACTTAAAATGTTTATTTATAGCATCTTAACAGTGGTAAATTTTTAAATTATATTTTATTAGTTGTATAATATATGTTCAATTGAAGAATAATAGAAAAAGAAAATTGAAGATTGAATTGATTTCGTGAAAAATTGATTCATACCTTTTACAAGAAATTATTCATATATTTATACACAGAGACCCTAATTAATCTTGAGCTGAATTCTTGAATCAGTTACAAAAACTTCAAGATTGAGATTCTGTTCGTCGGTTAGGGTTTACAGCAGAGGACTTCGACTGGAGGAAGGAGACGAAGTCTTCTTCGATCCTTGGTTCTTCTTTTAATGAAATGTTCTCCGATTTAGGTTGGTTATCGAGAACCAATATATTATTGCCTTGGTTTATCTTGTATCGGTTAACTTCCCGATTATCAGCTTGTTGGTTTGATGCTCCTTAGTTAAATCTTCGGTTATCACCAGATTCCCGGTTATTGATTGGTTTATTAAACCAGCTTGAACCTTCTGATTGAAATAGAAGCTCTTTATGATTAATACATTAGTGCTAATTTCCTTATTCATTAGTTATACAACTCGTTGTATCATATTTACCAATGTAATCAAATAGAAAAGAGGGAATCAATTCATATTTTTATAATTTTTGGATTTAATTTGATCCAAATTATTTGTTATAATATCAAATCTTGTTTCATTCTAATTTAAAAAGTAACTATCATGACTGTGCTTCATTGGACTGTTACTTGGCTTTCAAGTAAGATATGTAAATAGATCTGTTTAAATTTCATAAAACAAAATAAAAATAATCTTATTTTTTAACGGAGATAAAACAAACATATCTTTATTATGAACAGCCAAAAGCAAAGACAAAGTTGAAATTCCATGTTTGAACCAAACCCTTTTGTACTAAAAACAAACTGCCGACTATTTCATGCATAATACTTCATATGTTTTGTTTCGATACATATATAGTCGTATTTATTCGTTAATATTATAATATATAGGAGCAGGCTTCAACCACTACCTCATACGTTCACTCACATCATATCGCTAACGTAACTAAGACGCTGATCACCCCAATCGTAGATTTCGACGGGAAACAACCTTGGAACTCTCCTTTGCTGTCGGTGAGTCTCGAAGAAACACTTCGTCACGGACTCTTCGGTCGTGAGGAATTTTCGTAGCCATTTCCCCGAGTCCCTCATACGTCTTCTCATATTGTCTTTGTAGTTCACGTAATATAGTCCGAATCTGATTCTATAGCCACGCTCCCACTCGAAGTTGTCCATCAACGACCATATGAAGTATCCTTTCAGCTTCACCCCATCCATTCTTCGTATCATATCGATCCGACATTAGGATAATCCATATTTATGTTTCGGTCCATTATAATGGTTTTCATAAAAAGTTAGAAGTTTTTATTCATACGGATTTTATTTTGTGATGTGTTTGTACCTGATGGATTTGCCCATGATCAATATGTGACTCCTTATGAACTCTTTCCTCCCTTCATCTCTAAGGGCATCCGCTATGCTCTTGTTGCCTTCATCGATCTCATCCAATCCTATGAATTGTTATTTACACACATATATATACACTCATTATTATTACTTATATACAAGATTATATATTAGAAAGTCACATATGTGTTGCAGATAATTTGTTTGCTCACCATTTTCCATTATGTAAATTTCTGGATCTTGGTACTTATCTTTCATATGCTTTAAGAGCTTCCTCAAACCCTCGGGATGGATCACTATGCCCATCGACGTAACCTGAAATACAAACAGAGGATATACACATCAGTGTTTAGTATATGTATGTAAATATATATATATATATATATGTGTGTGTGTGTGTGAGCACGAGCGTATACATATACAACCGTGTACCTTGCGACGGGGAAGCCCTCCTTCTTGTTCAGCTGTGGAGAACAAAGAGAGATTATATATATACACACATCAATAGAGTAATTTTTAATAAAAATTAACAAATATGGATAAAGAAAAAAAAAGAGAAGATAAAGGAATGCTTATTACTGGTCCAGTTTGCTCGGATATCAGTTGCGTAACTGGTTAAGAAAAAATTGAGTTTCTGGTTATGAGTTGCATAGAAAGCTCCATAGTAATTAAGTCCGACAAAATCCAAAGCTTTGTCTCGAAGTCTTCGAGATTCTTCTGGGGTAAACTTTGGCAATCTCTTTCCTAACGTTTTCTTCATAATCTCAGGATAGTCTCCGTACGTGAGAGGGTTCAGAAACCTGTACGGTACATCCAACAAAATATCATTACCCCATAGAAAAGATTAATAAGAAAAATAAAAGAAAGGAAAAGGGATTCACCAGCCGAGTTTGAAGTCGAGGGATCGAGAGGCAGCGATTTGATCTTCTTTGGAGTTAGCGTTTTTAGGTTCGAACCAATGAGAAACCAGCACTATGCCAATTTTACCGCCACCTTCTTGACACTGTTACAGCATTTATGCGTTCAAGAAAAGGAAGATAAGGAAGACAGAAGTTGTATGGGAAATATCTTTGCTGTTTCGATAATTGGGGAAGATATGGATTAAAATATATATAGTATTGATCAATTTTGAATTTTTGATATAGTTCCTAGATTGCGTTACGGTCAATTTCCTCTAAAGACAAATAATAGATGAAAAATGACACAATCAATTGATGCAATATGAACATATGCTAGAAGTCACTCAAAATGAATTGGAGGTCAGTTGAACTTAGCTGCACGATTTGAAATAAAACAACTCTAAAGTTGAACACTTAATACATATGTTTAAGACAAAAATGCCTTCAATTAATTGAAATGAAGACAACAACGACAATAATTCACAACCTCCAATTCATTTTTGAAATATGGTTTACCATTTCATGTGTAATAATTTTAATTTTTATTTTATTTTAAATTTCTGTTTTTTATTTATTTACGAAAAAAAATTAGATGGTTTTTTCATCCACAAAATTACAGACAAGTGTGCTGCCTGCAAAATATCAGATAGACCATATGTCCGCAATATTTGCGAACAGACGGATAGTCGTTCGAAAATTATGAGACGAATGTTCCATTTGTAGGTTGCATACGGTCGCCATCCAAAAAGTGACCGACAGACAATTCGTTCGGAAATCGATCGATATTTTTGACGGATTATGGATGATAAATATTATTTTGTATTTACAAACGGTTTACGAGCTAATATTTTTGTCTATAAATATTTACGAAATCCAATTACGAACGTTCGTCTCTGGACAGACTATGAGTGTCCTGAAACACTTTTCTGGATGTATTCCATACAAATTTGACCGTCCGGAATTTAGTTTTTTTTCTTGTAGTGCACATTGGTTTCTAATGCAAATGAATATTATCCCATTATGGTCTTTTAAGGTTGTATTATATATGAAACTAGACCTATATATACATATATATTGGAATGATCTAATTGGCCATATTTAAGAGCGGAAATGGATAACATATTGAATAATTTGATTGGGAGGTGAATAAGCACTAACCTTGGGACATTTGCGAAATTCATCAACGGCAGCAGCATGAGCAAGGATTTGATTATGACCGACAATGTAAGGCTCGACCGATGAATCGCCGAATACACATTTGCCATCTTCGTATTTAGAACACCGTCCCGGAGCTTTCTTTCCTTTAGAGTAACCAGCCACGCTATATACTGACGGTTCGTTAAACGTCGCCCAATTCTTCACTCTATCGCCGAATTTCTTGAAGCAGAATCGCGAAAAATCTCGAAAATCATCTCTATCCAAAAAAAATACGAAATGAATAAATCATAAATAAACTATCAAGGTAAATTATGATCAATAGAGTAAAAGATCAAAACATGTGAGAATAAATATTACACTCGGTTAAAAAACTCCATTTTTGAAAAATTAATATTCATGTGGATCCACCGTTTAAAATATATGCAAAATCTAATCTATAAATATAAATCCATTTTCTTCATTTTGATCGTTCAGTTCAGATTATAAAAATTAACGATTGAGAGGAAACGTGAACTTTTCTCCTAATTTCTAATTTTTAGTGTTTCCTATTAAATAAGAGAAATATCACTATTTTCATTTAAATAAAGTGAAGTATTATAATGTGTTGATGATCAGTTAATTTTTTCTAAAATACGATTGTAATTTTTTTAGAGATTTTTTCATATATCAAGTAGTCATAAGAAATCAAATGTAGCTGACATTGTAAGAGTAAAGAGAATTTCACTTACACGATTTTTTTGTTTAAGAAACCATTATATTCCATTTCTAAGGCAAGTGGAGATTCCCAGTGAAACAGAGTAACCGACGGTTGAATTCCTGATAAATATATCATAATATATATAATATTAATGGAACAAAAAAAATATTAATGTTATTGTAAAAAAATAAGATTCATATGTCATATATATAACTGACGGTCCATATAAAATAAATATTAGCCTTACCAAAAAGAAGATACGTTAAGTTTTTCTTATAATCATTATTTTTTGTATTTAATATATATATATATATATATATATATATATATATACCGTTTGCTAGAAGTTCATTAATAAGCTTGTTGTAGAACTCGACCCCATCTTCATTGACTCCTTTACTTACTCGTCCATCTGAAATTTGAAATATTATACATATACAGTAAGAATATTATAATAAGATTTATTAACGTGGACTTACATGGTAGAACTCTAGTCCAAGAGATTGAAAATCGGAATCCATTCGTGTTCAAGTCCTTCATCAATTTAATGTCTTCCTATACGGGAGTTTCAGAAAATAAGTGAACATGGTCATATATTTGTTTCTGAGTGTAATAATTTATTAGACATGACATATAATATAATTAATATATATATATACCTTGTAACGGTGATAGAAATCAGTAGCGAAATCTCCATCGGAAGCGTCGTGAACCTTTCCTGAGAGAGAATGGAAACTTTCATATTATCAGAATATTAAAGACTGTCTTTTGTAAATATAGTGCGCCTAATCTTGTATATACTCTTAAACATAATAAAAAATCAAACAATTTCAGTCATCTTTATATGGTATTAGAGAATTAGGTTAAAACCCGAGCTTTCATTTCTTTTTATTTATTTTTTTTTATCGTCGTTGCTTGCCTTCCACCGCCATCGTCACCTTAGATTTATCAACGGATGCCCGTTGCAATTTTTCCAAATTTTCAACGTGCATCCGTTGGAACTTCAACAGACATCCCTTGAAAATTCCAACAGATATCCCTTGGAAAAAATCATAACTATAAAATTTTACACCTAATTATCTTATTTTTCTCAACGGGCATCCGTTGAAATAGATGTCCAAATAAAAAAATATCAAATCACAACCTTTCAGTTTTTTTAACGGGTATCCGTTGGAAATTGCAACGGATGCCCCTTGAAAAAACCGAAAGGTTGCGATTTGATATTTTTTTATTGCACATCTATTTCAACGGGCATTCGTTGGAATTTTCAACGGATTCCCGTAGAAATTTTGGGTATTTAAGATGTTGAAACAACTCATTTTAAACATATTAAAAAAACATCTCAAAACCTATCAAAACCTCTCCCAAAAAATTTAAACACAATACACTATGATGTTTGAACAATTCACCGGTTATAAAAGATGGTTACCTATTTTTCATAAAACTCTATCATCATCCGGTTATAAAAGATAGTTGTCTAATTTTGATGGAACTCCAGCATCATTTATTTTCGTAATACGAGATAAAAGAAGAAGAATACAAAGTTTTAGATGACATAATACTTTATTTGTAATGTTTGCTTTAAATATTAAATCAAAATTTTTGATAGATTTTGAACTAATATATTAAATTTAATATTTATTAAAAAATTTAAAATTCCTCATAAAATCATCGGATGTTCTTTGATTATACAATCATAACATTAACGGGCATTCGTTGCTATATTTAAAATTTATGCTCAAAACTCCCAACGGACATCCTTTGACAATTTCCAGTTTTCCCGCTAAATATTTAAATGTTCCAACAGATATTCATTGAAATATTCAACGAACATCTGTTAAAATTTCCAACGGATACCGTTGGAAATATCCGTTGAAAAATTACTAACGGATTTGGCCGTTGGAACTCCGTTGAAAATTAAAACGGATACATGGAAATCCATTGGAAATGGTTTATTTCAACGGAAAAACAGTCATTTCTAATGGATTTGTCCGTTGAAAATGATATTTTTTTGTAGTGCAGTGAATCTTCCAATTCATCCGGAAGAGGCGAAGGATGCATATCCAAAATGAGTCATATCCAGTATAGGTTGGCCAACATTTATAAGGGTATTTCATCAACTTCAAGCACATGTTGCTCAAGCCTCAGGCCAATGGTTGGTCACATTTCATCAATGTCCAAGAGTTGATTATCATGAGAAATTTAATCTTGGAATTCGACTCTTCATGTTTCAAAATTGAACTTATCGATGAGGATCCATCTTGAGGGATATATAAGAAACCATGTAATCAGGATGTTTGTTCTAAACTTTCGTAATATTAAGAGTTTGACTATTTTATAAATAAGATGTTTATTTATGGTCTGATACTGTATAAATATACTATAATCAAAATAAAAAGTGAAACAATTTCAATAATTTTAGAACCTTCTAATATTGAATTACTACTATTACAGCAGAAATACATTTATTTCAAAAGAAAATACCATTGCAATTTTCAAAAGAAATAATATTATGAATAATTTTGTAATGGATATTTTTTCGTCTAGAGAAAAATATAGCATTTAGATTTTATTTTATTTTATATTTTGTATATGGGAATGTTTTATTTCTTTTATATATGAAATATATCTTTTAACTAATAATAATTCATTTTTATGTAAATTGTAAATCTTAGAAAATCAACTGAAAATCACACACAAACTTATTGCAAATTTGTAAATTTATATGCAATTTTCTACTGAATTTTTCAATAGAAATCCATTGCAATTTTTAATTGATTCCAAATGGAAAAAATGTATTAAATTTTTTTTCTTAATTTTCATAAATTTTTAAATATGCAAAGAAAATTCGCTAAATGAAAATTGTGAAATATGAGTGACATCCATGGCTAAAAGTTTGTTGTGGTCTTTTTTGTACGCGGATATGGATAGAGGTTGTACGAATGTCATAATATGAATGGAAGGTACTATTCGGTTAAAAACAGGGTTTTGCAACGAAAGCCGACTATAATAAGAAGATATTGCATGTCCATAATAATTTTAAGTCTGTAGACATTTATATACGTAGATATATATATATATATATGTATATATATATACCTGGAAATTTGTGGGTAAACTCGTCCCATGTAGTGAGTCCTCTTCCATTTCCTTGCTTGGCACCTTCGACCTGAACAAGATCCATTGATTGATCTTTCATTGTAGATCAACTTGGTGTACGACATATATATAAAAACGGTTCATAAATATTATGATTCATTATTATTTCATCATTTGATCTAAACATTATTCTTAAAATGAAAACTCGCATATAGAATAGAAGATACTTTTTATATCATCTGTTGATCTAAATTATTTTATATAAAATAAAAGTTTTACATGATGATCACCTGATAAGCGGAAACAGAAGTTCCAAATATGAAATCTTTCGGAAAATCTTTACGGCATATTGACATTGAGACATCATCATCTATGTGAGTATTGATGATGGTCCCAAGATCTTCAACGTCTATGCTCGGGTGAGTTCCTCCGACGGTACCTAGATCGTCATAATCGATGCTCGGATGAGTTGCGATGATTGTGCCCAGATCATCATCATCATCATCATAATAATAGTCATCATCGATGTTTGGATGAGGCCTCCCTTCGATGAAACTAAGCAAGCTCATTAGGGCTAAGAGCCCTAAGAGAAGGGAGATTATATTAGGTTTAGCCATTTGAGAGGCTCTTCGTGAATGAAGGAAGGATTTATATTGCGAGTCCTTAAGTGTCTCTGTGTGTGTGTGTGTATATATATAGCGAGAGAAAGGGTGTATAAATCGTAAAGGACGTGGTTATTACTTGAGTACCATGCACGTTCTCATGCATGAACATTACAACTTTGGTTTTTATTGTCCTTTATGCGCTTGTCATTATCCGTTGAAGAGTGATAAAAAAAAAGAAGTAAATCTAATTCCTTGCTCGTAGCTTTAATCTTATAACATTCCATGGTCTTGTCGACAAGCATCCCTCCTTGTCTTCACTACAATATATATATATATATATTATCTCGACATAGATTACATCTATTCGGATATTATAGTCACTAGCTTATAAATTATAAACTAATGTTATCTTGCATGAAATTATTTTTAGTTGAATTAGACAAACCCATATTTGTAAAATACCAAAAGAGCATATTAACTTTTTTAAACCAAATAAATAAATAATACCCGATAATGAAAGAAACCAAAAAAAACTAAATTAATAGATGTAAAAATAATATCGAACAAGGGTTACATTATACATTAAAAGGACGTAGAAGAAATACATATCTACTCTATGATTTCTCCTTCCTCTAGTCCATCAGCTTCAAAAGCTGACCCAAGAATATCAAGACTACCATCGTCGTCTATTTCCAAGTCACTTTCAAAACTGAAGAAATCGTCAGGGTTCATCTCTGCAAAAAGTTCTGCGTATGTATCTATTAACCCATTTTCCAACTCCGGTTCCATATTGCCACTGACCCTTTCTTCTGCTGACTCGACCCGAGGCCGTGACTCGCAAGTAACTCCATTCCCATCCCTGCTTTCTTCCGGATCTCGCTGATTCGGGTTAAAGTTAACTTGTTTTATAAGATCAAGGACCTTTGGTTCGAAGGAGCTCAGATCATCTTCTTCTATTTCCTCTTCTTTGAAGGTTACACCTTGTGAACCTCTTTCACCGTTGTTCAAAGTTTCATTAGGTTCAGCTCTTGGGTTTACATGGACATTGTCTTTGATAAGTTCAAAGTCATAGCTCTGCGAAGGGAGAAACACGTGGATCACTGGGTACTCCAAAATCACTATCTGGCCAAGTTGTTGCCTCAAAGGAGCCTTGATGTTTAGCTCCTTGAATGGCGACTTGGCACCCTGTGAGCAGAAAACATGTAATATTCTGTTTAGTTATCGCAACTAACAATGAATGGGATGTGGTTGTTCCACGAGAATCAGATCAAACTTGTATCAAGAACCCGAAAGCAACATGTTTTAGTCATTGTAAACTCCGGCGGACAGCTAAAGAAAGCTACAGGAAAGATCTACCGAGGATTTTCTTAACATTTTACTTTGGGTTCTGTTGTAAAATCACAGTAGAAGACTGTAAAGAGCACAAACTCTGACCTTTGGGTACTTGCGGATGAAAAACTTAAGAGAGCCAAGCCCCACGTCACAAAATGGCTTGAGTTTATGAATCCAGGGGCCAGGCATCAGATGATTCTCCATAAGGGTGCAGAGGTTTGTATCTTCACTAACTCTGTGATGAACAGATTCAGTATTATTAATCATGGAACTCAAGGATGAGATCAAGGGTTCTCAAAAAACAAATCTGAATTGTTAGAACTGAGAGAGAACTCACCCATGGTCCGTTAAAACCACATCCGTAGAGTGAAACCGCCACTCAATCGTCCACGAGATAGTCTTTTTCCTGAAGCAAAATCCAAGAGTCATTGCATATTGTTTAAAGCCAACCAACTACTATGAATCACAAGAAAATTGGGCGTCCCACATTGGTTGAAATAGCAAATGTGGGACTTATAAAGACCCTTAGGCACCCTCAACCCTACCAACTAGCTTTTTGGGGTGAATTCTACGTAAGCAGTTCTTATCAACTGGTATCAGAGCCGGTAAAATCCTCAGTCATGAGACGGCGTGGCTGCAGGAGGGGAGCGAAGGGAAAAACAAGGGAACATGCCAAAGTACCAGCCGCCAGGGCCATGGACGCCACTGTCTAAAGGATGTGGTATTGTTATGATTCACAAGCCAATTGGTGTCCCACATGTGTCCAAATAGACTTTAATGTGGGGTTTATAAGGACCCTTACACACCCTCCCCTACAAGCTAGATTTTGGAGTGAGTTCTACCTAAGTGGTTCTTATCACCAACACTTTAGAAGCACTTAGGTTAAGGCATTGCGCTCTGATCAGAGAGATGATTTACTGTCTAAAACAGCGGCTAGTCTAAATCTTAGTATCAAATCCTTAACCATAAAACAGAACTTGAAAAGCAAGTGATCTACCAACAACTATAAATATACTTCTTAATCACTTTAATAACAGATAAGTCTTTATTCTCATCCACACATTTGATATAATGAACACATCTAGCTTTTCCAACAAGCATGAAGGGAAAATAATGGAAAACCAACAAATGAAGACTCTATGTGATTCCTCCCATTACATGAAATCTTGAACCAATGATCAGATTAAGGAACATGATTTAACACGTTCTATTCTTGTTAGTCAAATGGGAAGGATAAATTAATTCATCATTTGCAGGAAATATAAATACTTTTGGCTTGTTCCATTAATAAAATGAGTACCTGTTATCGTATCGAGATTGATTCTTTTCCCTCTTCATCATTCCACTAGGGAGGAACAGTAGCTTTGTTCTGCGACTTGCTGCAGCACTCCGCAGACTTCGGAGAAAAAAAGGCAACTTAAAATAAGGGTATCTGCATAATTTAGTTCTCATTCTCTGCGCAGACTCGGCCACCCTTTTTACATCTTCCAGCATATTGTAATCTATGAGAAGAAAGAAATTCCACTGGCTAGATGTTAAAAATCCTATTTAGAATCTAAAGTTTATGATTTAAGATTGAATGTAATAAAAATTAAGTATTTATAATTTCAAGAAAACCAGATAAAATGGTATGATTCGGTGCTTCATGTCGTAACGACACAATCCAATACAAAACAGATAACTTTCAAAAGGATGAGTATTAACAGCAGGCAATGGATAATAGCATCTGATGATTCAGATCAACTACAGTCATGAACATACATTCAACAATATATGATTATCCTTTTAACACCTTTACTCGGAAAAGAGATCTCGATCATCATTATTGGGTGTCCACGATTTGAAGATAAACTAGTGGACTATGCAGCACATATAGTTTTACCCTCAAGCAGTTGCAATCAACCCATCTTTATCAGCATTTTTACAGACTGTAATTCAGGAATTACAAGTGACCTCAGAGTTTAATCTTACAATCATCAAAAAGCTTTCACTCATTCCAAGCAGTTACTATCAGCCTCTTACCCCATGGATGAGTTATACTACAAGTAATCATAATTATCAGTACTCAGAAAGCATATTCCGGTATGTGACTCTGACATTACTTATTAACCTTAACTAAGATTTTATTAAAAGAAAATTATATGAAATTCCGAAACTTTTCCAACAAACGAATCATGTTTCACATAACCCACGGAAATACGCACGGAGAGAAATAAAAAGAAGTCGATAAGGGCTTACAAACCGAGATCAGAACAGCAAATTTAGCAAAATTGACACCCAAAAGGCGAAACAGAAATCGTTTAATTTACCAGAAAGAAGGATATTATCGTCGAACTGAGAGATAGGAACGAACTGGGTAACGTTCCTTTTGCCGGAACAGCCTGTTCGTCGCTTGTGGGACTTCACACAAGGGAGGCTACACGACCGAATCGAACAACCAGGACACTTGTACTTCCATGGATTCACTTTGCACTCTTCGCAGACAGAATTTTCTATGTCCTTCATTGGATTCGATACTCACACTTGTGTTGCAGCGAAGGAGGTCAGGAGGAGGCAAGGGTTTATGGAGTCGACCTTAGGGTTTATACTGTTTTTCTTCTATTTTCCCCTTCTTTTTTCTTAATTCTGAAAATACAAAACTATGATTTAGTACTTATATTTATAATTTGATTCAACATGTACCCCTTACCTTTTTTGTTCTCAGGTTCGTGTCTTCTAAATTTCGGCACGACCGAAACTATTTTTTGAGTAAAAATAGAAAATCTTATGAAATTGACAAATAAATAGAAAAATATTCAATCTACAAATAAAGAGAAAATATTCAATCTACACTATAATAAATAGAAAAAATATCAAATTTTACACAATGATTTATGTTTTATTTAACAAATTATGTTTAAAACTACTTTTGTAAAACTTGGTGATTTCTTTTGTGATTATTTCTTATTTAAATAGTAAACTAATTAGATTATACCCACGTGTGGGATTAATGTGAATTTAATAATTTGTATACAAAAATATGATATCTTATTAATATACATGATAATGATAATGTGTTACATATGATGAAATGAATTTGAAACATGTACATTAGATATTGTTGAAAATTTTTTTAAATACAATATTTTTTGTTTTGTTACTGTATTTATGAATTTGAAACATGTATAGATATTGTTGAAAACTTTTTTAAATACAATATTTTTTGTTTTGTTACTGTATTTATGATCATCATTAATTATAACTATTTATAAACCATTTTTTTATTTTGCCATTGATACTGCAACATATAATTGATCGTGGTTGAATAGTATGCATGGTAAATATAATTTCACTTTGATAAGATTTTGGCCTTAATTTTTGTTGATTGTCATTGCGAAACATGATACAACTGAAAATTGTTTTCGTTTAAATCGAAATGACAATGTTGTATTCGTAGGTATTAATGGCAATATTGGAATAAAAACTTTGTTACTCAAATTTGTTCCTATCATGAGCTACCCTTCTCTAATATAGGTTTCAGCTGGATAATCTGAAGTCTTGTTCCATTATATAATTCTAGTATTTGATCAATATTACGTAAAAGCATCATGGGCATACTAACCTTTAATTGTAAGCAATGATTGGAAATTCCAAAACATTGTATCGCATTAAAAAATTTTCACATTGTATAATTCTTGATTGTTTGTTCTATTGCTATAAAAGGGACATATATTGGTGATATTGTCAAGCATCATGCTTAGAATTGTATTGTTGATTTCGTCCACATGTTCATTTGTCTGGCATAATATGGTTCGTTCTTGAAAATATTTTATATCATACCATTGATATTTTAAATTCTCATATACGTGATTAGCTATGGATTTTATAGGGTTAGACCCTTTTGTTCTTAGCAATTCTTTCAGAATGTCTATTAAACAACACCCATTATTTGATTCTGACAACTTTCCATCTCTTAACTGTAGAACACAAATTTCAAATTCTTGTGTTGATATTATATTTTTGATATTCATATTTGTTAACAGACACATATTTTTGCTTAGTCGTAAGACACAACAGTAATTCCATATGTACGATGCATTTAATGTGGCTTGAATAATATCATACATACTACCTTTTGCCACAACATGAAAAATTTATCGGAAATCGGCTTCGAATGCAACCGTTTTTCCACCGAAAGGTTTGTTGCTGAAATGGGGATCGACAGAATGCATTATATCTTTAATAGTTTTGTCTAATGCCTCAAAACAGTATTTATGTATCATCGGAGCTTTCATTCTCAACAATCAATTTTGTTTGTAAATTCTATATTGCAAGTAAAGTTCTCGTTAACATCAATCGGGATTACAAAATCTCGAATATACAGTTCTACCTCTGGCTAATAACAATGATGAAATACCACTTGTAGCAACATTAAGGACAATGTCATTTCTGGATCTAATTGTAACATATAATGTTTTCCAAATGAACATTTTGCATGTGCCACTGTGATCATATAAAGATGTTTGATCAGTTGATTTGTATACTCCACTGATAATTTGGTTGTAAATGTCATCTTGTTTTGCTGTTAGTTAGACTTTCAAAACATCATGTTTGACTTTAATTGCATCCACATTGTATGATAATTCTTCGTGTATAATATAAATTTTTGATGTTTGAGGTTTCCTTTAGATAAGGCGTCGTAAGGAAATTCTTGAGGAATTTACCACATTTGAACAAAATTTGTTCGATTTATGACAGAGTTTCGTTTTGTATGTCATCTGAAGACATTGTCAGATCTTTCCAATAAATGCGTATTAGTTTGATTAAACATTATATGACATGTGACATTAATTAGTAATTGAAATCTAATATGCTAACCTAGCAAATGTAATTACTTACATCGTTTGTAAAGCACATCGTCGACGAGGTGATGCTAGACAGCTACCCATACATCATGTGGAGATGCTAAGTTATTTCGACGTTAATAATATTACAAATAAAGTTTGTAAGTATGATGGAGATGTCCGGTTGCTTGTTTCTTCTATTGCGTATATGTATTTTTTTATCATCGTCCAACAATCCCAATGCAAGACACACTTCCTTATATATCTGATAAGTTTTCCTATCAACAGCTTTTAACTCATCAAATGGAGTGGAGCCTTTAATCTTGTTTAGTAATATTCTTAGGTAATACGTTTCGTCTGCATTTGGTGTTATGTTATGCAATTGTCCATATGCAAAACCTCGTTTTCTCAGTGTCCAAGTTTGTTTTGTTGATTCCAAAAGAATCGAGTTGGAAAATCCACATATGTTTTTCCTCTTGCCTCTATTTTCGTGGCATGGAATTTAAACCACTCTATCAACATAGTACATGTGACATTTTGTTTGGATATTATTCTCGTTAATGATTCATCTTCTTGGAATACGATATTTTATTTCCCGCTCATAGGGATGTAAAAAACGAGCCCGCCCGCGGGCCCATCCGAAGCCCGCCTAAAAATAAGCGGGCTCAGACCTATAAATTTAGGGCCCAAATGAAACCGAGCCTTCCGGCTCGGGCCATTAAAAAACCCGGTTGATACAACCCGACCCGTCGGGCTTTTGGCCGAACAAAAAAAAACTCTAATCCTAATTCCTAACCTAACCCTCCCTCTCCCCTTTCTTCCCCCCATAGCCGCCTAACCCTCCCTCTCCCCTTTCTTCCCCGATAGCCGCCTAACCCTCCCTCGCTACCCTCGTCCTCCCTCCCGCCGCGTGTACCGTCGTCGACCCTCTACCCTCATGCCGCGTGTTAGCTTCTTCAACCCTCCCTCCCCTCCTGTCGTGCGTTACCGTCTTCGACCCTCCCTCCCCTCCCGTGAACCCTTGTGCGTGTTCTCTTGCCGCCGTGAACCCTTGCTCTGTCGTCATTCTCTTCATCACCGTCGTTCCTCTCTTGATCTCGACCAAAACTTTTGGTAACCTAATTGGGCGGCGTTATCTTGCCGCCACTCACTTGCATTCGCTGTCTATCATTGGCAGCCCGAAGCCCGTCGAGCCGGGCCGCGGGCCGAAATATTTAGCCTTGTTTAAATTCGGGCCGGCCTGGGCCCGAGCCCGTTTTCATCGGGCCAACACGGGCTCGGGCCAGGCCGACCCGAATGACACCCCTACCCAAACATATGAAAGCTTAAACGTTCGCTATGAATGCTTTATACGTATTTCTGACATGATTTTAGAGATATTTACGATATAGATGCGATGTTTACGTATGATTTTGTATCCGTTTTACTCGTTTTCGTGTTTTCATGTTCTTACAGGTTTTAATGCGTATTTGGTTCATTTTGGAGCTAAAGCACGTACACGGACAAAGTATTAGACTCGAGGATCATAACGGAACAAACGGGACGAGAAACAGTAGGGTCGTGGAGGACTTCAGCCCGCACAGATCTTGAAGCACCATCACAGCCCACGCGGGGCACAGAAACATCAGCCCGCGCGGGGCACTTGGTCCAGCAGCTTCAGCACAGGTCGGGCAGGCTTTCAGCACGCGCGGGTGCAGTTTCAGCACGAGAGCTCGCGCGGGGCACACACTCCAGCCCCCGTGGGTCACGTTCGTCACCTGCAAAAACCAGAAAAGGAAACTTGTCTAAACACAAAAAGAAACTTGTTAGTTACATATACAAAGAGGAAAAAGACGTTAGAGAAGAGGAATAAGAGATATTTTGTTGGAGAAAAGAATGGAAACGTTGCCCAACTTAATCAAGAATGGAAAACACACGAAAAAGGTAAAACGGTGGCTACTGCGAAAAGGAGAAAAGGAGTGAACGGCCAAAAGGAAAACCAGGAGAAAAGGAAATAAAAAAAGAAGGAAAGGGAATGAGAGGAGCTATGGGTCGAGGAAATTGAGTTAGTTTTCAGAATTCATACGTGAAAGAGAGTAGAGAGAGAATCGGAGAAGAAGAACACTCTTGCGGAGGAGACATTCAAGGGGCATTGAAGATCAAATTAGGACTTCGATTTCGTTTGGTTTTTATGTTCTTTTGACTTTCTACTTCAATTATGTTTTCTTTCGAACGCATGAGCGAGTAGTCGTTTTGTTCTATGAGAAGGGATTAGCCCTTGGCTATCCCGGAACCTGCTTTTGATTTATCTTTGAATGCAATTTCCCGTTTTCGTTTATCTATTCTTTGTCTGAGTGCTAGAATGACTTGTATTTACGAAAACCCAGTAGATGCATGTGTTAGGGATTAGGAGAAGGACCGAAAGGAGAATTCTAGTCGTAGAAGATCATGTTTAGAACAACAGAGGTTAGGCCACGAAAGTAGGGTAGCAACGGTTGAGGGTAAAACGGATGAAGCACAGAACTTATGGGTTTAGTTCAAGGTGTCGGCCACGAAAGTAGGGGATAACTTGACTAGATCACGTGTCTATGCCTTGAGAGAGGGTAGATATCATATTAGGATCGTTTGCCTTAGATGACTTAATTGAGATTGTATGATTAGATAGGTTTATTGTTGGTTTCGGTAGTCTTGTGGTGAAACCGGATTCCTAAAACGTTTGTCTCACTGTTAAGAACTCGTTAGTTTATTGTTTTAGTTATTTCAATCTTAAAACCAATACTTCGTTGTTTGCAAGTTTGATTCATAGTTTGAATTTAGTTTGTGTTGCGTAGTCCCTGAGGGATCGACACCTAAAGTACTACACATGTATCGTGCACTTGCGGGTAGTTTAGATTATTTGTTTAACTTTGAGTACGCATCAAGTTTTTGGGGCCGTTGCCGGAGACTATTGTCAACACGTCTTAGATTCGAGCCTAGAGTCATTCTTGTTTTGTTAATCTTTTTGTTTTATTTTCTTTCGTTCTTTCTACCTAAATCGTTTTTATTTGTTCTTCGCAGAGCCGCCAGATCAATGAGAGATGGATAATCAGAACGGCCATGGACATATGCAGCAATAGCAACTCGCACTGCGCGAACCAGAGGCTCCTCCACCACGTCGACTCAGAGATTACATGGTGCCAAACATGAACAACGTGCAAACAGCCATACGAATGCCTACTGTTGCTAGAGAACAATTTGAGATTACACCGGCAATGATCAACATGCTTTATCAGAAGCAATTCATGGGTGGAAATCATTAGGATCCCCATCAGCACCTCAGAGACTTCGTAGAGCTTTCCGGTACATTCAAGATATACGGAGTCTTAGAGGATGCGATTCTATTACGTCTCTTCTCATTGGTTCAATCACGACTTGGGACTAGCTCTGCACATTATTCCTCTCACGATTCTTTCCTTCGAGCAAGACAATTTAGATGAGGGGTGAAATCACAATGTTAAGATGTAGAGATGGAGAAACGTTGTTCAAGGCGTGGGGCAGATTTAAGGATCTTCTACAGATGTGTCCACATCATGGTCTCGAGCAGTGGTATGTTATCCAAACTTTTTACAACGGAATCGCAGATGAACACCGAACGACGTTGGATAATGCTGCTAGAGGATCATTTATGGATCTGAGGTCGAGGAGGCACTGATCGATAACCTCGCCATGAACCACACCATGTGGTCAACACCAAGAGGTATGCCTAACAGAACTCGAGGTTTATATGAGCCGAATCAGAGCAGAGCAACGAGCAATACAGTGAACGCCATGTACTGCGTGAATTGCAGAGATACAGAACACGTGGATTATCAATCCACGCTGCAAGAGAACGTGGAATACATGAATTATGCCCAACAGTAAGGAAACACACAATTCGGGAATACCTACAATCCGAATTGGAGGAACCACCCGAACTTGTCATACCGACTCAACCTATAAAGTATTCGGGATTTCGGCAAAGACAACACACGTACCAGCAAGATAACCAGCAATTTCAGCATGCTCAGCAAGTTCCGCAAGCTCCTCAACCTCCTCAAGCCCCTTCGTCAAACCTTGAGGCGGTAATGCTCGAACTTATCAAGGAGCAAAGGCAGCAACAATCAACTCAAGCCAAATTCAATGCGGATGTGGGGACAACGATTAGCGAGCTCAAAACTCATATGGAATCATTGAGCAAGCATGTGAAGGCTTAGAGAAATCCGTAGCACAGCAAGCTGCCTCATCCTCTCGGAAGCCCGAATAGTTTCCCGCTAAACCCGAGAGACTACGTTAACGCTATTTCTGTGTGCAGTACTGATATGATCGAGCGCTCGCCTTCCAATGAGCAAGACCAAGTTGTTGGAACATCCATGAAAAGAGGCAAAGGTATGATTGCGATTATGGAAGGAGTTGAACCAGATTTAGACAAACCATATTTAGGGTTTAGGGTTTAGGGTTTAGGGTTGCTCCACCAGCATACAAACCTCTTATACCGTTTTCTCAACGGTTGGTGAATAGCAAGAACGAAGAAAGAGTGGGCACATTCGTAGAGGGTCTCAAGAAACTTGACATAAACATCCCATTCGTGGAAGCCCTCCAAAAGATGCCTAATCATGCCAAACTCATCAAAAAGGTTCTTTCCAAAGAGAGGCATATCGAAGAGAACGAGACGGTAGCACTCACCGAGAAATGCAGCGCTATCCTTCAAAACAAGCTGCCACCAAAGTTGAAGGACCCCAAAAGCTTCTCCATTCCATGAACAATAGGTAACATTGACATTGAAAATTCTTTGTGTGATTTAGAAGCAAGCGTGAGTATCATGCCATATTCGGTTTTCAAGCGGATGGACTTCAGGAATCTCAAATCTACAAAGATGTATCTACGCCTCGCGAATTGTTCGGTAAGATATCCGGTGGGAATTATTGAAAATATCCCCACCATGGTAGGTAAGATTTGTATACCCACTGAATTTGTTGTACTTGATATTGAAGAGGATGCTAGGATACCTATTATTCTTGGTAGACCTTTCTTAGCTACTGCAGGTGCCATGATAGACGTACAATAAGGAAAGCTTTCCTTACGTGTCGGAGATGAGACGATCGAATTCAACTTGTCCAGCCCCATGAACGGACCCTTATCCAAGGAGTCTTTCCTTAGAGTGGATTCGTCGGACGAGTTAGCAAAAGACACACATGATCAAGTAAGCGCTTCTGATCCTCTTGTACGATATTTAACACGAGTTTGAGATAATGCAGGATTTACGGACGAAGGAGTTGAGGTGTACACGAAATTCATGAGTGCTATTGAAGCACTAGGAGACGTCCCATGTGAGGAGATACCCCCCACGTGAGGAGATACCACACGAAACACACGCTGGTTTCGTAGTGGAGAAGACACCCGAACTTAAGCCCGACCCTCCTCCGCCTTCTTTTCGATATGAGTACGATGAATGCGATAAAACAGATCCTGCTGTTATAAATACTAACTTAAGTGCAGATGAGATGAGAAAACAACCCACTCGTGTCAAGAAGCGTAGAAAAGTCAGCTCTTCAATATGTATGCACGGAAATTAAACGGAATACAGCCACGAACCTTCCACCGAAACTCAAAGGAGGTTGCACCCGCACTTGCAAAAGGTAATGGAAAAAGATATCATAAAACTTTTCGATGCAGATACTATTAATCCAATAACCTCGGGCAGCAAACGAGTGAATCACGTACATGACGTGCCAAAGAAAGAAGCAGTGACTAAGGGATGGCACGACAAAAAGAACCTCCCTAATGACTTCTAACTAGGTGATCTAGTTCTACTTTTCAATTCTCGTCCTAAACTTTTCTCGGGCAACCTACGATCTCGTTGGTCTGGTCCTTTTCAGGTACGAGGATTCTTCATCCATGGAGAAGTGGAACTATGGAGCGATTCGAGTGGAACATTTAAAACTAATGGACAACGACTAAAGCTCTACCAAGCCGCTCAACCGATCGAAAGTGGAAACTCCATTTCCCTTTCTGATCCACCCATCGCTCACACATGAGGAATGGAGACGTCAAACCTTAAAGACGTTAAATAAGCGCTTCCTGGGAGGCAACCCAGCTGTTTGTTTTCTATTTTTCTTAGTTGTTTAGTTTAAGACTCGGTTAACTAAAAAATAACAAAAAATAAAAAAAACACAAAAATATACCACCACAAACGTGACTTCACTTCTCTTATCCTCCATTGGAGCTTCACGTTGAGGACGTCGTTCAATTCAAGTCTGGGGGAGCAACTCACGTTTGTCAGGTGACTTCGTTTCATTTTATCTTTGATTTCGTAGTTTTTAGATTGTTTTTGCTTTCGTGAGTCAGAGTCGTCCTAGGCACTTGTCCGGTGCCATGTTTTGAGATGAACCATGAACCTAGGATACTTAAGAAGTTGGCCTTTTTCCGTGAGATTTTGCATGTTTGAGCTAGGTTTTTCCTAAGCGTTAGAGCTTATTAGTCGACTGAAAAACAATAGGTCGTAATTCTTTAGGAATCCTAGTGTTACTTGTGGGAGGTTTAGACGAGGTTGCTAGGCTAGTTTATCGTTTATTCTCTCTATCCAGATGGTCATACTTCGTATAGATGATGCTTTACTTCTTTTGATGAGGATTATTAGATCGTATGAAATCGAGCTTGTTTTGCAGAATAAAGAGCTCACACTAACACTCCGTTGTCGATAGAAATAATACCTAAAAGCATGATCTAAAATCGATATGAGTGCATCTACCTTGACACTTTTTTGATGGTTCGGGTCTAAGTGGTGGGTTGGCGATCATCTTTCTACGTCCTAAGGGCATGGCTCAATAAAAATGCCGCCTACTCCGCTGCACTCTTGAACGAGATGCATGAGTATACCATCATCGATAGTCTGGGTCTAAGTAGAGGCTGTATCCCTTCAAATCCGACGTCCTAGAAACCTAGTGTGTCTGCATAACATAAAAAAAGAAAAGAAAAAGAAGATATAAAAAAGAAAGAAGAAGGAAAAAAAGAATAAAGAAAGAAAGAAGCTCGGAAAAGAAACAAGTATCCTCAATTGTTCTATGTTTAGCATTTGTCTGAAGTCTCGTTTGGTGGAGAGGGTTACGGTGGCTTGTTTAGTTTGCCTTCAATTTACTTTCTCATAGGTAGCCTTGGTGAACCCACGATGAAGATTGATAGGTCGAATTTGCTCTTGACTTACTAGTTGATTGGTTAGGTTCGCTTTAGTGGTATTTCTAGGAGAAAGGGGAGTTCTCGGTTTTTGTATACCCAAGTGTTCTACGTTTACGTTTGCTTAGGGACAAGCAAATGTTCAAGTTTGGGGGATTTTGATCATTTCATTTTCATACGTATTTCTTGCATGATTTTAGAGATGTTTACGATATAGATGCGATGTTTATGTATGATTTTGTATCCGTTTTACTCGTTTTCGTGTTTTTATGTTCTTACAAATTTTAATGCGTATTTGGTTCATTTTGGAGCTAAAGGACATACACGGGACAAAGTATTAGACTCGAGGATCATAACGAAACAAACAAGACGAGAAACAGTAGGGGTCGTGGAGGACTTCAGCCCGTACGGACCTTGAAGCACCATCACAGCCCACGCGGCGGGGCACAGACATCAGCCCGTGCGGGGCACTCCTCAGCCCGCGCAGGGCACTTGGTCCAGCAGCTTCAGCACAGGTCGGGCCGGCTTTCAGCATGCGCGGGTGCAGTTTCAGCAAGGAAGCCCGCACGGGGCACACACTCCAGCCTGCGCGGGTCGCGTCCGTCACCTGCAAAAACCAGAAAAGGAAACTTGTCTAAACACAAAAAGGAACTTGCTAGTTACATATACAAAGAGGAAAATGACGTTAGAGAAGAGGAATAAGAGATATTTTGCTGGAGAAAAAGAATGAAAACTTATGGGTTTAGTTCAAGGTGTCAGCCACGAAAGTAGGGGATAACTTGACTAGATCACGTGTCCATGCGTTGAGAGAGGGTATCATATTAGGATCATCTGCCTTAGATGACTTAATTGGGATTGCTTGATTAGATAGGTTGATTGTTGGTTTCGGTAGTCTTGTGGTGAAACCGGATTTCTAGAACGTTTGTCTCACTGTTAAGAACTCGTTAGTTTATCGTTTTTAGTTATTTCAATCTTAAAACCAATACTTCGTTGTTTGCAAGTTTAATTCATAGTTTGAATTTAGTTTGTGTTGCTTAGTCCCTGTGGTATCGACACCTAAAGTACTACACACGTGTCGTGCACTTGCACGTAGTTTAGGTTATTTGTTTAACTTTGAATACGCATCAGGCCGGACTCGGGCCGGTCCGGCCCGAATGACACCCCTATCCAAACATATGAATGCTTAAACGTTCGCTATGAATGCTTCGGTCGTGTATATCAAATTTGAATATTCGTCGGCATGCTTCACTACTAGAGAGATATCTACAATCGGAATAATTTTGTATTTCATCTATAACATGAATGTTATTGGAAATGCTAGGTGTTATCAAACTTATTGTTATTTTGTCAGGACCGTTGTTTATATTTTAAAAAATACTTTATGGTTTTCATTTGATTGTACCATTCTACATTTATGTGTTCTCTCAACATAACAATTATCTAGTTTTATACCATCCTTGATGATGAAGTTATTATTATTCATCCTCTTATAAATTGCATATTCGTTGTTATCTGTAAGCTTAAATTCGTTGAGTTTCCTTGGAAAGTGTTTGATGCATCTGCCTTTTTCCATACAGAACGTGTATCTATTTGCCATACCACATGGACCATGCACCATTGTCTCTTGTAAATAATGGGTTGGTATTTCTATCAGGTATTTCAGTTGAAATCTTAGAGTCGATTTCCTTTGTTATTAGAAACTTTGATGACCTTTTTAAAAATATAAGTATGTGAGAATGGGGAAGTTCTCCCTTTCGGAAATCAACCGTGTAAATAATTGTGAATGAAATGATAATGTACATAAGTAAATGATATTGATATGGTTAATCTCAAGTAATAATTACCTAGACTAACGCTTCCGCAAGAATACGGATCGTATAGTACCAGGGTCGAACACGAGGAATCGATGCAACTCTAAAGCTAGTAAACTAATGAATAGGACGTGTAAATTCAATAAGTGATTGGAATGCGAATAAAGATAAACTAACTAACTAACGGATTAAACTCAATGAATCAAACATCACATGTTTCGAGAGATGCACGATGATACAATGAAGTTCTAACATGATCATGGTCTTAGATATTATCGCGAGTTCAGGGAATTCAAGCTCTAATATAGGAACTGACTAGCGTAGACTTGTCCAATACCTAGCGTGCGTACTACCAATCTTCCGAGTACGTAATCTCACCCACTAGACACATTAAGACTACTATCCTAATCCCTAGATTCAATCGATCGACCTGACATAGATTCTAAACCGATTAAATCCTAAATCATGGCTAAGTTCCAAAGTCTAATCCCCTGGCCACTACTAGAAAATTGAAAATTAGGGACGAAATTTAGGGACCGACATTTCCGTCCCTAAATTTAGAAACGGATTATACACGGATTAGGGACGAAAAATGAAATCCGTCACTAATCCGTCCCCAAATTTGGGTACCGAAAAGTCGTGCCTAATCCGTTTCTAAATGGGAACCGATTAGACACGGCAGACCACCCGTCTCCAAATTTGGAGACGGATGACATGTCCGTCTCCAAATTTGGAGACGGTAGACCATCCGTCTCCAAATTTGGAGACGGATTTGAACCGTCCCTAAATTTAGGACTTCAAAAACATATTTAGGGACGGTTTCGGGACGATTTTTCGGAAAATTAATCTCTTAGTCCCTAATCCATTCCTAATTCGTGTATAAATAATCTATTTAACCCCTCAACCATTGATCCGTTTTTCATAAGCAACTCTCATATTTTTCACCCTCTATCTTCTATAGTGTTTGCGATATAATGGCATCTTCATCAAGATCTAACATTTTCGATTCTAGACAATGGATATACAGAAGAATTTATCCAGAATCTCAAAGCGTGTCGAAGGAGTTTATAGAAGGCGTCACACAGTTTATGACAATGGCGACGAATCAACAAGTTTACAAAGAAACGGGTACGTTGGTTTGTCCATGTGTCAAATGCAAGAATGAAAAATTTGTTAATGAGAGAACTGTTTGGAAGCATCTTTATTTAAGAGGATTTACCCCGAATTATTTCATGTGGTTATGTCATGGAGAAAAATTTGCACCACGACCTAGTAATGTTGTGGAAAACTTTAGTAGGGGCACTATACATCATGATGAATTTGAGTCTTCTCAAGATGTAGAAATGAACCCCTATGTGGAAATGGTGCAAAATGTATTCCGTGAAAGAAACGAAAATATTGAAGAAGATCCGAATGAAGAAGCAAAAAGTTTTTTTGAAATGCTAGAAAGTGCTAGGAATCCACTTTATGATGGTTGTAGGAGTGGTTTATCACAGTTATCTCTGTCTGCACGTTTGATGAATTTGAAGACTGAAAATAATTTGTCTGAGAATTGCATGAATTCGATATTGCAATTAGTAAGAGATTATTTGCCAGAAGATAATAATGCAGTAGACTCCTATTATGAGACAAAGAAGATGATGCGATATTTGGGTTTATTGCCATATCAAAAGATTGATGTTTGTCAAGACAATTGCATGATTTTTTGGAGAGAGACATCGGAGATGAGTAATTGTCTATTTTGTGGAAAAGATCGGTTTTATTTAACAAAGAATGGAAAATCGGTTCCATATCGTCGTATGTGGTACTTACCAATTACAGACAGATTAAAAAGATTGTATCAATCTGTGGAGACCGCAAGCGACATGAGATGGCATGCTGAGCATTCAAGTCAGGAAGGAGAGATGTGTCATCCCTCAGATGGTGAGGCGTGGAAACACTTTAACAAGGTATACCCTGATTTTGCGGCTGAGAGTCGAAATGTCTATTTAGGTCTTTGTACCGATGGTTTTAATCCATTTGGGATGTCTGGAAAGAATTATTCATTGTGGCCAGTTATAGTGACACCTTACAACTTACCACCGGATATGTGCATGAAACGGGAATTTTTGTTTTTAACAATAATGATTCCCGGGCCTAATCATCCGAAAAGAAGTTTGGATATATTTCTTCAACCACTTATTGAAGAATTAAAAGAATTATGGAATGGAGTTCAAGCGTACGATGTCTCGAGGAAACAAAATTTTATGTTACGAGGTGCTCTCATGTGGACAATAAGTGATTTTCCAGCTTATAGTATGTTATCTGGATGGACAACGCATGGTCGATTGGCTTGTCCATATTGCATGGAAGAAACAGATGCTTTTCAGTTGAAACATGGAAGAAAGACGAGTTGGTTTGATTGTCATCGTCGTTTTCTTCCTGTTGATGATGCATTACGGCGCAACAAGAGAAATTTTAAAAGGAATGTAGTTGTGCGGAAATCTCCTCCTCCAGTTTTGACCGGCGAAGAGATTTTATATGAACGACTTCTTGCTTTGGGTATTCCGAGGAGTATAGATTGCGGAGGGAACAATCATCCGAGAATTGGTGGTTATGGAATTACTCATAACTGGTACAAGAAGAGCATATTTTGGGATTTGCCGTATTGGAAAAATCTGAAACTTCGCCACAATCTTGATGTGATGCACATAGAGAAGAATTTTTTTGATAACATCATCAATACAGTACTGAATGTCACGGGGAAGACAAAAGACAATATTAAATCACGCAAAGATCTAGAAGAATATTGCTCACGAAGGGAGTTACATATAGGTGATGACGGTAAAGCGCCAGTCCCGATATTCAGATTGTCAAATGAAACGAAATATAAATTGTTGAAGTGGTTGAAAGAAGATGTGAAATTCCCCGATGGCTATGCGTCTAACATTGGAAGGTGCCCCGATATTTAGATTGTCAAATGATACGAAATATAAATTGATGAAATGGTTTAAAGAAGATGTGAAATTTCCCGATGGCTATGCGTCTAACATTGGAAGGTGCGTTGACATTCAAGGAGGAAAGTTATTAGGGATGAAAAGTCACGATTGTCATGTATTCATGCAAAGACTTCTTCCGATATGTTTTTCTGAATTGATGGACAAACATGCACACGAAGCAATTGGAGGTATGTGGTTGATTTTATATTAATATGTAGTGTGAATATTTGTTAAATACACTAATAATACTTTAATGTTACAGGTGTTGGCCTATTCTTTCGAGATTTATGTTCGAGAAATCTGAGTATGGATGTAGTTCGTCGACTGCAAAATAACATAGTTACTGTACTATGTAATTTGGAGAAGATTTTTCCACCATCATTCTTCGATGTTATGGAGCACTTGACAGTTCATTTACCGCACGAAGCCGCACTAGGAGGTCCAGTTCAATTTCGTTGGATGTATCCGTTCGAGCGATTTATGTTTCATCTGAAGAAAAAAACCAAACAAAAAGCTCGACCGGAGGGTTCAATTGTTGAACAATACGTCAATGAGGAAATATCGTTCTTTACTTCATACTACTTCGAGCCACATGTTCAAACGCGGAGTAGAAATCCAGACAGATATTTTGATGGTGGTGTGGCGTATTCATATCCAGTACCAGATGTTCCGGACATATTTTGCGGAATTGGTCGAGCTGCTGGTAAGGCGAAAGATATATGGTTATCACAACGAGATCTTCATATCGCACATACATATGTTTTATTGAACTGCGAATATCTACAGCCTTTTGAAAGGTAAAATCTCATAATTAACTATGGTTATCACAATGACAATTTTGTTTATTGTTGTAATATTTATAGAATTTTGTTTCTTTTTATAGGACATTTGAGGATATATTGAAGAATACATATACGAACATTGATGATTCTCAGCTCCAAGAACTTAAAGAAAAAGATTTCTCGACATGGATGCGACAATATGTAAGTAATGAAATTTTACATAAATAACTTTTATAATATTCTGACGATGTGTCTAAGTTAGTACATATGTACTGCAGGTTGAGATGGGCAATCACCCGTTGTGGCTACGAGATTTTGTCAAAGGACCGATTGTGAAAGTTATGAGTTGGCCTATGTATTTTACATGTGGTTATAATTTTCACACTTACGATCATGGGAAATTGAAGTCGACGATGAATTATGGTGTATGTGTGAAAGGTGAAAATTATTGTGCATCGGTCGATGAACCAGATTTTTATGGTATTTTAAAGGAAATTTTGCAATTGGAATATCCAGGTATAGAAAACAAGTTTAAAACAATGTTATCCTTACCACATATGTCATTTTGAATATTGACTCAGATTTTGATATTTTTTGTAGGTTATGTCGTTTTAAAAGTGATGTTATTTCGATGTGATTGGTTCGATCCAGTAATCGGTCGCGGAACAAGAGTAAACAAACTAGGCGTTGTAGAAGTTAACTCCACACGAAGATATGCAAAATACGAGCCTTTTATTCTTGCGTCACAAGCTGATCAAATTTGTTACGTTTTCTATCCGTATATTAGAAGCTCTTCAGGTTGGCGTGTCGCAATGAAGATACTTCCGAGGGGCAAATTTATCGACAACACAGAACAACAACAATTGCCAATGCAACAACAAATGACCGAGATTATTGCTATTGACGATGTACGCGTTGAAGAACTTACGCACGGTGAAATGGAGGAACTCGAAAGAAATGAAGATGATATTCATGAAGATATAGAAGAAAAAGAAGATGTAGAATTTGAATCAGATACAGAAGATTCGACGGAACAATTGTGTGACTCTGATGATGAATCATGTTAAAACGTTTACGAATTGTTTTTTACATACTTTTTAATAATTCGGCTTAGGATTATATGTAATCAGATTAATGTAATGTAATCGAACTTTTAAAAATATGTAATCGGAATGTAATGTAATCGAACTTTTAAAAATATGTAATCGAAATGTAATGTACACTGATATTTATCTTTTAATGTAATCGATTAAATTTAAAAATTTTAATTTTTTTTATTTAAAAAAAAATTGGAAACGGCTTTT
>CM071867.1:34019831-34035727 GCA_036759665.1 Gynandropsis gynandra
GGAATGTAATGTAATCGAACTTTTAAAAATATGTAATCGAAATGTAATGTACACTGATATTTATCTTTTAATGTAATCGATTAAATTTAAAAATTTTAATTTTTTTTATTTAAAAAAAAATTGGAAACGGCTTTTGTGCCGTCTCCAAAATTGAAAACGGCACGCTTGCCGTCTCCAATTGGGAACCGACGTCAGTTTGCCGTCTCCAATTGGAGACGGAATTTATACGTCCGTCTCCAATTGGAGACGGAATTTATACGTTCGTCTCCAATTGGAGACGAAAATTAAACCCCGTCTCCAAATTTTTATCACTTCGCTGTGCTCCCTTCTGGTATTGTTCGTTCGCCATCCCTTTCCTCCTCACTTCGCCGTGCTCGCTTCGTTCGCCATCCGTCGCCGCCGTCGCTGTGCTCGCTTCGTACCACGTAGTTAGCGGTTCCAGCCACATAGTTAGCGGTTCTAGCCACATAGTTAGTGGTTCCAGCCACATAGTTAGAGTAGATGTTAGGATTTATCGTAGATAATTTCTATGAGGATGTTAGGATTTATCGTTGAAATTTAGAGTAGATTTTAGGATTTATCATTGAAATTTAGAGTAGATGTTAGGATTTATCGTTGAAATTTAGAGTAGATGTTAGGATTTATCGTTGAAATTTAGTTGTTTATTTATGTGTTGATGTTAGAAGTGTTAGAATTTAGAAATGTACGTTGACAATATTTTGATTTTACATTTCAGTATGTCACGACGCGTTGGAAGAGGCGGTAAAACGAGAAACCGCCCTCAATCTGAGGAAAGTGGCAACATTTCGTCTCATTTCCAACATTCAGGTTATGATGATTACATGAATCCAAATTTCTTCTGAAACACTGGATCGACACCATCGGGGCAATACATGCCGTTTTATCAGCAAATTCAACCACCACCAGATCAAGTTCAGCATGACGATCCACATATATACGAGGAACCAACAGTGGAAGAAATTTTAGCAATGGATGAAGAGCGACGGAAGCTTCCTCTGATAGACCCTGATCGAAAAACCGACGCACTATGGTACGTATACTCAATTTCAAATCTTAACTATAAATAATTAACTAAATGTTAATTTATCTATAATTGTGATTTGTAGGTTTGGCATTAAGCAACTTAATCCGCAAATATCACTTACGATAAAAGCTGATTTTGATCGGTTCTGTTACAATTGGACATATACCGATCCAGAAATTAAGGAACGATGGTGGAAATCATTTGTGGTAAGTTTTAAACAATTTTAAATTTTATCAAGTAATTTAAATTTAATAAGCTTATTATTATTTCAGCAAAAATATTATTGGAATCCCGCCATTACCGGACTAGTAAAGTCCGAATTTGAAAAATATGCGGCACTGCGTCTCAAGTCTAACGTAGGTAAATTGCACGCACAACGATATAAAAAAGGAAAACCTATATGGATGTCGGAAGATATTTGGAATCAGATGTGCGCACTTTGGGATTCCCCAGAATTTAAGGCAAAGAGCGAGCGAGCTAGTAAATCCCGACGTTCTGATAGAGAGGGATACGGGATGAGCGTGCACACGGCAGGATCTCGTTCTTTTGCGGAAGTATACGAAGATCTGGTAAGTTTTATTCAACTTTATGCATTTATATAAAATTTACATTTTATTAAACTCTGTCTTTTTTATTTTTTTCAGGCGAAAGAGAAGGGATATGAACCATCATATATAGAATTGTTGGAACGTATACACGTTAGGAAGTCAGATGGTTCGTGGGTGGATCCTAAGGCGAAAAGCATTCACGATGAAATTGAAAACATGGCATCGGAGCGAGTATCGCAAATTCCCCCGAGAGAAGACGGCTCATAAACTACTCTTAGTCAGGAAGTGTACAACGAGTTGTATCTCGAGTTAATAATTACATTCTACTATGATCTAATTTCATTATTTAGAAATGTTATTAATTCTCGGTATTTGTTTTACAGCAAGTTACGCCATATAAATTTCGTATTTTCGGACTTGGAGCAATGTCCTCAAAACATTCAACTTCATCCAAAGGTAAAGAAAAAGTGGATTACGAGCTCCGACATCAAATGGACGAAAGGTTCCAAGAATTCGACAGGCGCGTAGAACAAGAACTAAAGGAGGCTGAACTATCAAAAAAGCGTGCTGAACGATCAGATAGGCGTATGAATAAGCTTCTGCGCATGATGAAAGCGCAAATGCCTAACATCGATTGGGATGCAGTTCAGAACAGTGATTCCGACGAGGAGTAATCGGACGGCTTAGGATTATATGTAATCGGATTAATGTAATGTAATCGAACTTTTAAAAATATGTAATCGGAATGTAATGTAATCGAACTTTTAAAAATTTTTAATCGGAATGTAATGTATGATATTTATCTTTTAATGTAATCGATTAAAAATTTTAATTTTTTTATTTTTTTAAACGGCACGTGTGCCGTTTCCAATTTTGGAGACGGATTTGTTGTCCTTTTCCAAACTTTCGACACCGAAAAAAAACCGTCCCTAATCCAGGAACCGATTGGGGTACCAATTTTTCCTGACACATTACTAATTCCCCTGGGAACCGATTGGGGACTACGTTTTCGGTCCCTAATTAGAGACGGATTGGAGACTGAAATGTCCGTCCCTAATTAGGAACGGATTGGGGACGGAAAAAATTTGGAGTCGCGTGATTGGATACTATCCACAATCTAGCATGTGCATACCAATATATCTATTGCATATCTCACCTACATAAACGCATTAAGACCGCTATCCTCATCCCTAGATTCAATCGATCGACCTGGCGTTGATTCTAAACCGATTAAACCCTAAATCATGGCTTGGTTCCAAAGTCTAATCCCCTGGCGTAGATTCATTAGACTTCTATAATCATTCATTCGAGTGGCGTACAAGAAAAAAAGTAGTAAAAAACAACCAATCAATCCGAAAACGATCAAATACCAGAATCATTCATTCAAGTGGCGTACAAGAACAAAAACATTAAGAACCACCAAGCATTGAGAACAAGACTTCGTTACATATCGACAAAGCTCTCTAACCTATGGCTATGGACCTACTCGGACATGAACATAGAATATAAAATGCAAAAGATAACAATATTCAACATGGATAAAGAACGAGATTCTCCCTTTTCTATTACCGACGTCTTCAATAGCTCCTCTGCGATCCGGCTTCGTCACTCCGTCCTTGTTTTCATGTGTGTTCTGCTCTCTCTAATCTCTCTACGTGTGCTCCATTTTCTCTCTAATTTTCTGTACGAATTGTGATGCTGAAGCTCTCTCCTTTTTTCCCTATTTCTCCTCTTTCATTTCCTCTATTCTTTCCTCTTTGGTCGTCCCCTTTCTTTCCTCTCCAGCGGCTGATATTTCCTCTTTCTTATAACAATTGCAGTTTTCCTTTTCCGAGTTTTTCCATCTCTTTTTTTTTTCATTCTTGTGTAATTTTCAATGTTTCCTCTTTATTTTCCAGCCATGTAGCTCCAATTCCTCTTCTCTAACCATATTTCCTTTTGGTTTAAGCAACCAACATGTTCCTTTTCTTGTTTTGTGAATTTTCCTTTTCTGGTTATTGTAGGTGACGGACTCGACCCGCGCAGGCTGGTGAGTGCCCCGTGCGGGCTGGCTTGTAGAAGGGAATCCACACGGGCTGGTGAAGAGCCCCACTCGGGCTGAAGCTGCTAGAGGAATGAGCCCGCGTGGGCTAAAGTGGACACCCCGCACGGGGGTGATTGGAGAATGGCTATCCGCTCGGGTTGAGCATGAGTCCGAGGCGTGCTGAAAGTGCTGGACATGGATCCCGCGTAGGCTAAGGTATCCACCTGCGGGGTTGCTTCTCCTTTGACGTGGAACGATCATGTTTTGGAGCATTCGCTCGTGTCTGTGTCCCGGTATCTCCATTCACTGCAAACACACGAGCAAACGATGAAAGAAGACTAAGTGATGCTTAATGCTTGGTAAAATCTAAATGAATGATGAAACTAACTATGAAAATAGACGAAAATACTATAACAAAATAGACATCGCAACAACCATATGCATATCCATCTATTAACAAACAAACATAGTATCTTTTACTATCTGTAACAAACTCCAATCGACAGCTTCAATCTACAACTTTTTCACTGATATACAAACGGATGGAAGAAACGAATCTTATCGGGAGAAAAAGACTGCGAAGAGAGGAGACGACATAATTCTCTCGTTGAAGAAAGCTTTCGTCGTCGCTCATTCTGTAAAGATATGCAGAAGATTTGTTTCTTTCTCTGATATACAAATGAAAGAAAATAAACGGAAGAAAATCTACAGCTTCTTACCGGGAGAAGACGACTGTGAAGAGAAGAGATGGCAGAAGAAGTCTCGTCGGAGAAAGGATACGACAACTCTCATTTCGTCGTCGTTCAGTCTATCAAAGAAATAAATAGTCTTGGTCGGGCGGCGAGAAGAGTGAGAAGCGGCGGGATGAGGCTCGGTTCGGCGACGGATGAGAGAGACGCAGCGGGTAAGGGAGATGCGGCGGATGAGGGAGATACGATGGGTGAAGGAGATGCGGGGGTGAGGGAGACACGACGGGTGAGGGAGACGCGACGAGTGAGGGGAGAAGAGTGGAGAGTCTTTGGTCGAATGGCGGGATGAGGTGAGGGAGAAGTAAATGAATAGAGAGAGAGTGTAGCGACTGGCTGCAAAACACTAAAAAATATAAAATTTATATTAATTCGAGTTTTTCAAGTTCTTCGGTTTAACTCGAATCCGTATCGTACTGATCTGAATCCGAATGAGTTCTAAAATTTGGACCCATATAATTTTTTAGATAACTCATCTTGTAAACGATCCGATCTGGGTTGATCCGACGGATTGACCATCTCTACTTGAAACTGGTAAATCGCGTTTCACCGTTAAAATTTTTCATTTAAGACAAATGATATTTTTGTAGTGTATTTGAATTATTAATTAATTTTTATCAAAAATTAAAAATATATTTAATTAATTTTTAGAATAAAGTTATTTTAGTAATGTGACAATTTAACCGAGATTGAACATCCTGTTCCAAAATATATAGAGGGTCACGTTCATGTTGTTTGTTTTGTAAGCCTTCTTCGGTTATATACAAAAAGCTGTTGTCCCACGTTCATGCCTATTTCCGGAATTGCCGCTCTCTCTTTCTCCCCCCGCAAAGCCGAAAACGAACGCAGATATTAGCGCAGCTACTGAAATTTCTATTCTCACGGAAGATTTTATGGTGATCGGGCTTATTATTCTTCTTGGATTGATCAGAGTCTGAGTCCTTGGTATAGGGTACTTTTCTCCCAACTATCGGATCCATCGATCTTCTGATTTTGTATTTTTGACGCATCCCATACTTATGGGACTTCGTTCTCCCGAATGATTTGATTCATCGTTGTATCTGCTGATGGTAATCGAGTTTGTCTCCTGAGAAATTTGAGTAGAATTGATCTCAATGAGACAGTATAAAGTGCGGATTTGAGCTGGGTTTATGGAGATTTTACGCGTGTTGTAGTTGGTGACGGAGTTTAGGATTTGGGTAAAGTTCTTAGTTTTTGGGTGCTTTGAAGGATCAAGTATTTCTCTTTCCTATTTATTTTTCGGAGAAAGTATTGCCAAGAATTTGTCTTGGAGCTGCGCGCAGGTGGATCATTCGTGATTAATTCTGAGTTAAATTATGCCTCACTTTATTGCTTGCTTGGAATTTTTTTTTTCTTTTTTGTGTGTATTAAATTGGTTTCTCCTGGTGAAGTTTTAGGTTTGAGCAGAGATACTATTTTGCTCTACTCTCTCATTGTTATTATATGTTGTTAAATTCTGGTTGCTGGAGCAAGTACCTCGTGGCTAGATGTGAACTAATTTCATTATGAGAAGTATATATGTTCTAACATGTTTATATATATATATATATGCAGCATTCTTGTTGTTTATAAATATTCAAATATGTGGAAGTTCAAACCATTTGCTCAAAAAGAGTCTGCGGGACTAGAAGGTCGATATCTTGATGTTGGGAATCTTAGAATTCATGTCCGGGACATCATTGCAGAGGGAGGTTTCTCCAGTGTCTACTTAGCTCAGGATGCAACACACACATCGAAGCACTATGCTTTGAAGCACATTATATGTAATGACGAAGAGTCATTAGGACTTGTGAAAAAGGAGATCTCTGTAATGAAATCTCTGAAGGGACATCCAAATGTTGTCTCACTATTTGCGCATGGTGTATTGGATATGGGGAGAAAGAAAGAAGCTCTTCTAGTGATGGAATATTGCGGTAAATCTCTCGTCAGTGTACTTGAGAGCAGAGGCGCTGGTTACTTCGAAGAGAAACAGGTTCTTTCGATTTTCAGAGATGTATGCAATGCTGTCTTTGCTATGCATTGTCATACGCCACCTGTCGCTCACAGGTGCTCAATTTCATTTCTTCGGCCATCATAAATTCTGGATATTTTCCCTTATGTTCATGCAATGAAATGTCTCTGGCTGTAGTTTTTGTTTTCTAGTAGTGAGATAAGTCTAACGACAGAGGAATAAGGGCGGCTGTAGAATTTTGAACATGATTTGTATTAGTTAGTGCTCAACACAAGCACTTTCTTAGCTGCATCAGTTATTGGATCTATCACTCTTCAGCAAGCAACTATTAGAAGTCATTAATCGTGTTTCTATTTTCCAGGGACTTGAAGGCTGAGAACCTTCTGCTAAATTCAGATGGAAAGTGGAAGTTATGCGACTTCGGGAGCACTTCAACTAATCACAAGAAGTTCGACAGGGCCGAAGAAATGGGCATCGAAGAAGACAATATTAGGAAATACACAACGCCAGCGTACAGAGCCCCCGAGGTTTAGTGTATATATGCTCATAGATCCTTACGATTTATAATCATCGGTGGTAAAAGCGCTTCTTGACACATGTCTAACGCCTTCTATTGCCATAGATGTGGGATTTATTCAGAAGAGAGCGTATTAGTGAGAAGGTCGACATATGGGTATGATGCATGGAAGGATTCTTTTTTTCTTCCAGATAGTTATAAGTTAGTTTGTCCGTGTAGGCTAGTACTGAGTTTTTTGTTTATTATTTCAGGCTCTTGGCTGTCTCTTGTTTCGAATATGCTATTTCAAGAATGCATTTGATGGAGAATCAAAGCTACAGATATTAAACGGGAATTATCGTATACCAGACATGCCTAAGTACAGTTCATCTCTTACTGATCTGATCAGAGACATGCTTCAAGCTTCACCAGACGAACGGCCAGATATCACACAGGCAAGTGCTTTGATTCATTGTGCCATTCTTGATGAATCGAAATTGGCTAATGATGCCTGCAATACGTTCTTTCTCGAAATTTCTCCAATCTGCAGGTGTGGTTTCGTGTCAACGAGCAGTTGCCTGCTAATTTGCAGAAGTCATTGCCTGATAGACCACCTGAGATGCAATCTGCTAGAGTTCTTGAAGGTATTGTATCTCGATTTTGCATAATCTGGAAGCATTCAGTAGATCTTCAGAAGTTTTACCACTGTTTTTAGCAAATGTCAAAACGTGGTCATCAATGTACGACTTCTAAAATAAGATCGCTGATCGAAAAAAAACATTGACCCTTCTTCTTGTTATCCATTCAAATTTTTACAGGGTTGGCCAACTCTGCAAATAAATCTTCTCCTGTTCCTCATAGAAGTCCACCTCCACCACCTTCTGAGGAATCGAATGGTGGAGGGCAGCTCGGCGCCTTCTGGTCCACTCAGCATGCTAAGAACTCACCTTTCACAGACGACAAAAGCATGCCTAAATATGATGAACCAAATAGCTACAGTAATATGTCGAAATCTGAAGTAGTTTTTGTGGAGAGTCATCATTTACACAAAAACCCCAGGCCAGTAAGAGGAGAAGCTTATGCTACACAAAGGAATGCACACCCTACCAATGCTAGTTCTGCGACCGACAGGACGAAAGTTTCAAAAGATGACGCTTTCAATAGTTTTGTTGCAGAATTCGATACGAAGAAGCTTCATAGTGAACCGGGGGATGGCAAGGAAGAGGTATTGAAGGCTGAGATAGAGAGACTGAAAGAAGAGTTGAAGCAAACAAACTCAGAAAAGGCTGAGATCACAGCCAAGTTTGAAAAGCTTTCAGCTATTTGCAGATCCCAAAGGCAAGAGTTACAGGAGCTCAAGCAATCACTTGGTTCTGCAACTGCATCATCATCTTGTGGAGACAGTCCACAAAATCGAATCTCTACTGGAGCTCGTACAACTCATATGGTACAATTTTCTTCTATATAATATCAACTTGATGACTAAATAAACTAGGATTCACCTATTTGATAGGCTAGGAAACACTTTCAGTCTCTCATTTCATCAGCATGATATCTGTAGGATAGAATAAACAAATACCAATGAGAGATAAGGATCATTGTCTTCCCTTTGTTGCCTCTTGTTCATCCCCTCATTCATATAGCTTATTTAGCAAAAAATGGTGACTTCCAATATTGTGATTATAGTGTTCTCTCTTGTGGAAGCAGACAGAGAAGATTGAAGGAACCTTATGGGAACTCCAGCAAGACAGGTCAGATTGGGCAACTGGGAACTCAGACCCGAAGCAATGGCAAGCTTTCAGTGACTATCCCAAACCCGAGTTGCAGACTGCATCAAAGGATAACAACACAAGTAATCACTCTGATAGAACCAGAAAGAGTCAGCCAAGCAAGCAGGCGGCCGCCACTGCTAGTCCAACAAGCCAAGGTTTTGATTCTTGGGGTTTCGAGACAGATTCCTTCAGAGCCACCTTGACTTCTGCCTCGGCAACCCAAAGACCTCTCGGCTCGGTTAACACTTCCCAGCGATTTGGAAACTCAAGGATCAGAGATAATCAGCAAGGTGCTCAACCTGCTGGATGGGCAGGCTTCTAACTCTCAAGCCTTTGAGGACCACATGGTATTCTCTAATATTATCAGATTATCGTCCGGTGAAAGTTAATGTTAGAGTAACAGGATATACATACATATCTTGCTCCACAGATGTCGATGCTTCCCATTTGAGGTCTTGTCTTCTGTGGATGATCCCCTGTTTCCGTTTCGTAATTGCGGAACTTTTAAGACAAGGTATCGCTATGTATATGTATATATGTCAATTGGACCGGCCCAGCCCAAGCCGAAAACATACGGGCCTAAAATCTCTACTGTCCGGCCCGTCAGGATTTGAACGGGTTCGGCTCGGCCCGTTGGCTAACCTTCCATAAATCATTCTCTTGGTCACCAAGATCCGCCAAAACTGTAACCTCTTCTTTCTCTTTATAGGTTTTGTCACCTCAATCAGCTCAATCAGCAAACTTTGGATAGAGTTTTTATTCAACGGATCACGATAAAAGATGAAAAAGAAAAAGAATTTTTAGGATGCTTTCGGGTTTGATACACAAATATAATGAGTTCGATTTGGGCTTCAGAAAAAAATCCTTTCGAGCCGGCCCGTAAATCATGCGGACCACATATTAACCCAACCCGTAGACGCGAAGTTCTCACGGGACTAAAATTTCAGGCGCAATTCCACTTTAACGGGCCCACTGGCCGGATTGGGTTTTGACAAGCCTAGTGTACTGCGAGCTCGTTAGGGCAGATGACTATGGTCGAGAGCAATACAATAGAAGAATTGATGAAACGGATCAAACATTTGAAACATTCACCAAAAGAGAGATTGTACAGATGCAACAATGTCTAATGCCAAAAACAGTAAGAACAGTATATCGAAAGAGGGATTTGTGGCTTATTAGTTCTTAGTCATATGGGATCTGGATATACGCAGCATCACAGACAAAAGGGATGTCCGCATACATACCTGCGAGCGCACAGCGTATGCTTTCCAAGACGGTAAACAGATATGCAAAGGCAACCGCTGTCCAGAAGTGCATTCCAAACTTACCCCAATAGACACCGAGTGGCATCCAACGGCTGATTGTTCCAATAACTTGAAGAGCAATTTCCAGCAACATACCCATGACCACATGGAACCTGAAAAAATGGGGCCACTCTTTTCTTCTCACGATCCCGAGATAAGCAACAAAGAAATAAGCCATTAGGAACCAGCTTGGTAAACGCCCGATGGCACCGAGAAATGGGTAGGTGAGGAATTCAAAGTCTTCTAAAAATGGATGGAGATGGTAAGCGGTTTCAGCGTACATCCAAGTTTCATGGAGAGGCATAAGGTAAGGTAGGCATGCTAAAGATCTCCACCACCATCTCGGCTTTTTTGTCATTGCTGGATAACGGAAGCTATAAGGTACATCTTTTGATGCTCGTGGGGTTAAAAGAGTTCTTCTTTGCCTGGGTAAAACAGGTAATGTATGATAGAGACTGCCGTAATCCCCCTTCAGAAGCGATGAGCACGAGGCTGAGAGATGTGACACAGGCACACCTGAAACTACAATGGTAAACCAAAGAAGATTTTACGCATAGACAAAACAGTAACTTTGAAACACCTAATGAGATTGTGAGACTGATAATCCTAGCTTCAAGGCATCAATAGAATTCAAATTTATGCAATATTTGTACCCTAAGTTCCCAGAAACTACCAAATGATCACTAGTTATCAGATTGTTTTATATATTTATAAGGAAATCATCTGGAAAAATCTTTTAAATTGATCAGAGAAAGTGCAATTATATGGAAGAGGAATGCCCAAGAATAGAAGAGAGTTTCACAAGCCTTTTGGCGCCAAGTACTGAAGCTCATTATATGGCAGAGGAGGTGCCCAAGAACTCTCAATGGTGGAAAATGAACTTCGGGCAGGAATATGACGAATCCTCCCTGGTGAAGCTGTGTAAGATGATGATTTGAATGCCCTAGAGCTTGTCAAAATATGGGCGCTGGGCGAGCTGCAGCCATTTAACATCATCACCAAGACCTATGGAAAAGCAAGCGATATAAGTACAAGAACACAGTTAAAAGTAGAACACAAAAATGGAATGGAAAATAATGCAGATGACCACGATCCAAGAATAAGGTCCACGAACAAAGAATTCCATAAATCTAACACCAATTTGCGCCACATAAAATTTTGTCTGATACCTAAGGTTTATCTGTCATGCTAAGTTTGTATGATACCTAAGATTGATCAAATTCCAAATATGCGATTCTTAAAGCATAGTGGATTTACATAAAATGAACATAAGACAGCTGAACAACAAACCCGAAAATCCATAGCTTACATTTCATACTATAGCTTCAATCGCTTCGAAAAACCGAACCAGGAACTTAATAGCACGAAGAAATCGATGGTAAATGAATTTCAGAAAGCATTAAACTTGAGGGAAAAAAAACTCAGAATTCTCCGTGTACAATTCTACCCAGCTCACCACATCATCGAATAATCGTAACCCAGAAGGCAGATTTCGAAAGCAACAAATCAAAGCCTCATAAACCCAGAACGTAAATTCGAAGCAGGAACGTGATTACCTTCGATCCAAATATAGACAAAGCTAAGCTAGAGTTCGAGCAGTAGGGTTTATCCTGTACTCATCCGAAGTTTAGAACTTCTCGTCGGACCCTATCCTTCCTTGTCACCCTCACCCAGAAAGAAAAAAAACACAGCCTTTGTTATTCCGAAATTATTTACTCTTTTATCCATGGGCTGCGCTTGGCCCAATAATTATTGTTATTTTTTTTTCTTGACGAATGTCTAAGCTGGTTTACCCCAATTTGTTTTTCAACTATTCGACCCATCCTATACTCTTTTCATATTACAAAATCATGTTACAAAATTCGTCCAATTTTTTATTCGATTTTATCAATTTCAACCGATTTTCTCAATATTATATAAACTATATAACTCCGTTATAACGACTCAATTTCGATCCAATTTCACTCAAATTCGATCGGGTTTCGACTCAATTCGAATACCTGATTTTGACCAGTAATTTACCTAATTTTGATCCGATTTTAACTCGATTTCACATAGTTTTAACTCGATTTCATCAAATTTCAAATGATTTCGCCCAAATTTAATTGGATTGCACTCAATTTCACCGAATTCAACCCGATTTAACTCAATTTTAATTCGATTTCACCCAATTTCACTGAATATCAAAGTGATTTCACCCAATTTAAACTCAATTTCACCCAATTTAATTTGTTTTCACCAAATTTTAACTCGATTTCACTCAATTTTAACGAATTTCAACCAGATTTCACTCAATGTTAACCCACTTTCATCCAATTTTTACTTGATTTCACCGAATTTCAACCCGATTTCATCCAATTCAAACTCGATTTCACCTATTTTTAATCCGATTTCACCCAATGTTAACTTGATTTCACCCAATTTTAACGAATTTCAACTCGATTTCACCCAATTTCGTCCAATTTTAACTCGATTTCACCCAATTTCACCGAATTTCAATCCAAATACACCCAATTTTAACTCGATTTTACCTAATTTTAATCCGAATTCACCCAATATTAACTCAATTTCACCTATTTCAACATGATTTCAACCAATTTTAACTCAATTTCACCAATTTAAACTCAATTTTAACCAATTTCACCAACATGATAGAAGACCATCTATTTCAAATGATTATATGTGTTATGCACTTGAACATGAAAATGACTTGAGCATGAATGATGATCCAGTCTCTTTTGACCAAGCCATGAACAGTAGAAATTCTGACAAATGGTTGATGACCATGAAGAAAGAGTTGAAATCTATGGATGACGACAATGTTTGGGAAATGACGGAATTGTCGAAGGATTCTAAAAGAGTTGGTTGTAAATGGGTCTTTAAGACCAAACGAGAATCTAAGGGCAATGTCGAGAAGTATAAAGCCAGACTTGTTTCTAAATGTTACACTCAAAAGAATGGTATTGACTACAAAGAGACTTTCTCTCCAGTTTCTAGAAAGGACTCTTTAAGGATTGTCGTGGCTTTGGTGGCTCACTTTGATATTGAGCTTCACCAAATGGATGTTAAAATAGCATTTCTCAATGATATTTAGAAGAAGAGGTATATATGGATCGACCTCAAGGTTTTGAGACCACAAGTAGAAGCAATCTGGTATGTAAGTTAAAGAGATCTATCTATGGATTAAAACAAGCTTCTCGACAATGGTACTTGAAGTTCAATGATACTGTATTGTCATATGGGTTTGTAGAAATGACCATTGATCGGTGTATCTACATAAAGATTGTAGGAAGCAAGTTTGTAATCCTTGTATTGTATGTAGATGATATTCTACTTCCCGCCAATGATCGTGGGTATTACATGATGTTAAGGATTATCTTTAACTTTGAGATGAAAGATATGGGTGAGGCTTCTTGTGTAGAAATATCTCGAGATAGATCACAAGGAATTTTGGGATTGTCTCAAAAGGCTTACATCGAAAAAGTTATAGAAAGATTTAAAATGGAATCGTGTTCACCAAGTCCGGTTCCCATATAGAAAAGGGGATCATTTCAGTCTATCCCAATGTCCTAAGAATGACTTAGAGCGTAAGGAAATGGATGACATTCCTTATGCCTCTTTAGTCGGAAGTTTGATGTATGCTCAGACTTGTACTAGATCGGATATCAGTTTTTCGGTTGGTATGTTGGCTCGTTACCGATCAAATCCCGGACAATTTCACTGGAGAGCTGCAAAGAAAGTTTTAAGATATCTACAAGGCACTAAGGATCACATGCTCACATATAGAAGAACTAGCAATCTTGATATTGTTGGTTACTTAGATTCAGACTATGTCGGATGCTCGGATACTCGAAAATCGATATTTTGTTATTTGTTCCTTCTAGCTAGGGGAGCTATTTCATGGAAGAGTGGTAAGCAGTCTGTCATTGCTACTTCCAATATGGAGGCCGAATTTGTAGTGTGCTTTGAAGCTACAGTTCAGTCGTTGTGGGTGCGCAAGTTTGTTCATGGTTTAGGCATCGTTAGTACCATTGCTAAACCAATGAACATATATTGTGATAATGCGGCAGCCGTATTTTTCTCGAAGAGTGATAGATACTCCAAGGTTGCCAAGCATATGGATTTAAAATATCTATCGGTTAAAGAATACGTGCAAAATCAAAGAGTTCAAGTTGTGCATATCAGCATCAATAATATGATCGCGGATCTGATGACTAAAGGACTAGCTCTAAAGATATTTCTTGGCCATGTTTGTGCAATGGGAGTAGTCGCGAAGTCCTTGTATTGCTGATGATTATACATGTATGAATATAAATCTTGCATATTGAAGTTTATTTGAACTCTAGATATCAATGTAAATTTTGATTTTGCTTATCTATGAATTATATTTCAGTTATACATATTTATTATGATTATAGATATTTAGTCTTTGTTTAAAGATATTGTGGGATAAGATAAATTTTAGATGTCTATCTTATCAAATTAAAGTTGTTTGAATTATATTGATTTGTGATACATGGAAGGAATCAAGACGTTTTTCCAGACCCGTGACCGCCATGATTCGGTCAATTTAATTCTTATAAATTTGTGACTCGTATATAAGATCATTAGTGAGCTCAACGATTTTATATATGTTTGTCATATATGAATCAAGTGGAAGAATGTTAGAAATTTTATTCTAACGTTGATTCATATAAATATAAGTATTTGATAATTGTTATTGAGGTACACACGGTGATGATTAGCGTTGTATTGAGGAGACAATTATCGGGTGAAAATTCTTCCGTGGCAATCCGCATAATTTGAGATCATAAGACAATTTTGAGAATAATTACAAGTTTGATATTGATTTGTAATTATTATAAGTTAAAGGACATGTCCAAAAGACATGTCTTTAAACTCATGTCGTATTGATTTATTTAAATGAGCATGTGTTTTTGTTACAGTGGATTAATCACAAGACAAAAATATTGACAAAAACAAAGAAACAAAAACACATAATTCTCTTATATCATCAAAGAGAATATTGCGAGGAATTGGTGGATTTGGCATTGGAGAAAAGAAAAAATCTACCGACAAAATAAGGATTCATCAAATAAGTCATCAATAATTCTTCATGTTTACAAATATTTGTTTGGTTGATTTAATCTCCTATTAGATAATTGCTTTCGCATATAAAATTATCGAATTTTCTTACACTCAGTTGGCTTTGTCTTTGGAGATCTATGTTAGTCCAAAATATATGCTCGATTGATATATAAGTTGTTTTAATTTATATGTCAAAGGAATCTAAGGAATTTAAATAAATCCACCGGCATATGGAAGCCATTAAGAATGTCTCGGAATACGTCGCTCAACTTAGAAGACTCAACCAAGGACACGGTACCTAAATCTTTCTATATCATTATAAAAACATACATTGGTGAATATAAAGATGAAGTGGAGGATCAGGTGCTTTGTGCAATTAATTTTTCTATATACTTCTAAAGGTTTTTAGTTCCATTAGTGAATATGAAGATGAAGTGGGGGATGAAGTGGAATAATAGTTCTATGATACCACTGTAGGGTTGATTTTAATTGCGGAAACGTGTTTTATCAACTCAATTATAGATCTAGTCATGTTTAACGATAAGTTTTTCGATTATCAACGATAAACAAATACAGAAACAATTTCATAGTACCTGTAGCGTTGAACGTGCAATTGTCGGATGTGAGGCTTGATGATGCAAGCCCTCTACACATATCCACTCCGAGATCGGGACTGCTTTGATGTGGAAATCGGAAGAACGAAAAAACTATTTTTCGTTTTTCCTTCTTTTCTTTTTGACGGCTAGTTTAGGGTTTTGATTTGCTTAATTCTGAATGTGTTAACGAAAACCCGTTTTTCGTTTACTTATAATTATTAACTTTTAATAATTACGAGTTAAACCCATAACTATTGAAATATTACATAAATGGCATGATACTTTCAATCTCCCACTTGCCTTTAC
>CM071867.1:34075864-34123846 GCA_036759665.1 Gynandropsis gynandra
AGTTTGGTGTCCTTTATCTTGCGAGGTAACATGGACAACTTCAACTCTTCGGGTGCTGACATAGCTGAATTGAGATATCAGTTTTTCGAGATTTGTCGTAAGCTCTCTGACTTATATCATCCGCAATACTCAGAGCAATCATGGGAACCAAACACTTGGGGTATGAAGAAGAGATCTACGACAGCTACACTCATCCTTACGGGAATACGTACAATCATGGATGGAACGATCACGCCTACTTCCCGTACAAGAACACTAAGAATATGGTGAATGCACAACAATCGTTTAGGAATTTCCAGCCATGGACGGAACCCCAAACTCAGAGCTATCAATCATATGTGCCTCAACCATACCCAACGTAATCTGTAGCAGCCCCCGATTACTCCGACACGTACACTTACCTCCTCGAACTATTTGAGAATCGAAACAACTTGGTAATGGGAGTGGAAGCGGAACAAGAAAGCGCCAATGAGCAGATAGGCAATTTATTTGGACAATTGGACGCGCAAGCTTTAGAACTTGCACAAGGGGCATTGCAACCACAAGAGGTTCCATCGGAAATTTCAGAAATAAATCCTCGTGAATATGTCAGCGAAATCTACCTAAGGGATTGTGAGACGGTAGATCAGCCAAGTCCCTCGTTGATTGAAAAAGAAGATGAATCTAATACGACAGTGGATGAGGCTACGGACATTGATGAGCACATGAAGAAACCCGAGGTAGAAGTAGAATTCAGCTTGGTGGACACAATTGAGCAACCATGCACTATCGATTTTGTGTTCCCCGATGGCATCTTTGAAGTGTTAGCCGAGGAAGGTTGTGAAAATTTCAGAATAAGGATTCCTTAGATATGAATCACATAGTAGGGTGGGAAGGTAACTACAAGGTACCGAACGAGCTGCTTAACAATGAAAAGAATGAGGAATCCCCCGACCGAGACTTCCACACAGCCCGAGCTAAATGCGGAGCAAGTCAGTACGCAAATGACCCTGAGATGCCGAGGAGTTACACCAAACGTCCAGCTCGCAATTGGGACATCGATAAAGCACCCAAGGTAAAGATGAAGCCTTCACCCCAAAGGCTCACCCACAAAACATCTCTGGAAACGCTGACGGGAACAAGAGACAAACACCTAACCGGTTACATGGAGTACTCAACCGGACTTAGGAGCAGCACGACCAGAATATTTAGACAGCACGATCTAGCACCCAACATAGAGAGCATCATGACTGATCTTAGGGACGACGCTACTGATCGTATAAGGGACTCAACCGACTTGCGTGTCACACCTTATCGAGCACATATTGCACGCGATACGCTACGTACGAGACGATGTCGAGGACGTCCACCTGATGAGTAGCATGCTTTGGTTAGGCTCGCGACCTTAAACAAGCGCTTCTCGGGAGACAACCCGAGCCTCATATCCTTTTTAGTCATTTTCGTTTTATTTCTATATTTTTGAACTATTTTACTCTTTTAAGAACTTAGGGAATTCTTTTTAGGACTTAGGAATTTAGTGGTCTATCAATTTTTGCTGCATGGTTTTCCTCGAAAATTTTTCTGTTTTGCAACACTGCCCGGTCGGGCATACACCTCCACCCGAGCGGGCAACGTCTAATTCAAGGGAACCCGATCGGGCAGACAGCTCCACCCGATAGGGTAGGTCAACACGAGAGACGCCTGATCGGGCGACTTCAAAGTACCCGATCGGGCACCGTAAATTCTGCAGAGGTAAGTTATATTTCGAGTAACCCGAGCGGCCGTTCACACTTCACAAACCACTACCCGAGCGTGCTCCCAGAACTTTCAGCCCCTCACGCCGCAATCTCACCTACCGGAGTCGTTCGTGCGCCGCCGCCGTTCACCATCGTCACCGGTTACTCGAAAATACCGTTTTTCCTCCTCTCTCGCTAAATACCCGAAAATCTCTAAAATTCCTCTCGAATTCCAGATGGCCCCAAAGATCTTTCAGAGCTCAAAGAAACGTCGATCTGACGTCTATGATCCAGAACACGGATGGCCAGCAAAATCGGATGCCGATAACAACATCCCACCAGCAATACAACTACCGGACGACAACCTTCTTGTCCGGTCAGAAGTCGAGATTCACTGAGTTGCAGCCGCGGATTTTCCCATCCCGCTTCCTATCCTCGGAAGCGATGAGTGCTCTCCATATCGAGGAGCACATAGACACCATCTTCAACACCTTGGGATGGACGGGACTGAGGGACACTCAGGAATGCACCTACCGCAACCTCATAGCGGAGTTCTTCGCGTCTTACACGGCATTTTTCCCCGAATCCGGAGATCGGGAGCAAGCTTTCATGGAGTTCCGTCTGCTGGGACGGAATTACAGGCTTAGCGCGAGACAGTTCGCAATCATTCTTGACGCTTCGCATTGCAACTTCACGAAGATGCCTAAGCACAACCGGAGCCGTCAAGCGCAATTCTGGGCTCAGATTGCGTACGGTGATTACTCGACGAGGTCGAAGGCCAGCCACATACGCCACCCCGCACTAAGGTACTTTCATTACTTCCTAGTCTCGTCTATACTAGGAAAAGGTGCACAAGGCGGAGTCAACCACACGGAGTTGGCGTACCTTAGGCGGGTGAAGAGGAGAGAACGAGCGAAGAGGTGGAAAGAGGTGAAGAGGAGTCGGCGAAAAGACTTACATAGGAGAGAAACGGCGATGAGGAGTCGATGGGAAGTGTAGTATGAAATCGCCAAGCCAGAGAGAGTGAGGATGAAAATCGCCCAGGGAGAGAGGAAAGACACAGAAATGACAAAGGCATTTTAGTAATTTAAGCAAAAACGCATTAAAACGTAATATAACGTTAGAAAAAATCAGATTTTTAAATTTCGCATTTCGTGGTGACTGCGACTACCTGCGTTTCCACCAGTCACCTTAGATATCGTCCGGAGTCGCCAGAAAACGCAGGTTTGTGTTTTCTGGCGACTCCACCAGTCGGGCCTTTAATCTATTAGATTTTGATATGTTGTTTTTATGCTTAAGACATTTATCATATTTGGTTTTGCGTATGAGTTTGAACTTTGGAACTTGAATGTATTATTTTCTAGTTTTAAGACGTTTATTATATAATATTTTACTTTTGGATTTACTTTTGAAATTTGAATATATCTCAGGAAGAAGAAAATGAAGATTTGTAGGCAGTTGTAGAAATCATTAATGGAGACGATGGAGCACTTAATGCGTTGATTGGCATAAATCCAGTTAGATACTGTTTAAAAGAAAAAATCAGAACTGAACTAGAGTGAGGAGTACGGATTATGCATCAACTGATGTATGGGAATGATGAACAATGTCTTCATTTTTTACACATGAGAAAATCGGTGTTTCATAAGCTTTTGAGAAAACTAAAGGAGCTTGGACTCCAAGAATATTTACAAAGTGGGTGCTGAGGTGGCTTTGGGTATGACTTTGAAGATATTAGGACATAACATATCACAGAGAGCCGTAGCAGAGGATTTCCAAGTTTCTCAGTAGACCGTGACAAATATTTGAAGAAGTACTTGCTACCTTATATCGACTATATGTGGATAATGTTTCATGGAAGCGAGAAGATTTTGTTGAAATATCTTCGATGATTCGACACGATAGAAGATATTTTCCATATTTCAGAGATTGTATTAGAGCTTTGGACGGAACTCATATTCCAATACTCGCTAGTGGCAAAGACAAGATCACATATTGGAATCGTAAAGAATATACATCGATGAACATCTTGGCGGTATGTGATTTCAAGATGAGATTTATTTACATACGGATTGGAGTTCCATGACGTGCACACGACACGAAGATACTAACAGAGTGTGCACGACATGATGAGTTCTTTCCTTTTCCAGATTCGGGACAATATTTTTTAGTAAACTCTGGCTATCCTAATCGAAAGGGTTTTATGGCTCCTTACCCAGGTGAACCATATCACCCGAATAAATTTTCTGGACGTCGACCAAGGATTATACATGAGATATTTAATAAGAGACATTTTGCATTACGTTCAGTGATTGAGAGGACGTTTGGAGTTTGGAAAGGTAAATGGAGGATTTTGAAAGGTCCACCTCTTTATAGTATAAAGGTACAAGAAAAGATTGTTGCGGCTACCATGGCACTTCATAATTTGATTCGAGATTCTAGTGAAGAAGATATTGATTTTAATGTTGTTGAGACGACTGAGGATTACACACCTGAACTCACTGGAAACACGTCTCCATCACGTGATGATATTGCAATTGATAGATTTTATGATGCAACTACTGATGTTTGTATGTCAAACGTTAGAGATGGAATAGCACGAGAAATATGGGATGTGGATTGCTAATGTTAGAGATATGATTATATTTTATGATTTATATGTATTTGGATTTTTAGACATTATGTTTTATGGTTTATATTTATTTGGATTCTTTTTAGAATTTTGTTTTATGGTTTATATGTATTTGAATTTTTTTTAGATATTTTGTTTTATGCTTTATATGTATTTCAAATTTTGTTTAAATGATTTATTATAATTCATATTTATTGTAAATATATATAAATATGTTTATATATATATGTTTATTTTATATATATATATATGTTTGTGTGTATATATATATATATGTTTTGATAAAATTATTTTAAGTTTCTATTATAATTTATATTAACCATAAATATAAATATATATGTATATATATTTATTGTATATTCAAATATTTGAAAATCATAATTAAAAAATATATAAATAGAAAATTTTATTAATAATTGTCTATTTTGGTAATTTTGTTCAAAACGCAAACGCAACAGTTTTCTACCATTCGATCTAGTCGCACTCGCTTGCAAACGCAACGTTTCCACCTTTTCAAACAAAATGAAACAAAACACCGTCAAACGCAAATACAAACGTTACAAAAACAGATGTAAACGCTACGTTTCCACTGGTCGGACCCTTGTCATGCTTTGTACTGCAAAGAATAACAAGAATCTCAAGTTTCATTTTTAATATAGTGGTCATTTCGCAAATTTTCTTATGTCGCAGGGCTATTTTAAAATTTAGTTAGTTGGACGGTTAGGGCCCGGGTCACTGTCGTCCTCTTTTCTTCACAACGTTCCAAATTATTAACGTCGACCCTATATGTTTCCCAAATTATTAACCTCGACCCTATATGTTTCCCAAATTATTAACCTCGACCCTATATGTTTCCCAAATTCTAAATTTGGCCAAATTACAATTTCATCGTACTGAAAAAAATGTGAATGCGTGGCAGTGTTTTTGCGTAAGAGTTTAGGAACTTTTGGGGGTAATCGTAAATCTCCACAAGTTTTCTTTATCATCAAGTCCAAGTTCATCTTGGTTTTCTTCGTACTCCAATACTTACCAAATCAAACGATTTTGATAAGCTCAATCAATGGTGGAAGCAACACAAACTTCTTGGCTTCAATGGCGGATCCTGACCCCGATCGTCACTTTCCTTCTATTGTTTCTGACCGTTTCCGGGAATTTCTTTGAACCCTTCAACGTGAGCTACGATCATCGAGCTCTAATCATCTCCGGAAAACGGAGAATGCTCGTCTCCGCCGGCATTCACTATCCTCGTGCCACTCCCGAGGTACTTATTGTGTGCTATACGCGGAAGTTGGTTTTCTTTTCAGTAGCTCGATATGTCGACGAATTCTGATGGGTAGGTCGAATTCTAGTTTGGAAAGGAGAATTCAAGTTAAAATTTAGCTGAATTAGTGGAGATTCAAGTTTTACATACTGGTTTCGACCGCTGAGAATTCAAATATTAGCGTCAGGTTGGTGGCTACACTGAATTAGACTCTTTGACCATCTGCTGTCTGAATTTGTATTGAAAGTTACTCTATACCCTCAATATTCGAAACGCATTAGCTTCTGGGAGGGAGACTTAGATGGCTCTATTATGCTGTTATATTCCTTTTCATAACCGGAAACACAGCGTTAACGTTGCATTCATGTGATCGTTATGATTTTGCGGTTGCATCAGATGTGGCCTGATCTCATTGCAAAGAGCAAAGAAGGTGGTGCTGATGTGGTTCAAACTTATGTCTTCTGGAATGGGCATGAACCCGTAAAGGGTCAGGTTGAACAAATACTGTGCCCTGTCTGTTTTTGTGCCCTTCTTGGTCAGGGTTCTTACTTCAAATTCTGATGTTTATTGTGGTCTGCGCTAATACAGTATAACTTTGAAGGAAGATATGACCTTGTTAAATTTGTGAAGCTTGTTGGATCAAGTGGGCTGTTTCTCCATCTACGTATAGGTCCTTATGTTTGCGCTGAGTGGAATTTCGGGTATATCAGTTCTTTGCTGTCTTTTTTAGTAGTTTTCTTCTTGCGTGGAGCTATGCATCTCTATGTTTCATTGTCTGAGCAATAACAAGTTCTGGTGAACCCTGGAATTCCACTTCATCTTATATGGAGGACGAGTAAGACGATTACTGGGATCTCTTAAACTTCCTTTTCTTATGTTCCCTTCCTCAAATTTCATAGGGGCTTCCCAATTTGGTTGCGTGATATTCCTGGCATACAGTTTCGAACAGATAACGAACCTTTTAAGGTACATCCTGTGCATGATAGTACATGTCACATTTCCATTTGTTTTTGCAGAGTTCCATTTCTTTTTTAGCTTAGTAATATATTGAATAGTCATGTATCTGTTTCTCTTATTTCCAGGAGGAGATGCAGCAGTTTGTGAAGAAGATTGTGGATCTGATGCTAGAAGAAAAGCTATTCTGCTGGCAAGGTGGTCCCATAATTATGTTGCAGGTCATAAGAGAATTTCATATTTTGATTATTTTCCAAGTGTTTTGTCCTATACAGTACTATTTTTTTCTTCATATCACCTTTTGTTATAAAGTTAATGATTGTGCTTATGTTCTCATGGTCTGACATCGTCTCTCCTCTAAGATAATTTCTGACTGATTAGCTTTCTTAAGAAGTTCTTGCTTAATATTGTGGCTTGTTCTCTGAGCATGCCATGACTCAGAAAATTTTTCTGTACTCAGATTGAGAATGAATATGGAGATATTGAGAAATCATATGGGCAGAAGGGAAAAGATTACGTCAAATGGGCTGCTAGCATGGCTCTTGGGCTTGGCGCTGGAGTTCCGTGGGTTATGTGCAAGCAAACTGACGCCCCAGAGAATATTGTAATGCCGTTAACTTAATTTGGTGCAGTAAGATTTCTCCTCATATTTTGTAGCCTGTTCACCAGATTGATATAAAGTTTCAAGGTATTCTTCGAGTTCCTTGAATATGATTGAGATGCTCATGTAAGGGGGCCTATTGCTGGCAGGTGTGCTTTTGTGTTTGTAAAAAAATCGACCTTTCACTTTATTTTTTTCTCTTGTATCAGATAGATGCATGCAATGGATACTATTGTGATGGATTTAAACCAAATTCGAATAAGAAGCCGGTACTTTGGACAGAAAATTGGGATGGATGGTATGTATTTTACAAGGATTTGCGTATCGGAGAAGAGTTTTCTTGATTTTCATTTCTGGTTCCATTTTGTTTAGATAGTTTAATGCGTTTTTGTAGATGTCCCATCCAAGCCTTTAAATATGTAGGTTACTGCCATTAGTTTTAGGTTTTAAATAACATGTCAGATACGTGGTAAGGTAGTACAAGACTTGGTCTCTTTTTATGTCTTGATGAGAAAGAGAAAAATTTGTGTTCTCTCTTCATCAAGAGGAGCATCTACTGAGATGATTATATTGTATCTGAAGAACTGATCAATAATTAAGTCAACTTTTGAAGGTATACAAGGTGGGGCGGAAGTTTACCTCATAGGCCTGCTGAAGATCTTGCATTTGCAGTTGCACGATTTTATCAGCGTGGAGGAAGCTTTCAAAATTATTACATGGTACAGTACATAGCTTAAATAAACAATTCTTATTTTCCCTGCCCAAGTATGGGTTTAGCATTATTTCCCCCATTATAAGCCTCCACAATTGGGAAGCAAGTTTTAGAGACTTTGTCAAATTATTTCCAAAGGTTTTCACTGCTTGGATATGAATCATTCCTGTTGGACACATAATACCTGTATGTGCCTGCCTGGCATATACTGACGACCCTATCGCATGGTTGCAGTATTTTGGTGGAACGAACTTCGGTCGAACTTCCGGTGGTCCGTTCTATATCACAAGCTATGATTATGATGCTCCTCTTGATGAATATGGTGGGTGAAAATTTATACTGTCAGGATATTATTCGCTAAGAAGTAAGTAGTTTCGTAATTCCAAACTGATTATCGGTGTCCTTCACTAAGGTCTGAGAAGCGAGCCAAAATGGGGACATCTAAAGGATCTACACGCTGCTATAAAACTTTGTGAACCTGCCCTTATTGCTGTAGATTCACCTCAATACATAAAATTGGGACCAAGGCAGGAGGTATGTTCCGACTCTTTGAGATTCCGTTAACTACCCTTTGATAGAACTGCTACTTTAGGTTAACGATAAAATGTTAGAGCTTAACTCTTCGAATCTAATCAATAAAAGGGAGATGATGTTAGATAGATTCTTCACTGTTTTTTCTCCTTAACTCTACTTGACATCAAAATTTTGCATTGAGATATAATAATTTCTAGTTTTGGCGTGCCTAACGTTGAACTTATATACTGAACTGATTAGGAACCATTGTCCGAATACTTTTAAAATGAATATGAGGTGCATTTGAGTATAATTTTAGGCTTCACTTAAAAAACTGATGTCAAGCAATTCACACTCAGGCACATATCTATCGTAGTGATAGACAGCCCGGAGGAAAGGTCTGTTCTGCATTTCTTGCAAACATTGACGAGCATAGAGCCATATCTGTGAAATTTAACGGCCAGTCATATACTTTACCACCTTGGTCAGTGAGTATATTACCAGACTGCAGAAATGTTGCCTTCAACACTGCGAAGGTTTGATTTCTGTTCCTTGTGATATTGGCAACGCATTGGTCTGATAAATGTATGCTCATGCCTAGATAGTTAGTCTGTAGTCTTTGACATTCACTAATTCAGAACACTGTCAGTCGGCCATTTCCTTTGGAACTTCCTTGCATATGCGGCTTGCTTGCATAAAACTGCCTTCCAAGGCTACATTTCTTAATGTTTGTATTCAATTGGAATTTTCCTTTCAGATATTTAGAGAGGCTAATATTATAATTAGTTTTGTTGGTAACAACACTGACAAGAAGTTTATACCCAACTTTCTTCTGCTTTGATCTTTAAATTTTCTCTCATTATGGGATTATTGCCAATCAGTTATGTTCCATGATGGAGGCTGCCTAGTCATTTATTTATTTATTTTACAACATGGTTCATGAAATTCTTGATTTCTTTTTCTTGAGCAGGTGGGGGTTCAAACCTCTGTGAAAACGGCAGAGTTGGTTACACCTTCTTTAGGTTCTATTTCTATAATGCAAAAAACAATGAACGAGGATGATGTTTCATATATCTCAAAATCCTGGATGGCTTTTAAAGAGCCTATAGGCATTTGGGGTGAAAACAATGTCACCTTCCAAGGATTATTGGAACATTTGAATGTTACAAAAGACCGTTCTGATTACCTATGGCATAAGACAAGGTAGCTCATAATCTGAACTATGTGTTTTATAAGTTGTCCACCAACAATCATTTAAAGGAAAGAAATGGTAGCAGATAGATGATCAAGAACCGGTTCCTATCAAAATTTGAGAGATTTACCCGAACTGTTTATGTATTCTCGTGCGTACTGATCACATTAGTCCATTATTATAATGGAATATTGTGATATTTATAACATTCAATAATTGTTTATCTTCCTACATTTCTAATCTCTAATATCTTTCCACCTTTTCCAACTGAATGCAGAATATTGGTATCCGAGGAAGATATCTCATTCTGGAAGGAAAATGGAGCCAACCCAGCAGTTTCAATTGATAACATTCGTGATGTATTGCGTGTATTTGTTAACGGACAGCTCTCAGGTTAATCATTCTTTCTTCTGTCTCTACATCTTATCTGTGGGGCATAAACATGTGCAGAGGTATGAGTTGGTGTTGTGTCTGTCTGAGGTTGCTCATGGTGTTTCTCTATGAGGTCGGTTATATATAGTAACACCATTTATTGGTGTGCAAAGCAATGCAGAGCAGTTTAAAGAACAAGGGTAGTAAAATGATCATGTACTCTACAGGTTTCAGATATCTTCTCCCGTTACCTTCAACTAACTAGTGTCTTATTGTTGTATGGAAATATAGGCATTGTTGTTGGGCACTGGGTGAAGGCAGTGCTGCCCATACATTTTGTCCAAGGATACAATGATTTACTTCTGCTGACCCAGACAGTAGGTTTACAGGTAAATTCATCAGGCAATCTTATTGCAGATATCTAATTTTAATGTTTTAATACGTAACTGTGATCTTATTCGAGATGATGGTGCAGAATTATGGTGCCTTTTTGGAGAAGGATGGAGCAGGTTTTAGAGGCCAAACAAAGATCAACGGATTCAAGAACGGGGATGTAGACCTCTCAAAATTTTTATGGACTTACCAGGTGGGAGGATGTTCTCTATGAGGTTTTATTAGCGAAATTTGCAGTCAAGTTTTCATGCTTTATATGTTTGTTAAGCATTCTTTCTGAAGAAATGAGAATCATTGGGAGCCTTTGAGTTGTTTCGTGCCTTTGTCATAGGTGGGACTAAAGGGTGAATCTGAGAAAATATATGCAGTCGAAAACAATGGAAATGCAGAGTGGAGTATCTTGGAGCCTGATGCTTCCCCTTCAATCTTTATGTGGTACAAGGTAAATCTACATCTTTTCAACTGCTCTGTAAAACGTTAAGCACTTTTTTTCCCATTACTTGAAAAACAAAGGTTTTGTTGACTTGTTTCAGTTATCTACTCACCATCAATTCCTCCTCTTTTCCCTCATTGAATCAGACATACTTCGATGCACCGGTTGGCACAGATCCGGTTGTTCTTGATTTGGGAAGTATGGGAAAGGGCCAAGCCTGGGTCAATGGGCACCATATAGGCAGGTACTGGAATATTACTTCCACCAAAGACGGGTGTCAAGCCTGTGATTATCGTGGAGCCTACAACTCGGACAAATGCACAACAAACTGTGGACAGCGTACTCAGACCTGGTAAGAAATACACTAATCGTATATGCTAAATGACAAAAAGAAGCCTGTTGTTGAATCTTGGAAAGTTGAGTTCAATGTTGGCATTTATTCTGTGTCTGGAGATTCGGTGACTTCATGCTTGACAAGATCTCTGTAAATATTATGTCACTGATATGAATAGCCTTTTATTGACGACGTGCAGGTACCATGTACCACGTTCATGGTTAAAGCCATCAAATAATCTACTCGTACTCTTTGAAGAAAATGGGGGAAACCCTTTTAAGATATTCGTTAAGACGGTTACTGCTTCGATTCTGTGTGCTGAAGTATCAGAATCGCACTATCCACCTCTTCGGAAATGGTCCAAACCAGTGTTTATGAACGGAACTATCTCTATAAAAGGCGTGGCACCTGAAATGCATTTGCGCTGTGAAGAGGGTCATGTAATATCTGCCATTGAGTTCGCAAGCTATGGTACTCCAAAAGGTAGTTGTCAGAAGTTTTCCACAGGCAAATGTCATGCACCCAACTCCTTAAGCATCGTTTCTGAGGTAAATTTTAGTATACTTTCTTGCAGGAAGTGAAGTTTTGTCAAACACATTTGCGTGAATGTTACTGATAACCTGAACTAGAACGTACCTAAATCTCGACAAAGCCCTAGTGGATAGATTCTCGTTATGATTCTTTATGTTTCACAACCATCACGGTGACCTCTTGCCATACCATGATACAGTACACACTCCAAAATCTCTTTACAGCACTTTTGAATGCTCTTCAATCTCGAAGATCAGTAGGAACTTTACTCTGCAGTTTCAGCAAAATGATAAAAAAAGGGTTCGTCTTGGTTGTATTATGTATTCCCCTTTTATCTACAGGCTTGCGAAGGAAGAAACAGCTGCTTTATAGAAGTCTCAAATGCTGCATTTCGTAATGACCCATGTCGAGGAGTGGTTAAGACATTAGCCGTCATGGCACAGTGCAGCCCGTCCTTGAAAACAGGATATGGCCATCTTCTGAGAACAAGAAGCTTCTCGATATGATGAAGTTCACCAGAAACTGCAGGCATCATATGCTTCCAAAATGGCTGCACACGTAAGTTTGCTCTCCTTCATAAACATATCATCCACTTGGAACAAAAAAATAAGAACCCTGAAATTTGTGTGTTTTTATGGACCTACAAAATGGCCTTGCTGTACAGTTCTTGTTGTGTGTGTGCTGAAATAATAATAAGTGCCTACTTGCGTAATTTAGGTCGCTTTTGATAGTTACTTTTCGTGAGGATTATACGAAATTATAAGTAAGATTATCATATGAATGTGAAAGTAGGACCACTTTAGGATTTTCCATTGGAAATTCAGAACATAAATCATATTATAATTGTTGAGATTTCCTCCTATGTGGTAGGTAAAGTAGGTGATAATGGTGGGTTTGGATAACCATTATCCTTGACAAAGTTTGTGGGAAATTAGGTAAATATCTCCTTGACATTTTTCCTTAAGTTGATGTATAAATAGCAGGAGCTTCAACACCAAATCACACAACCAAAAACCAAAGAAAAAAAACATCCAAAACAAGAGATAGAAGAGAGTGAAGGAGAAGAAAACAATTTGAGTATCTGAGATTACGTTGACGATACTGACTTCCCGTGGTCTGCTCAGCGTGAAATTTGGAGGCTAGGTTCATCACTCGTCTCTTTTGATTCTTTCTGGTGGGATTATCAATCCAACGGTCAGTTTTGGAGAAACGAGCTGTTTACTGTGATTGTACTCTAGTGCGGTTTTAGACCCGCAGTCTGGTTGTTTGGCAAATCGAACGGTGAGTTCTTCTCTGATCAAGCTGAAATTTGGTAGGTGTATTTAACACCCTTTGGCATTTGATTTGTACGGTTGGATTAGACATTGGTTGTCGGAATCATAGGTTACGGGGTTGCTTATGGCCTACGTTACAGCTTGGTGTTTGGGTTTACTCGGGTGTTTCGAGATTGAATATTGGGTAAAATATTCTATGAATCTCGGTTGTGTATCTCTTGTTATATTGGAGGTGTTCGTGTGGATGTTGTAACCTAAAAATTATTGTAGTGTTTGGGTGGACAACGGTCCCGTGGTTTTTACTCCTCACAACGGAAAGGTTTTCTACGTTAAATTGGTTGTGTCGTTCAATTTTTGTTATCATACTAGATATTGTCATCTTCATAGGTCCATACAAGTAAGGGGCTTGTGTTTGGTCGATCCACAACGAACGTGACGCGGTACCGTCTAACCCCTAACAAGTGGTATCAAAGCAATGGTTATCCGTTGAACTTGTGTTGAACGTTGAAAGCAAATACTAATAGGATGGTTAGCTTGAATGGTGCCAACTATCATATGTGGAAGGTTAAGATGAAAGATTTATTGTATGTGAAGGACTGTCATCTACCGTTGGTTGTTGAAAGGAAACCCAAGGGTAAAACCGATGAGCAGTGGACATTGCTTCATCGAAAAGCATGTGCGTTGATACGACATTAGGTAGATGATAACATTTTGAATCATGTGGCTAGTGAGACAAATGCTCGTTCTTTGTGGAAGAAGCTGGAACAGTTATATGTTCGGAATACTGGGAATCGCAAGTTGTATTTCATAAAGAAATTGGTTGATTTGAAGTACGTCAAAGTGACTTGGGTAATAGATCGCTTGAACGTGTTTCAAGGTGTGTTGAATCAATTATCTGACATAGGGGTTACATTTGAATATAAGATCCAAAGTTTGTGGCTGCTCAGTACATTTCCGGATTTGTGGGAGACATTTAGGATGTCTTTATCGAATTCAGCTCCAGATAGTACAATTTCGATGGAATAGATGTAATTAGCTAAAAACTGTATTTTGAATGAGGAGACATGAAGACAGTCGCAAGGTGCTTTCTCAAGTTCAGATGTTTTGGTTACTGAATCCAGGGGGAGGAGCCTGGATCGAGATATAAACGGCAAGAACAAGAGCAAGAGCAAATCAAAGAAATCTGCCTTGGAATGTCACTATTGCCACAAGAAAGGGCACATCACGAAGGATTGTTGGAAATTGAAGAAATATGACAAAAAGAAACATGGAGACACCGAGGAATGGGTTGCAGCTGCAGAAGAGTTCCTAGTAATACTTGGTGATGACATGATCAATATTGCATGCCATGAGACGAGTTGGTCATTGACAGTGGAGCCTCCATTCATGCTACATCAAGACGTGAGTTCTTTGTTACTTATATTCCGTGTAACTTTGGCTCCGTCAAGATAGGTAATGATGGTTCGCCTTCTGTTGTTGGCATTGGAGTTGTCTATTTGGAGACTAGTCTTGGTACTAGACTTGTACTTAAGGGAGTAAAGCATGTTCCAAATGTGCGGTTAAACTTGATCTTTGTCGGAGACTTGACAATGAAGGGTTTTGCAGTACGTTCAGTGGTGGTCAGTGGAAGTTTACTAAACGTTCCATGGTTATAGCTCGAGGTGAGAAGTCTTCGTCAATGTATTACAATGCAAGCTAAGCTTTATAAGGATGTCATCAATGCCTTGGAGAGTGACAGTGCTACTGAGTTGTGGCATAGAAGACTCGAACACATAATCGAGAAAGGATTGTATGTATTGTCGAAGAATGAGGTTCTTTAAGGAATCTCTGGGTTACACTTGAAGAAGTGTGAGCATTGTTTTGCAGGGGAAGCAAAATAGAGTTTCGTTCAAATCTTCCAAACCTTCAAGAAAATTAGAGATACTTGATTTGGTACATTCGGATGTGTGTGGTCTGTTGAAGGCAAGATCTCTCAGTGGTGTCTCATATTTTCTCACATTTATCGATGATCATTGGAAAAAATTGTGGGCTTATACTATGAGGACAAAAGATCAAGTTCTGGGATTTTTCAAGTAGTTTTAAGCATTAGTGGAGAAACAAACTGGAAAGAAGCTGAAGTGTACCCGAAGTGATAATAGAGGTGAGTATTCTAGACCGTTTGATGTCTATTGCCAAAAACATGGTATTAGACATGAGAAGACGTCGTTTAAGATGCCGCAGTTGAATGAGATGGTTGAAAGGATGAACAAAACGATCATGGAGAGGGTTGGATGTTTGATTTTGCAGTCAGGGTTTTTCGGATTCCTTTTGACGTGAAGCTTTGAGCTTTGTGGTTCATGTCTTGAACCTGTCACCTAGTTCACCGCTACATGGTGATGTTCTAGAGCGAGTGTGGACTGGTAAGGATGTTTTTTATAGTCATTTGAAGGTGTTCGAGTGTAAAACTTTTGTTCACATTCCAAAGGATGACAGATCGAAGCTTGATGTAAAGTCAAAATAGTGTGTGTTCATCGGTTACGGTAAGGATATTTCGAATACAGGTTTTTTGATTTAATGGAGAAAAAGCTCGTAAGAAGTAGGGATGTTGTGTTCGTAGAAGATCAAAATATTCAAGACATTGAAAACGTAAAAATCCAACTCAGAGTTGTGAGGGTTTGATTAGTTCGGGGATGATTCCTCAGATGTCGATTCAGGATTCTGTTGAAGGTGAGGTTCATGTTGATACACCCGATACAGATGCTCCCGTATAGGTTGATGATGGTGTTGGTAATTATAATTGCGATGAGACACCAACTACTTAGAATCCATCTATTCTCGGAAGATCAAAGAGAGAATGATTACCATCAATGAGGTATAACCCTAATTAGTTTGTATTACGTACTGAAGGGGAGAACCAGAGAATTTTGACGAAGCTCTCAAGGACGAACATAGAGATGAGTGGCTGAAGGCCATGAATGATGAGATGGATTATTTGCACAAGAATCATACATATGAGTTGATGAAGTTGCCCGAGGGTAAACGGGCATTGCTTAACAAGTGGGTGTTCAGGGTTAAGCATGAAGAGCGCAGTTTGCATCCTCGGTTTAAGGCTTGTTTGGTTGTAAAGGTTTCAGTCAAAAGAAAGGAGTTGATTTTGATGAGATCTTTTCGTCGGATGTCAAGATGTTATCCATTCGGGTTGTATTTGGATTGGCAGCTAGTCTTGACTTAGAGGTGTAGCAAATGGATGTGAAGACGGCCTTCTTTCATGGTGATTTGGAGGAAGAGATCTAAATGGTACAACCTGAAGGCTTTATTGAGAAAGGCAAAGAACATTAAGTTTGTTGCTTAAAGAAAAGTCTTTATGAGTTATACAAGAAGTTTGAGTCAGTTATGGAGGAGCATGGATATAAAAAGACTCATTCAGATCATTGTGTGTTTGTGCATAACTTCTCTGGTGATGATTTTATCATCTTGCTGCTGTATGTAGAAGACATGTTGATTGTGGGAAAGAATAAAGAGAAGATAATTGAGTTGAAGAACCAACTCAACCAGTTCTTTGCTATGAAAGATTTGAGACCAGCAAAGCAAACTCTCGGGATGAAAATTGTTCGTGATAGAAGTCGTAAGTTGTTGTATCTGTCGCAAGAGAAGTACATTGAGAAAGTACTTCAGCGGTTCCATATAGACAAACCTAAAGTTGTGAGTACACTTCTTGCTACACATTTTAGATTGAATAAGCAACTGATTCCAAGTACATATTTAGAGAAGAAGGACATGAGACATGTCTCGTATGCCTCTACAGTTGGTAGTTTGATGTATGTGATGGTTTGTACGAGACCAGATTTAGCTCATGTCGTTGATGTTGTCAGTCGTGTCTTCCTAACCCAGGAAGAGAACATGGAACGGATTCTGAGATATCTTCGTGGGACTATCGGGTCTGAGACTTGTGTTTGGAGGTAACAAACCTATGTTGGTCGGGTACATAGATTCTGATATGGTCGGAGATACTAATTCTTTTAAATCTACTTCAGGTTACTTGGTAACCTTTGCGGGTGGAGCTGTGGCATGGAAATAAAGGTTGCAGAAGTGCATTGCACTTTCTACCACTGAGGTAGATTTTATCGCTGCAACTAAAGCTTGTAAGGAGTTTTTGTGGATGAAGAGGTTTCTTGATCTGTTTGGTTTCAAGCAAGATATGTACGTCTTGTTTTGTGACAGTTAGAGTGTCATCCATCTTTGGGAGAATCAGACATTTCATTCAAACTCAAAGCATATAAATGTTCGATATCATTAGATATGAGATGTTGTGGATTCAAAGGAACTTGAACTTGAGAAGGTTCATATAGATGATAATGGGGCTGACATGAACTAAGGTATTGCTTAGAGGAAAGTTTGAGGTATGTTATATGATCGTTGGGATGGCGATCTCCTCCACATAGTTTGAAGTGGGAGATTTGTTGAGTTTTCCTCCTATACGGTAGGTGAAGTAGGTGATAATGGTAGGTTTGGTGAACCATTATCCTTGACCAATTTTGTGGGAAATTAGATCAATGTCTACTTGACATTTTGCCTTAAGTTGATGTATAAATAGCAGGAGCTTCAACATCAAATCACACAACCAAAAACCAAAGAAAAAGAACATCCAAAACAAGAGATAGGAGAAAATGAAGGAGAAGAAAACAATTTGAGTATATGTGATTACATTGACGATCGATCGACTTCCCATGGTCCGCTCGATGTGAAATTTGGAAGCAAGGTTCATCACTCGTCTCTCTTGATTCTTTCTGGTGGGATTATCAGTCCAACGATCAGTTTTTAGAGAAACGAGCTGATTACTCTGATTATACTCCGATGCGATATTCTGTAAATCTTGGTTTTGTATCTCTTGTTATATTAGAGGTATTTGTGTGGACATTGTAACCCTGAAATTATTGTAGTGTTTGGGTGGACTACGGTCCCGTGGTTTTTACTCCTCACACTGGAGACGTTTTCTACGTTAAATTGGTTGTGTCGTTAAATTTCAGTTATCATACTAGATATTGTCATCATCTTCATATATTCACACGACTAAAAAATTTGTGTTTTATCGGTTTCTCAACCAAAGTGACGTGGTACCGTTTAACCCAACAATAATATGATAGGTTTTTGAATGGAAAGGTACATGTGTGAAAAAGGTTCTTCTCCAAAATCAAAGGCAAAGACGTAATACGAGGAGAGGAGATATATCTCTTTTAGCGCCACAGACTCAGATAATGCCCCTCTCGCCACACACACTTTTTATATACATACGTACCTACATATACATATATATATATATTACACATACAAACTTTTGAGATGTATATACAATAGAAATAATATGAAAGACTCTACGAGAAAGGGAGGGTTTGGGAGCAGAGAAGCGGGAAGATCGCATCGGGAAGCGGACAATATGCTGAGCAAAGAGACGATAACGAACACTGCAACTTTCTTCGTGCTCTCCCTTTGATTCAGGTTATGCCGCCACGTGGACAAATCCTTGCCTTACACGTGTTATTCACCTCTTCGGCATTCTTCTGCTACCTTCAGTCACGTTTCAATCCGCCATTTCTGCAGATTCTCATCCTTTGTCCAATAAGCCTAAAAGAATTTTCTCTGCCAACTTTCAGTTGTCGACGAACGATTGTTGTTTTGTCTTGCCCATTTCGGATTTTTACTTTTCACCCTTCCACGGATTTTCTTTCTTACGCTCCAAGAAAAGAAAATCCTGATATCGTTTTCTTTATTTCCAAACTCTTCCCGAGGAAAAGCGAGCAAACTTTCTCGTGAATCTCAATCCCTCAAATCTCTGACAACTGCAGATTTGTTTTTTAATACATCTACAAGAAAACCCCGTTTGTTTTCTTGAACACCCATCAAGGAAAACTCCCAGCCTGTAAATTTTCCCGAGAAACAAACAGAAAATCGCCCATCGCAATGGCTGGAAACGAGTGGATAAATGGATACCTGGAGGCGATTTTGGACAGCCGTACTCAGGCGATAGAGGAGCAGCGTCCGCAGGCTCCGCCGGTGAATCCGAGAGAAGATGGACAATATTTCAATCCGACAAAATACTTCGTCGAAGAGGTCGTCACCGGCGTCGACGAGACCGATCTTCACCGGACGTGGATCAAGGTGGTCGCCACGCGTAACTCGCGTGAACGTAACTCACGCCTGGAGAACATGTGCTGGAGAATCTGGCACCTAACTCGAAAGAAGAAGCAGGTACACATACATGTGGATGAATCCATATCAAGTCTCCGATTCTGGTTGTAATTCGACGATCAGTTATGTAAATCTGTGAAATCTTTACATGCATGTATCTATGTATGAAACGCAGTTAGAATGGGAAGAGTCACAACGGGAAGCAAGCCGAAGATGGGAAAGGGAACAAGGAAGAAGAGATGCGACAGAGGAATTGTCCGAGGAATTATCAGAAGGAGAGAAAGGAGAGATTGTTCATCCTGAGACTCCCAGGAGGAGGCTGCACCGTAATTTCTCTAACGTCGATGTCTGGTCCGATGATAAGAAGGAAAATCGGCTTTACATCGTACTCATCAGGTACTACTAAGTTTCACTATTTGCCGGAGATTTGTACAGATTTTAGTAGATTTTCAGACGGTATATATTTTATATCGAAATTTTTTTTGTAGATATTTTTTGTTTACTTGTTTTTTTATATAAACTATTTTCTTAGTTTTGTTGAAATAGTTCAATATATCATTTTTTCCCATTTTTTCTTTTTTCCAAAATATTAGATGGTACGGGATAAATACAATTCAAAGTTTTATAGATTAGTATTCCAAATTTTATTTGTTTCCATTACTTTTTTTAAAAAAAAGGATATTATTGATTTTATTGTAATATTCTTCACTGGGAAATCACATCATCAAAATGATAAAATATTCGTTCTTACAATATTTGTGCGATATTACATTTTGATTTAAGAAATTACAACAAAATTTGCTCATTATAATGTATGGAGGTTGGCTTTATAGTCAAACGATGTTGTATGGAGGTTGGCTTCTTTTTTTTTTTTGTCAAAAAATCTAATAAGCTGACACGATGTTTGTTGAATGACAGTTTGCACGGGTTGGTTCGGGGGGAACAAATGGAGCTTGGTCGTGATTCCGACACTGGTGGACAGGTATACATTGTGTTCTAACCTTGCACGGGTTGGGGGAACAAATGGAGCTTGGTCGTGATTCCGACACTGGTGGACAGGTATACATTGTGTTCTAACCTTTCTAGTTTCAGATTTAGTTATTGTTAAATAACTTTTGCAGGTGAAATATGTGGTGGAATTAGCTCGAGCACTTGCAAAGATGCCCGGTGTTTATCGCGTGGATCTGTTTACTCGCCAAATATGTTGCCCGGAAGTCGATTGGAGCTATGCAGAGCCAACAGAGATGCTGAGTTCTCAAGATGCAGATGCTGATGACGCTGGAGAGAGCAGTGGAGCTTACATCATCAGAATCCCCTTTGGCCCACGTGACAAATACCTTAGAAAAGAGCTTTTATGGCCTCATATCCAAGAATTTGTGGATGGAGCATTGGCTCACGTTCTAAACATGTCGAAAGTTTTGGGTGAACAGATCGGACAGGGCAAACCTGTGTGGCCTTATGTGATTCACGGCCATTACGCAGATGCAGGTGATAGCGCAGCTCTTCTCTCTGGTGCATTGAACGTTCCTATGGTCTTAACAGGTCACTCCCTGGGTAGAGACAAGCTGGAGCAGCTTCTGAAGCAAGGGAGACAGTCCAAGGAAGATATTAACTCAACTTATAAGATCATGAGGAGGATAGAAGCCGAAGAGCTTTCCCTTGATGCTGCAGAGCTTGTTATTACGAGCACAAGACAAGAGATTGAAGAACAGTGGGGACTCTATGATGGGTTTGATGTCAAACTCGAGAAAGTCTTGAGGGCTCGTGCTAGACGAGGTGTTAATTGTCATGGACGTTACATGCCAAGAATGGCGGTATGTACACAACATTCCCCCCCTAAAAAATACTTGTGATTTGAGGGTTCTTGAATGAGTTTTTGTTGCACAGGTAATCCCTCCGGGAATGGACTTCACAAACGTCGTGGTTCAAGAAGATACTCCTGAGGTTGACGGGGATCTAGCAACATTGGTCGGAGGAACCGAAGGGTCTTCTCCAAAGGCTGTTCCGACAATCTGGTCTGAAGTGAGTTTTCTCTTCTACAGATTGAATTAGTGGATAGTATATATATATATAGTTGCAACAGTTGTGGATGCTTTCGTTTCTTATTGTCTCCAGGTTATGAGATTTTTTACGAATCCTCACAAACCAATGATCTTGGCATTGTCAAGACCCGACCCTAAGAAGAATATTACCACTCTTGTCAAGGCATTTGGAGAGTGCAGGCCTCTACGGGAGCTAGCTAATCTCGTAAGGAGATTTTCATTTCGGATAAAGCCGCTTTTAAAAAACCTACACTTCTCTTTTCATCTTTGTTTTATGATCTTTTCAGACTTTGATAATGGGAAATCGAGATGATATAGAGGAGATGTCTGCGGGAAATGCTAGCGTGTTAACAACAGTTCTGAAACTCATTGACAAGTACGACCTTTACGGATTAGTTGCTTATCCTAAGCATCATAAACAATCTGACGTTCCTGATATTTACCGACTTGCAGCAAACACAAAGGTTTGGTTTCGGTTTTTCTTGTTTATAGCAACTTTTTCTTCCCATGCAGTCATGATTTGACTCACCAAATGTGTATCATCTCGCAGGGAGTTTTCATAAACCCCGCTCTTGTTGAGCCCTTTGGCCTTACACTGATCGAGGTTAGTCCTTCGTTGTTGTGTGTGTTTATGTACAAAAGCACACAAATTCTGGGGTTTCTGAGAGATGGTGTTTCTGTTGGTTGTTCCATGAAATGCAGGCTGCAGCTCACGGGCTTCCAATGGTGGCAACAAAGAACGGAGGACCGGTTGACATTCATCGGGTAAGAGACGACATATCAAGGGACCAATCTGAATTGAGACATATCCTTAGTTTTATATTTGTTTTCACGATTTTGCAGGCATTGGGCAATGGCTTGCTCGTAGACCCGCACGACCAGCAAGCAATAGCCAATGCATTGCTCAAGTTAGTATCTGAGAAGAATCTGTGGAGTGACTGCAGAAAGAATGGGTGGAAGAACATTCACCTGTTCTCCTGGCCTGAGCATTGCCGTACTTATCTCACCCGTGTGGCCGCTTGCCGTATGAGGCATCCACAGTGGCAGACTGATATGGATGAATTAGCTGCCAACGAGGACGAATCATCCCTCAACGACTCTCTCAAAGACGTCCAAGACATGTCTTTGCGTCTATCCGTGGACGGTGACAAATCTTCCTTGAATGGCTTTGTCGACCCTCATGCTGATCCTGTCAAGCATGTCATGAGCCAATTCGAGATGCCTCAAACAGAAACTAGAACCGAACAGGTGAAGAAAGCTACCGATAACTTGGGGAGCAAGTATCCGGTATTGAGGCGACGCGGCAGGTTAGTGGTCTTTGCTTTGGACTGCTACGACAATAACGGAGCACCGGATGAGAACAAAATGATTCCGGTCGTTCAGAATCTGATAAAGGCAGCTCGATCAGATGCCCAGATGGCAAGAAACACTGGTTTTGCAGTTTCCACGTCTCTGCCACTAGACGAACTGACTGAGTTCTTGAAGTCTGCAAAGATTCAGGTGAGTGAATTCGACGCGCTCATCTGCAGCAGCGGGAGTCAAGTGTATTACCCTGGCGCGGAAGACGGGAAACTTCTTCCAGATTCCGATTATGCAACGCATATCGATTATCGTTGGGGCAACGAAGGGCTGAAGAACACGGTTTGGAAGCTGATGAATACGCCTGATGGAGGAGAGAAAGGGAAGAAGGAATATGGTGGCCTGGTTGAGGATGATCAACGGTCGAGCAATGCGCATTGCGTCTCGTTTCTGATAAAAGATCGTTCCAAGGTGAAATGTTGCGTGAAGCACACGGCTTTGATTGTAGGGGAAATGAGGGATTGATTTTGCCTTTTTGGGTTTTTTGTTTGCAGGTGATGAGAGTGGAAGACTTGCGCCAGAAGTTACGCCTAAGAGGCCTTCGCTGTCATCCCATGTATTGTAGGAACTCGACCAGGATGCAGATCGTTCCTCTCCTCGCTTCTCGGTCCCAAGCTCTAAGGTACGCTTTTTGAACGGTTTGATTATATGTTCCGCTTTTGACCAGTAATGATATACGTTGATTCGTATAAGTTAAAATATAAATTTTAACTTATTTTGAATAAAATTAGATCTATAATCGAGTCCAATAGTGAAGAATCGAAACTAACATTATATCATATTGTTCATGTCGATTAAGATATAATTTATAAGATTCTTTTATATAATATTACATTATTTTAAAATTAATTTTTATTCTCAATTAGATCATATTTTTTTGATACGATGAATTAGTATCCTAATCCATTCTCTTTGATTTTGAGTGACTTACCGGTTATGGCGGTTGGGGCAGGTACTTGTTCGTACGGTGGAGGCTAAACGTGGCAAACATGTATGTAGTGGTCGGAGAAAGCGGCGACACGGACTACGATGAGCTGATCTCTGGGGCCCACAAGACAGTGATCGTGAAGGGGCTTGTCACCAAGGGTTCCGATGAGTTCCTCCGCCCGTCGGACCTCCGAGACGACATTGTTCCGTCGGAGTCTCCGTTCATCGGTTCGGTTAAGACCGATTCTTCGGTTAACGAGATAACCAACGTTTTCAAGCAGCTCTCCAAAGCCACCCATTGAAATTTAACATGCATGAAGATTATGAAAATACATATAGAGACACACACATACATATAAATTGATATATATATATAATATTCGATGCATATTTAATTTAAGTCCATATTTGTTTACTATTCTTTTATGTTGTTGGAGTTGATATTCGCATAATGAAATTTGTTCGATTGAAAAAAATTTAAATTTAAATTTAACCGGAGTAGTGAGTTGGTATCTAAATATTTTCTGTTTTTAATTATTTTAATTTTCCATATTATATTTTTTTATAATTTGCATACGAGAATATAAAATATATTTATTTTCAATCAATTTTAATTTTATATTTTTAATAAATATCCAAATGGTATATATTATTTTAGATAAAATAAATTAAAAAAATAATTGTTGAACGTCGAATTGTTAAGTTAAATGGAGTCAGAAAAAACTAGATAAGGATTTTAAAAACACTTCTATCTATATCCATACAAATTAAAAACATATAATAAATGTTTTTATAATTTATCATTAACTATTTAATATCAAATCAAACGAAAAAAAATATATAAATCTTTGCGTTAACGTTGGTATTTTAATACTCAAATATGAATTCAAAACAAAATTATTAAAATTTTATTATCCTAATACAATTTAAATTATCCAAATATCCCAATTTTGGTAATTTCTACATACTAAGTAAAAGGCCTTGGAGCTTTGGATATTTAATATAGTTTATAAGCGAGCCGGTTCGGTATAGCAACTGGAGTAGGTTCATCTATTGGTTTAAGTCTCCGGTACGACGATCTTACAGTAGCTTAATTATTTTTATTTTTTTATTAAATTTAATAATATAAAAAATCATTTACGTCTCGTGAAACAGCGAGGAGAGTTTTCACTTCCCATAGATTTCTGCATATTCTCTCAAATCACTCGGAGAAATTCTTGTTTTCCGGATCCGGAAGGCGATGGGGAGGTTGGTTATTACTTTCCTTTTGTTGGTTTCGCATTTTCTGCATATTCTTTCATTTGGATTCTGGTTTGAAGGATGCTATTTTAGAGATTTTTCGGTTGGATCGGTGATGTCTGTGAGTAAATCTCAGGTTAGGGCATCACCGGATTCATGGGAAGCCTGGAGGACTAGGGACGAAGGGAATGGTGGCAAAGTTGTCAATTGGAGTCCTTGTTCTACTAATATGCACGCTCTCTTTGCTTTTCTCAGCTTCAATCGGCGGTAATCGCGAGCCAACTGGTCCATCCGAGGTTAATTGAGCATTCTTTCTGATCAGAGTAGTGTGTTTTAGCTGAAGATTAGGTTTTCTGTTTAAATGCGAGGAAGTGAGGCAAAATGGAAATCTCGATTTTGAGTTCTCTGTATCTTGAACCGTGGCTTTATGCAAACTAATGGATCTAGAACTGTATTGCTTTGAATTATTGAATAACTTTATGGTGTTTACGATTGGTGTGACGGTTGTGCAGATAAATGTGGAACGGCTCTGGGAGAGTGCCGAGTCTAGTGGTTGGAGGCCATCATCTGCGCCTAGATCTGATTGGCCACGTATGTACATCTCGTGTTTCGTACAGTTAAAATATGATTGGATGCTATTATTTTGAAGATTTTAGGGCACTGCAGGTGCGTGATGATTGTACAAACTTCTAACTCCTTTTGCAGCACCCCTTAAGGAGACAAATGGTTACCTTCGTGTTCGATGTAATGGTGGGTTGAATCAGCAACGAAGTGCGGTAGGTATTCTGTTTTGTAGACAGGATATCATACTTGTTTTCTTTCCTAGTACACTGCATCTGCATGTGGATCCATTCACGAGAGCTTTGTGAAACCATGTCTCAAGTGGACTCAGGCTTGCTTCACTCTCTTTTGTGAATCTGGTCACTTTATCTTTTATTTGACTAATGTTGATAACTGACAACTGCAGATATGTAATGCAGTCCTTGCTGCCCGTATCATGAATGCTACCCTTGTGTTGCCTGAGCTGGATGCAAACTCCTTTTGGCATGATGACAGGTATTTTGTTTCCTCCTATTTTCTTCCGCAGTTTTCCGACTCCTTTGCGTTTGGGCCATTTGCAAAGAAATATTTACTACACCTTATTATTAGACTGATAAGTAAATCTGTTTTAAAGCAAAGGCATTAGCTTTTCTTTCTGGGTATTGTAATTTATTTTTCAAGTTTCATCAGAAAACATAAATTCCCACCTTTCTCAAGTTTTAGTGATTTGTTTGCCTCATATTAAGGATCTGTATCGCTGTCCTTTGAATAAAATAAAATACAATTATGCAATCTGCTTTGACTGGAGATGTTTCCTTGAACTTTTCCCTGATTACTTCTTTTGGTTCCAAAGTGATTGCACATCTGTATGTTAATACAATCGTTGCATGTGCAGTGGTTTCCAAGGTATCTATGATGTTGAACATTTTATTGAGACACTGAAGTATGACGTAAGAATTGTGGAAAAGATTCCTGAAGTTCGCAAAAATGGAAAAAACAAGAAGATAAAAGCTTTTCAGGTAGAAGAAAAGCGGTGGTTGGTTTTCTATAAGCTTGTGTTCTTGAATTAAAGGTGGTGTATCAATTTAATACTCATTTTTCACTGTTTCAGCTACGTCCTCCTCGAGATGCTCCAATTGAATGGTACTTGACGACTGCTCTAAAGGCAATGAAGGAGCATGGTGCTATATATCTTACACCTTTTTCACATCGATTGGCAGAAGAAATTGACTATCCAGAATATCAGCGATTAAGGTGCAGAGTCAACTACCATGCTTTGAGATTCAAGCCACACATCATGAAGTTGAGTGAATCAATTGTTGATAAACTCCGGTCACAAGGCCATTTCATGTCAATCCATCTTCGTTTCGAAATGGATATGCTGGCCTTTGCTGGGTATGTTCTTGAGTTACTATCTCTCCTTCCGAATTTGCTAGAGGTCTTTTTCATTGCTTTCAAGTCATTTTTATTTCTGTTCTTCATACTAGCCGATGCAACCTGCGTTTCTATTTATCAAGTCAGGCTGAAGTACTTTGAAAGGAATTTGGTTGTCTTTGTACAGTCTTACAACATCAGCATACCTGGGAGCAATGTTTGATTCACCATTCCTGCAGGTGTTTTGACATTTTCAACCCAGAAGAGCAGAAGATACTTAGGAAGTACCGGAAAGAAAATTTTGCGGAAAAAAGGCTTGTTTACAATGAAAGACGGGCCATTGGAAAGTGTCCACTGACTCCAGAGGAGGTAATTCCTTAACTTGTTCTTGTTATTTATTTCCCATGGTTAGCTAATCCACAAACAGATATATGTGATATGCCTGATCCGCCACACATCAAAATTAAATTATGCTGACCCTTATGCGGCTTTAGTTGGATTTGGAAATTCAGCTTGACGTGTTGACATTTTGATTCGTCTTTGTGCTTCAGGTAGGTCTTATTTTACAGGCAATGGGATTCGACAATTCCACAAGAATATACCTAGCAGCCGGAGAACTTTTTGGTGGGGAGCGGTTTATGAAACCATTTCGAACTTTATTCCCACGACTTGACAACCATAGCTCTGTGGACCCATCAGAGGATCTGCAAGCAAATACACAGGGCTTGATAGGATCAGCTGTGGATTACATGGTCTGTCTTCTCTCCGACATATTCATGCCAACATATGATGGACCTAGCAACTTCGCCAACAATCTGCTGGGTCACAGGCTTTACTATGGGTTCCGTACTACAATCAGGCCTGACAGGAAAGCTCTAGCTCCGGTTTTCATCGCTAGAGAGAAGGGGAAAACCGCTGGATTTGAAGAAGCAGTGAGGCGAGTTATGCTGAAAACAAACTTTGGCGGGCCTCACAAACGTACACCTCCAGAGTCGTTTTATACAAATTCATGGCCCGAATGCTTCTGCCAAGTAAATCCGAAGAACCCGGCTGATAAATGCCCCCCGGACAACGTCATGGAGATTCTGAGCAGGCGGCTAAGTGGTGTACAAACTGAGGACACAGATTCATCTTCTCTGGGAAATTCAGTGGTCACTGAATCAGAGAGATGAGAGGAACTAACCAAGAGCTTTTGCTTGACGATTGTTCGATTCAATCTTACACAGGACAACGAGCCGAAAAGGTATTGCAAAATTGTTAATGCAGTTCATCAGGTAGATCATCCATCTCTCATCCCATTGTTTTGGTTTTCTAGAGAGAGTAACATCCCCAATAGGAGCATTTGCACATGTTTGTGAGAGAAAAAGATTCATGTATTTCTATATTTACCCCTATCGAGGGGTATAATTCCACACATACCATTTATGTATACGGTAGTTTCAATCAATCAACAATAAGAGTTCTAGTGCGTACTAGCGATATGTCAGAAGGAGATGGAAGGTTAACAAGAGGAAATGAGATTTGGGGATAGGGCATGGTGCTATAACTATCAATTGGGTAACATAATATCAGTTTTTATGAGCTCACTTCCCGTTCTCTCCGAGACGAAGACGGTGGTCCATTTCCTCTGGTAGTTCACTGGAGGGAGTGGGTTTTGGGTAGTTCATGAGAGGATATGGGAAGGAGAGATGCACGCCTTCTTGTAATATTGCAGGAAGTGAACGTTTGACTACTTGTTACCAAAGGCGAAATATAGCATGAGCAACAATTAGATTAATTGGCTTCTAACGGATGCCACCGTGTTTAACGGGCATCCGTTGAAACTTATCAACGGACATCTCTTGGCGTTTGCCAACGATCATCCATCGGGAGTTAGCAACGAATACCCATAGAAAATTGAGGAACCCTTGAAATTTTTTTAAGTATCGAACATAAATTCAACGGGTTTCGTTGTTGTTCCCAACAAATGCCCTTTGAAACTTGAATATATAATGTTAAAAAATTTAAAAAGTTAGATATTACAATTAAACAATTCATATTTTTTATTCGATTGATTCTTCGATTGGCGAGTCTTCTTTCAATTGTTCATTGAATTCATCGTCGTGTTCATCTTTTGTATCTTCCGGTTCAACTTCTTCATAATCACATATGTATTCTTCATGTATGTCAGTTCTTGCGAGAATCTCTTCCCGATTGACTATATCAATTAACCGTATTGACTCAAGGTAATTGGTTTGTAACAGATATTCTTTTTTGTCTGTGGTTATAACTCCATACGGCTTAACTACGACCCATCATTCCTTTTTTTGACGTTTTAATGTTGTTGGGTATTGCACGTAACATACTTGATCAGCTTGATCTATTTTGATGAATGGATGATATTCCCATATTGTCGTGCCGAATTGATGTCAATTCCTCCCCATCGATTTTTTTCGTGTCCCACGTCCCAAGGTTAACCACTAACATTTAAAAAGCATTACCTTCAATTCAACGAGACCGAAATATTCTACTTGTAGGATTTGATGCAAAATGTCGTACAAATTATCGCCTTTTATTTCACTGTTAACACAAACGTCATAATTGTACGTGTTTCTGTGTTTTTCATGTTCGTAAGTGTGGAATGTGTATCCACGAGTAAACAAAATTGGCCAACACAAAACATTTCTTCTAGAACCATTAGCCAAATCTTTTAATCAGGTAGGATGTCTCTCATCGGAACCTTTGACCGATATAAGATAAAAACAAATGAATGCTTTATAATATAACATTTTGTTCACATATATATATATATATATATATGAATATACGTGTACTTACATAATCTCTCAACCACGAGTCATAATATTGAACTTTCATTTTCGTGAGTTCATCTGCATTTAGATGAGCATATGTACTCATTACTTCTTCATTAAATATCTTGTAATAAAAGTACGTTAACACACATATTATATATATATATATTTGTGCTTAAAAGATCGATTTCCACCATTTTGTACCTTTCGAAAAGTAATAGCTCTTGATAATTTAGTAATATATATGTGTGGACGTGATTATACTCCTGTGGTGTTAACCAATATTCTTCGCAGTTTCCTCATGTACATCCAATCGGTGTAAAGATCTCAAGGATTGTGCCAAATTGAGGATTGTATTGATATAGATAGTTTGCGTGATCTTCTGCTGAGCATCTTTGTTTCGTCGGAATATGCAACTCGAAAGAAAATATGCTGAAACATGTGATTTCTTCCAACAAGTACCGTTTAATAATAGATCATTCAACCACTACTTTGTTTTTTGTTTTTTTTTTCTTTAGATGAAAGAAAAACCTTTCGGAAGGATACATCCATTTGAATAGAACTGACCTACTAAGTATTGCCTCATCTGTAAATGTATTGCCAAATGTTCCATGACATCAAAGAAGGAATGCGGAAAAACTTTTTCCAATGAGCATAACACTTCAGAGATATCGTTTTTCAATAATTCCAAGTCATCCATTTTTAAATTTCTTAAATATATATCTATGAAAATATGCTAATTTCGCGTAGCACATCGTGAACGTTTCGTGATAAGAGCTCGGCAAATGCAATTGGAATGAGTCGCTACATGAAAACGTGTTAATCGTGACTTTTCAACCCGATCAGCCTCGAACCCACAATATCCATACACCAAGTAATGTTCGATGCATATCAATTTAGAAATTTAATGTCTTCTTTTAACCACCTTAATAATGAAGTTTTCATTGGCCCAAACAATCTGAATATTGAGATATGTGTCCTTTCATCTCGTAACTCTAACTAAGACCTTCGACATATTGTCTTCAAATCTTTTTTTTATTGTATATTATCCTTCATTTTTCCCGTCACACTCAAAACAGTGTTGATGATGATATCGAAAAAGTCTTTTTCGATATGTATAACATCCAAATTATGACACAATATCAGTGATTTTCAATATGATAGTTCCCAAAAAATACTACGGTTATATTAGTTATGTCATTCATCTTGGCCTTTTGGTTTTCAATGCCCACGATCTCCACCACATTATACCCAATCTTGTAAATCTCTCATCGTATTTAATTATTCGTTTACGTATTGTTTACATGCATGGCACCTCTTATTTTTGTATCACGTTCTTTCGAAAATATTTTTTTTATATTTTTTTGAATGTATGTCTACGGGGAAGAAATCTTCTATGACAATCAAACCAACATGATTTTTTTCCATGTACTAGTTGAAATGAATCTGTATCCTCCATGCAATATGGACATGCATATCGATCGTGCATGCTCCATCCAGATAACATTCCATACGCAGGAAAGTCGCTAATTGTCTACAACAAGACCATGTTCAATATGAAATTTTGCTTCGTACTCATGTCATAAGCAAGAATTACATTGTTATATAAATCTCTTAATTCAGGAAATAAGGGCTATAAAAAGACATTGAAACTTTTCTTTGGATGTTCCGGTCCTGGAATCAGCAATGTTAGAAACATTACTTCTCTTTTCAAACACATATCGGGAGGCAAATTATACGGAGACAAAATCACTGGGCACATAGAATATTGACTTCCGGATTGTTCATGTGGACTAAAATCATCGATGCATAGGCAAATATAAACATTTCTCGTTTGAAATCTTTTCAAGCCTTACCATCCGATGAATGTTGCATTATCTCTTCGTCCATCGAGTGTTCTGCATGCAATCTCATTATCGCATAGGTTTTTTTCGATTTATATAACATTCTCAATCTGTTTGCTACATGCATATAGAACATCTGTTTGTACGGTATATATTTACGTGAAGATGGTTTCTTTGGACGAAATCTGCTTGTATTGCAAAATTTATATTCAAACACATCTTTATCATTTCTACAAAACAACATGCAAATGTTTTTACATACATCAATTTTCTCATATAGTATTCTCAAATCTTGTAAAACATTCTTTGTTTCGTAATATGTCTCAAAAGCTTGATTATTTTCTAGTAAATATTCACGCATGGTTTTGCAAAATGAATCCATTTAATTTTAGCAATATTGTAGTCTGTTTTTATACTCATCATTCTTGAGAACAAAGATAAACGAGACTGACCTTCGCGACAACCTTCATATATAGGTTGTTTCGTCAAATCCAATAGATTAAAAATCGGCGTGCCTAATTGTTCGATATCTCTTCATGCGTTTGCTTAACAACTCCAGAAAAAACATCTGACACAATTTCCATATATGGATTGGTCGTCGATGCTTCATAAACAACTTCTTCATTTCTTTCTATTTCTTGTGCTTCTTGCACAATATCTCTAACGCCATGATTTTCGTCGTGAAATAACCAATTTGTAATTCTCTACGAAACCCACCTTGTAAAGATGTTTGCAAAAAATTTCTTGACTTTGATACTTCATGTTTTTGCATCTTTTTCAGGGACATAACATTGTCATGTGTTCTTGACACAAAGGTTTCATCGATGCAAAACTCATGATCTGCTCTATTCGTGTAAGAATTCTTGAGTGACTTTCTCGGTTACGAGATCTTTTCTTCTATACATCCAATCTCTCGATCTCTGTATATCTTTATTTGAAGAAGATGACATTGTTTGAAAATATATTTCGTATTGATGGCCTGATTGTAGAAGGTTCGAGTTTGATTAATAAATAGTGAATTTTCTAACGACTATCCGTTGATAATACCAACGGATGCTCGTTGATAATACCAATGGACATCCGTTGAAACACAACATTGAATTATTCCAACGACAATCTCAAAATTCTAAACATTCCAATGGACATCCGTTGATAGTCGCAACGGATGTCTGTTGCTCGTGACAAGGGACATCCATCGGAATAAACAACCGGTTTTCAACGGTGTTTCAACTAACCAATGTAACAGATATAATACGTTGCTCATCCATTGATAATTGCAACGGAATTATGGTCGTTCATCATTTTCCGAAATCCATCACAATCCGTTGAGAACGTTAACAATGGACAGATCAATGGATCCATCTGTTGATATTTGATTGTTTTTTTGTAGTGACATCATATATGCAGTATATCCAAACTTATGAAAGTTGGAATAACCAATTGACTTTCCCATCTGCATCTCCATTGGTGTCTTCAGATCCGAATGATCACATAATATGTAGTCATAACTGCTTCGACCTAAAATGTGTTTGCCAAGCCGACAATTCTCAACATAGCCCTTACTTTTGATTCTCTCTTGTTCATAAAAACAACTAAACTCATCACCGGTATATCTATATCCATTGTATGACCTCAAGAATTTGATCATCATCTCAGATTCAAGCTCGATATGTGCTTTGAAGATTTTGAAAGCATCAAATACATATGATTTCTTCTTGATCGGGTATATCCAACATCTCTTAGAGTAGTCATCAATGAAAGATATAAAGTATCTTGCACGTACTAGAGATATCTCTGGTGCTTACCAAATATTCGAATGAACGACATCCAATATAGCCTTACTTCTGGCAATTGAATTGCTGAATTTAGATATATGCTGCTTACCTATAACATGATGCTCACAAAAAGGTAATGTGATATTTTTAGTCCTAGGAGAAGATCTCGATCTGCAAGAATCTTCAAGGCTCGTTTAGATATATGACCCAACTTTTGGTGCCATAACATCGTTAAGTATGCTGTTAAACTTGATTCCATGACATTTGCTTCTCCTTCTCATAATGTATTTCCTTTAACCATGTAAAGATTTGATGCAATCTTTTCTGCTTTCAGCCTTACAAGCACATCCTTGACAATTGTCATGATCGCATCCTCCACACAAATCTTGCACCCTATGCCATCTAATTGTCCAATCGATAATTGATTCTTTTTCAAGCCTTTCATGTATCGTACACCTTGAATGGCCTGAACGATACAATCTTCAGTTTGCACCTTGATGGTACCAATGCCAACGATATTCAGGACATAATCATTTTCCATAAACACAAATCCTCTTGAGATAGGTTCATAATCACATAAGTATTATATCTGAGATGTCATATGCCATGATGTTTCTGAATCTAGAAGTCATACATTGGAGAATTTTTGTTCGTCTCTAGTAGTTGTTGTTACCTCATTGTACAATATTTCTCCATTAGGGGCATTTGCAACGTTTCCTTTAGGTTTTGTTGCTTACTCTCCATTTTATTATAATGCCAACACTGTTAATAACCTTTTTATTTCTTGACTTTTATTTGTCAGCATGTTGACTCCCACTTGAACCATATTTCGTTGATTTTACTCTAACCATCGCCAAGGCCTTTGCTTGCTATGAGCCTACCAACATGCGCTACTTATTTTTACACCTTTGTTCCTCTTCCAGAATAGTAGTTGCAACATCATCAAAGACTAAATAGTTCGTGAGAAGATTGCTAGTCATGTTAACGATGAGTGAATCATACGAATTTGGTGAACTTTGTAGCAAGATCTCAGCACACTCTTTTACATCTATTTTGTAGCTCATTTTGAAAAGTTTTTGAAAATAGTATATTGTGCATACTTATATGCTCTGTAATGGAAGTAGATTCGACATCCATAGAGTGTACAGTCTTCTTTTCAAGACGATCTTGTTGTGGGTGACTTCATCTCATACAACTTTGAGAGATGCTCCTAAATCTCCTTTGGATTCTTCAACTCTTCTATACTATTAAGCATGTTATCAATGAGACCGATGTGCAAACTGGCGACGACGCTTTCATTTATGTTGTTACAATGCTCATCATTAATCTCCTTCGGTCTTTCAGTTGCCAGATAATCTTATTTCATCAAAACAATCCTCATTTTTTCGTATTTCATTGAACTTTTCTATCTCATACATTGTTGACATTTTATTAGTACTTATCTCACTATAACTCCATCGTCGTATGAACAACTTGTACTAAATCATAGCTTTTATACCACTGTTAGGATTAGACGTGGATACATAACTTTTAGACAATAAAATAACGACTGGAAAAATGTAAAAATGGGATATAAAAGTTTACGTGGTTCGACAAAGTGCCTATGTCCACGGGTGAACTATAGAAGACCTTTAATAAATCTTGAAAAATTACAACATTTTTCTCAAACTAAAAAGAGAATCACAATGATCTGTCTTACAATAAGGAGAAAAACTCTCTCAAATACTCGAAAGAAAAATTTAAAAATTAGAAAAGAACTTTCTCTCTAATTTTCTTTTTTTTCTTTTTGTTTTGCGATTTTAGAATAGTTTAAACTTTTCAAAATCCCTTCTTAATAAAAATTTTTCGATAAAAAATAAATATGGTGGATTTAATTTTTTCATCTAAGTGGGATCCACTAAAGTGGTTTTACCTATTTTACAGAAATTACTTTTACACCGATTTTACTTGTATTATGTTCTTGTTCCTTAATGAATGTTGATGAATTTAGGCTAATGAAGCATGAGATAACTGAGATGAGAAGTTCCTTGGTGTTGTGTGATTTTGGCCTTTGGAATATTCATGATTTTTTTCTTTGATTCTTTGGTTATTATTATGGAGTTTTGTTGCGTTCTCTTCAGCTAAAAGAGGATATTCAAAGCTTGATTGGTGATGAGAAGATTGGAGAAAATGTGGATTCGATTTGGAGATGTATCAGAAAAAATCACGGGATGTTTTCCGATTAAAAATAATCGTTAGTCTGTGTGGTAATTGAAAAGAATTAAGTAAAATTTTCAATATATATATATTTGTCTGTAACGAAACAAGTTCAATTTTTTTCCAAAGTAATGACAACTAAAAAAATTAGCTATTTTTCCTTTAGTAAAATGTCAAACCTTTCACTTATTATTTTGTTTTTAATCTGTTTGAAGGGTTTATTTTGGGTAACTTCAAAAATATCCTAAGACTAAAACACTTCAAAAATACTCTTTGTGAAAAAAAATTTTAACTTCAAGAATACCCTTATAAATGTTGATATTCCCAAAATACCTCTGTGACCCAGTTCGACCCAACTTGATCCTGTGACCCATTGATCCAGTTCGATCCTGCGACCCTGTGACCCTGCGACCCAGTTCGACCCTGCGACCCATCGGCCTAGTCCGACCCTGTGACCCTGTGACCCTGCGACCCAGCGACCCAGTCCGACCCTACGATCCTGTGACCTGCGACCCAGTTCGACCCTGTGACCCAGTTCGACCCTGTGACCTAGTGTGACCGCTGGAAACTGTCAGAAATCGCCGGAAAACGGTCGAAATCGCTGGAAATCACCTACAAATCGCTAAAAACGTTGGAAATTACTTGAAATCACTGAAAATGGTTAAAATATTGTTGGAAATCGCTCGAAAATTGTTGCAAAACGCTCAAAATGGAAGGAAATCACTCGAGAATGGAAAGAAATTGCTAAAAAATGGAAGGAAATCACTCGAAAATGGAAGGATATCATCCGAAAATGAAAGGAAATAGCTCTCAACTTTGTGTCCCTCCTCTCAAATTTTGTTTTCCCTCGTCTCAAATTTGCCTTTCCCTTCTTCGTATGTGTTTTTCATTAACAAAACATAAGGACACATATGTATTTTCTCCATTTTTCTTCATCAGATTCAGAGGATAGTTTTGAAATATTTCAGCCTAAGAGAGCATTTCTGATATTCTCCCGGTTTGCTTATATTATCATAATAATAATAAAAAATGATTACTCTTCTTGAAATTTTCTTTATAAAACCTGTTCACTAAGGTAGCTTACTAAAATAATATAAAGATTAATTTGTATTCGTTGTAAAAAATCGATGCCTAGGTGTTGCAATGGCACTTCATGGACTCGATCGATTAGTTTTCAATTAGTGAACACGAATTAATTTTTTTTATCAAAATAACGTCATTTTTTATATTTAGAAAATCTAAAATTAAAATTTTGGAATAAATGTTTTATCCCGTACCATAAACCCTCAAAGGTTTGTAAATAAAAAAATTGATATGCTATGGTTTATCAAAAATAAAAGAAGGATATTGATGAGATTAATGATATTTTAAAATTTTTTATATAAATTTTAGATTTAAAAAGCTTAATAATGATAAAACAGAAAATGTGTTTATAATTTTTATCATATCAATTTTAAATTGTAAATCCAACATAAAATTAGATTTTTAAAATTATAGTTCATGAATATTTTATGACTTTAGTGATTTTTTTTGTTGATTTATTTTTGTTTTTAATTGTAAAACTTCAAATTTTCTTTTTGTTTATTTAAAGTTTTTAAACGAAAAATATAGACACAGACTAACACATTAATTGATTTAGATGCTAGATGTTGATCAAACGCCCAATTAACCTTTTAGCAACTTTTATAACATTGATTCACACTGCAGTGTAGATTTAGTTAACTAATTATTATAATTTCACGATTCAAACCTAAAATTTATAATATTTATTGGAGAAACTCATCACAACAATCTAATATACACACAAAATCCAAATTTTAAAGTGGGAAAAAAACAAGGGGGGACTTATGAGTTGACAAAAAGATTTTAGACTAGAATTTTGGAACGCAATTTATTGGCGACGTACAAGAGATGGGTAATGTTGGTGGTGGGATAATGTTGGAGAAGCTTGAGATTAGAGGTGAAATCACCGGCGATCAGCCTTCTCCGTACCAGAATCAACATTGCACAACATATCCTCAATAGGGTCTCCTGCCATAACCCCAAAACATCCAGAACACGAACCCAACACTTCTTTCAGACTCCATCTATTCCTTTTCCTCATTATCGTATACATGGAAGGTAAAAAAGATTACGATCTAACCTGAGGACCTTCAGGGTCGCTTAAGAGCGCATCCCATATATGAAGACTCTCAAAGAAACTGAATTCTTGAGTTAAGAGGAGAGTAATCCACCTAAATGCATAAAACTGCGGATTCACCTGCATCCAAGACGTTTATAATGTCAATCATACAGAAGCAGACTATCTACTGTTGCATTCGTCAACACATTTTTGTCCATGTGTATTTAAAATCTCTTACTTTTGTTGTGATCTCTAGATGACGCCAAAGTTCCTCGTCATGCTCCTTCAAAAGCTGTGACAACCTTGAGATTGTGGATCGGATTCCGACAATACTATTGTCGAGTTTTTGACAGTAGAAGTCTCGAAATCCACTCAAGAGTTCAACAAAACAGAAGAACGTATCTGCTTCAGCATGAGTCTGCAAAACTTGAATAGAATTAATAAGAAACTTAAAACCCTTGATAAGAGAAAATCAAGGTTGAAGGACAACGATCATGGCAAGAACCAGTCTCTCACTAAGGTCGGCAAAACTCCGAATGCCTATTTACAGGGCATGAATAGTTATATATGTTTGTTATGTGTGAATCTTGGTTACATAAGCAGTATGGCAATGATATCTTGACTATGCAGTCCTAATATGAGGCAGTAATACATGAAATCCTTAAGGTCCAGTACGGCAGTGAGATCTTGAATATATATGTCTGGTCATGAAAAAATTAGAATGTGTACTTACTGCATTATCTTCGTCAGGGTCATTACGGAAAACATAGAAAATAGGTGCCAAAATTTCATTCATCCCTTGAACATATCTGATGCCTGGATTTAACTTTGCAAACACCATCAATATATTCTTCATGGATTCCTGTAAAGGTGGTGAACATGTCATTCCACACGATTAATCATCTGTATATTGGGAAGCCAAGTTCAGGGTGAGAGAAACAAATACTTGATTACACCGTCCCAATGATGATTCACTGGAGAAAAAAGGCATGTCTGGATGTGTGCGCTTGACGTCTCGATCGATTTGTTCTATAATCTCAGTGTCCTACAGAAACAAAAGAACCCATGTGGGCACTATTGAGGAAATGCACACACTAAAATTTTTAACGGCTTAAAGATTTAATTCAGGTCAATCCAAAAGATCAGTATAAACCAAGTGGCATCAACGACCATAGATTACATATTTGCACCCACATATACAGGACCAGATACTCAGCCTGGATTCATCACTCATAAAATTAAATTTTTTTGCCTTATCAAAGCTAGGACATTCCCCCCTTTATATCTCTAAAACTTGTTAAGCCACTTAGTAGGAAAGTGGAGCAGCAAAAAGAATTCAGTCATATGTATTACTTAATGCAGCAAAACAGCAAAATATACATAATATGGTGTTACGTCCAAGTATACCAGATATCATACCTGGAAGTACTTATTCCAGATGCTCGCTTGGCCAAGGCTTAAAGGATGATCCTCATCAGTTATTTTTGATCTGGCAAGCATGCACCTGCTTTCACTCTTCAACTCATCACTGTCACAGCACTTAGACTTTGCCAATCTCCGTGTGATTTCTGACTAACTACCACAGAATCATTCAGACGTCCAATACACTTAAAGAAAATATTGCATAAAAAAATTTTAAGGGATATCAGACAAGTTCAGACCTAACAGAAAACAAGGACCAACAGATTATACACACAAGCATATACTAAACTTGAAGAGTGAATAACTATAGATTACTGGATAACCTAATAACAAATTAGGAAAGGAAAAACTATCATGGGGAAAGAAAAAGACATCAGCATCACCTACAGGACTGATTAGAAGCTCCTCCTTGTAGTGTTTGTATTGCGATCTCTTTTTACCCAATTCAGATGACCAAAGGGAACGATCAGGCGGAAGGTAACCAAGCAAAAGCTGCCAAATAAAATCAAATGGGCCAAATAAATTAGCAAAACTCATAATTTAGCTGCATTTTTCCAGCCTTCATAAAAGTATGCAGAACTAACACTTTCTCTTACATGACAACTCCAGATCATGGTCGTAAACTGATAAGCAAATTACAATTCAGTAAAAAAATGAAAAGTTCTAAGCCTCTAACGATGGCCCAAAGCACTACAAAACCCAAGCGAATTAAGTTCGTTAAATAGCTGTTACACCAAAATAAAAGAGAGCTGATCGCTCATTTTGGATGAATTCATCCGTTGCCAGAAATAAAACAGGATTTTCATTGATCAAATTAATAATTTTCGAAAATGCAGGACATAATATGAGCTTAAAAAGGAGATACCGTGAGCCGATTTCCTCGTGATTAAAAAAATCATGAAACTCGGAATACCCACCCACCTTCCAAACAGTAGAGCGAATCGCAGGAGCATCTGGTAAACTTTGTAATGCCAAACTCCTAATTTCTTTCAAATTGATAACCTTCTTCGATAACTAGTAGCATCAAACCCAATAAATACAAAGAAACTATCAGAAAATTGAGCTAATTGACCAAATAAACACTAACAAATTTCGGACTTGAAGAAGCTGGAGCATAAATTTCGAAAAATTTCTAAGAAGGTTGCAATGACCTCCAAAGCGAGCTGAGCCTGGCGGGAAATCTCCTCGGCGGAAGGCCCAGCGGAGGCGGCATTTTCTACATCACCACCGGAAATAGTACTGCCGCTTCGCGGGTATCTAGGCGAGGGTGAAGGAGCCGGAGACGCCGGAGGTGGCAGCGAAGGANNNTGGAGGTAAGTGGCGGCACCGCCTTTGTCGGTGAGATCTTGATGATGGAGGAATGGCGGCGGAGGCGGTCATCGTCGGGAGGCGGAGTAGGAGTGGACCACATGGTGCTGTTCAGCCATTCCGGGACCTTCTTCTTCACCATTTTCTAGGGTTGTATGGATCGATTGATCGATCCGAAGAGGTTCCGATTCCGTAGCTTCGAGATCACGCAGAGAGAGAAACAGAGAGATTATTGAAGTTCGTTTCTTCCTCTCTTCTCACGAAGAACGATAGAGAAAGTTGCATTAGACGGTGAAATGACGGGAACTCGAATTTTCAATATATCCCCAGTAATACAAAACTATTTCAATATTAACCCGTAATTATTTTCTGTTAAATTCGGCACCAGAAGATGCAATTTAACGGTATCACTCCCTATAATCTAGAATTTAAAAGGTATAACAAAACATATGCAACCAAGAAATAACCATTTTTATTAATTCTAGGGATCATAACAGAGCCTGCACTTACCATCTTTGCTCTGGAATTCTGTTTGTCATCTCTGTTGAAAAACCTCAGCTTGATTCATTGAGAAGTCGGGTCTGTTTCGATCTATTAGCAATGATGAACTCCCCTTCTTGGAAAACGTAACAGGACAAAATCTGTAAGGGAAGAACCTGCAAAGAACAACATTTTAAACAATGGACAGAACCGAGGTGTAACAGTACCATGGAGTGTTCATTGGTGGTTGGGGCATTCCCCTTCCCATGGAAATTTTCTCGATCTGGATTGAATGAGGCGAAAGAAAACAACATTACACATCTATCACCGTAAGCTGTTTCAAAGTAGATCTGTCACCAATAATCTCCACAAGAGCAAATCCCGTCTTTGAAATGATGAAACTGCCTTGCATCTCTCAGTATGATCTCTCTTTGGCTGATCTTACTTGTGTATTTCATTAGAGAATGGCAATCTCCACAGATTCTAAAGTTCTTAACTATTCTTATTGGGGTTCCAGGAGCAGTACCAAGGAACCCAAATGCAAGGGCCAATTTCTCGCTATGGCTTCCCGTAACACTCTCCTTCTCTTCCTCTTCAATGTTATGAACCGACCATCCAGCACCTGGAATATAACCTTTCTCTTTAGCGTCCGCTACGATTTCTTCTAACTTTAATTGTATCTCTTGCGATCGCTCATGAGAGTAATCACCGGCTGCAAACCTGTGCAGAAGGCCATCTAGTTCAATATAACTCCATCCATGATATATCTCTTTGACTGTCTTCTCAAACAGCCTTCTTGTTCTTTCTACATCTTGCCACTTTCCTTCAGCAGCATAGATGTTACATAAGAAAATACAACCACCAGGATGCGTCGGATCAAGCTCCAGGAGATTCTGGAATACCATCTCAGCCATTTTAACATTTCCGTGAGCTCTGCAAGCACGGTAGAGTGTAGCCCATATCGTAAAATCAGGATCTATTGTCATATTTTTTATATACTTAAGAGCTTTGTTCAATTGCCGAGCTCTACCTAACAAATCTATGACTAACACATAATGTTTCATCATGGGCTCAATCAAATAGTCAAGCCTCATGCTGTCAAATAAATTAAGTCCTAACTCCACGTCTCCAGAGTTCAAGCAAGCAGTTAGAGCCACGAGAAAAACGATTCCATCTGGTTTCTCTCCTGCACATTTGATGAAATTTGAGTGTCTAAACTGAAAAAATAGGCATGAAGAAACTAACATAAGCTAACATAAAGATGATTCTTTTACCTGAATACATCATTTGTTTGAAACATGTTACGGCCTCCCGAGAACGCCCATGGATTGCCCAACCTTGTATCATAGCAGTCCAAGAACGAATATCCTTATGCTTCATATCACCGAACACTGTAGCTGCAGTGTCAAGTTCCCCACATTTTGCATACATGTCCACCAGAGCCGTCCCTATAGCTCCATCTAATCTAAACCCATTATTTGAAAGATAACCATGAATCCTTACTCCTGATCCAAGAGCACCAGCTTTTGAACATGCCGAGAGCACGGCAACAACTGTGTACTCGTTAGGCTTCATGCCTTCTTCCAGCATCCTAAAAAACATAGAAATCGCAGTCTCTTGATTGCCTCTTTTGGAAAATCCATTGATTAGTGTTGTCCAAGAAACCACAGTTTTTTCAGGCATCTGTTCAAAAAGCTCTCTCGCTCTATCAAAATCGCCGCGACTGACATAACCTTTGATCAAAGTACTCCAAGACACCGAATTTCTCTCAGGCATTGACTCAAAAAGCATTATAGCATTCGGCAAATCACCAGCTTGACAAAATCCATTTATCAAAACATTCCATATCAGATTACTGCCGTTCTTGATTCTCTTTGGACTTTCGTCGAACACTTTTAATGCAATGCCCAATTTCCGGATCTTCACATACATATCAATCAAAGATACCCTGACGAAGGGATCAAAGTCTACACCATTCTTCATTATAGCGCCGTGAAGAGCCATACCCAACCATAAAAACCCTGAATTCGCACTAGACTTGAGCACAAACGGAAATGTTAGCCGGTCTGGTTTCACACCGAGGCGCAACATGAGAACGAAATGGCGAACAGAATACTCAAAACGGGAATTCTCCGAGAATCCGCGAATCAAAGCATTGAAAACATAGATATTCTTATCATCGAAGTGTCTAAAGATCGAGAGCGAATAATCTGGAGACTTGAGGAGAGAAGAGCAAGAGATCAGTTGGGCTACAATGCGACTGCTGAGAAGACCGCGACGTAGGATCTGGGCGTGAACACGGCGGAGATCAGCGATTTTTTTGGAGGCGTGAACTAGAGATATGAAATGGGTCTCAATCGGGGACCGGCGATCAGCCGCCAAAGAAGAGATCTTGGCGGGAGAAGGTTTTGGTTTAAAAAGAACATGAAGAGATTTCATCGCAACGAAGACCGACCCTGATGTTTTGATCTCCGACATGAAAATATGTTATTCGTGAAACCGAAACCTGGACTTAATCATCATTTATACGACATATAAAGGAGTTTTTTTTCTTACGTAGAACTCTTGCCATGATGATGATGAAAAGAATTTTCACTGAATGCTGAAAACAAAGAAACATATCAAGATAATCCAAAAACATAAAATTGTGGAAACTTTTTCTGTAGATTTCTCTGAGTTCAAATTGGAAACATATAAAATGAGTCTACCAAACTAAAACGCAATACAAAATATATTTTATATCTAACGGGTAAACATTGACGAACAAAGGGAAACTAACAAATAAATCGTATTGCCGTTAAACTACTTTTGATATTCCCCCTCAAAATGTCATATACTACTAAGTGTTGAAACTACGAAACCGAGATAGCTTTAGTTAATATATCTGTCATTTGATGCTCTGTTTTGACATGCAAAGTCTTCAAGAAACTAGTATGAATTCTTTCCTGTATCACATGACAATCAATTTCTACGTGTTTTGTTCTTTCATGATAAAACCGGTTTACTTGCGATATGCAATGCAGCTTGGTTATCACAAAAGAGCAAAGCTAGCTTTGGGTAAGGCAGAAAGAGATCTTGAAACAAAAAAACTATCCACAAAAGTTCACAAGTTACATTGGCCATGGAACGATACTCTGCTCCTGCACTACTACGTGAAATACTTTTTATACTCCCCCTCAAGATGAGTATATATCATATACTCCCATCTTGGAAACCAAGTGTTGAAACTGCGAAGCCGAGATAACTTTAGTCAATATATCCGCCACTTGATGCTCTGTTTTGACATACAAAGTCTTCAAGAAACTAGTCTGAATTTTTTCTCGCACCACATGACAATCAATTTCTATGTGTTTTGTTCTTCATGATAAACCGGGTTACTTGTGATATGCAATGTAGCTTGGTTATCACAAAAGAGCAAAGCTGGCTTTGGGTAAGACAGAAACAAATCTTGAAGAAAAGAAGCTATGCACAAAATTTCACAAGTTGCATTAACCATGGAACGATACTCTACTTCTACACTACTTCGTGAAACTGTCACCTGCTTTTTAGACTTCCAGAAAACCAAAGAATCACCGAGGAAAACACAATATCCAGAAACAGAGCAACGAGAATCCATACATAAAGCCCAGTCTGCATCAGCAAAAACCTTCAACTGCAGATCAGAAGTAGCAGAATATAACAAACATTGTTCTGGGTCTCCCTTTAGAAACCTTAAAACTCTCTAGGCTGCAGCTAGGTGTACATCAGTAGGAGCTGACATATATTCACTACGTTTGTTCACAACAAAACTTATATCTAGTCTAGTAATTGTAAGGTATGTAGGGTTTTCCACTAATCTTCTATAATAAGTTGGATCTGCTAAAGGTTCCCCTATTCCAAAACCAAGTTTTGTATTAACTTCAACGGGAATTATTACTGGTTTGCAACCTAACATGCCAAACTCCTCTAGCATTTCTAAAACATATTTCCTTTGAGATATAGAAATACCTTTGTGTGATCTTGCAATTTCTAGTCTCAGAAAGTACTTTACTGGTCCAAGATCTTTAATTTTAAGTGCTTGCCCCAAAATAAACTTCAAAATGATTGGTTGTTGCATCACAGTTACTGAATATCAAGATGTCATCAACATTTACCAAGAGTGCCATAAAAAAAATCTGCATTAGCTTTAACAAACAGAGAATGGTCTGTAGAGGATTGCTTGAAACCATGTTCAACAAGAACTGCAGAAAATTTTTGATGCCACTATCTTGAAGCTTGTTTAAGACCATAAAGTGACTTTTAAAGCTTACAGAGTGCATTTGATGGCAAAATCTCCCCCTGTTGTGGTGCATATCCAGGAGGTAGAGACATATAAATCTCCTCATCTAAGTCTCCATGAAGAAAGGCATTAGTGACATCCATTTGTGTCACTGTCCAATTATAAGATGCAACAAGAGAAAGAAGGATCCGAACTGTAATCATTTTCACAACAGGACTAAAAGTGTCTACATAGTCAATGCCTTCTTGTTGTCTATATCAACACTGCCATCAGCTTTGTACTTGATTTTAAACACCCATTTACATCTCTCTGGATGTTTTCTAGGTGGTAAAGAACAAACAGTCCAGGTATTGTTGCTCAACAAAGCACTCAATTCTAGATTCATTGCATTTCTCCATTTTTCTGACTTAACAGATTCTGTATAGGTTTTGGGTTCAGTTTCTGTGGTGATGTTGAGGATAAAGTGTTTGTGGATAGGATGAAGTTTATGGTATGAAACGTAATTAGAAATGGGATAAGGTGTGGTATAATGTGGGTTAGAAGTGACAACATGATCATGTGAAAGCAGACAACAATGAAAATCAGTAAGACATCCTGGATACTTTCTTAATCTTTTTGGTCTGACATTTGTCTGTGAAGATTTAAAGGAGATTGAAACTGTGTTTGGTGACAAAGAAGAAAATGAATCAAAAAGGAAAAGCTGACTCTAAATAAATAGAAGATGCAGAAAGATCATTTATAAACTCAGAAAGAATAGAGCTATATGTTTCATCAGAGATTGGAAGTGGCAAAACAGAGTTGGGAAACAGATCGAAAACTGGTTGAGTGTGGGAACCATTTTTGTAAGGAAAAATATTTTCATGAAAAACCACATTTCTCGAGATGAGGATTTAATTAGTTTGAAGATCAAGAACTTTGTATCCTTTTAAACATGAAGAATAACCCAAGAAAACTGCAGATCTTGCTATTTCTGTAAATTTGTTTCTATCTTTTGGTAAAGTAGAGACATAACAAAGACAACCAAAAACTATCAGATGATTGTACTCAGATGTTTTTCCAATTAAGAATTCATATGGTGATTTATCTTGTAAAAGAGGTGTTTGGGTTCTGTTTATGAGATAAGTAGCAGTAAGAATACAATCTCCCCAATATGAAAGTGGAATGTTGGATTGAAAAAAAAGAGCTCGAGCAACAACTAGGAGGTGTTGGTGTTTTCTTTCTACTACAGAATTTTGTTGGGGAGTGTAGGGACATGAGTAGTAATGAAAAATGCCTTTGTTTTGTATGATTTCTGTAAATGCCAATTCTGGAGCATTATCAGATCGAATGGCTTTAACTTTGGTATGGTATTGTGTTTCAATAAGGTTTAAAAAGCTGGAAAATGATGTGAAACTTCACCTTTATTTCTGAGTAAGTACACCCAAACAACCCGAGTACAATCATCAACAATTGTAAAAAAATTACTTGTATCCTTAAGTGGTTGTTACATAAAAAAAATCCCTAAATATCTATATACAGTATACTACAAGAAAAATAGGATTTCGGGACTGAATTTACGGACTGAGTCAGTCTTCCCTAAATTTAGGGACGGATTAGGGACGATTTAAGGACGGAATAATAATTCCGTCTCTAATCCATCCGCAAATTTACAGACAGCAGAGTAGTCCCTAAGACGTCTGTAATTCGGGACGGATTCGAGACCACTTTCAAGGGCGTCCGCAATTTGCGGACCGATTCCCCACCCGTCCGCAATTTGCAGACGGCTGAGCAATCCGTCCGCAAATTACGGACGGTTTTGGGACGATGTAGTCGTCCGTCCGGAAATTGCGGACAGATTCACCACCCGTCCACAATTTATGGACGTATTCGGAACGGTTCGTCGAGAAATATTTATCTCAATCCGCAATCCGTCCAGAATAGATCTTAAAATTTTCTATTTAATCTCTCATCTTCTACCCGTTTCTCACACACAAATCTCATATATTTCTCTTCATATCTTGTTATCGTTTCTGATTATAATGGCATCATTGTCGAGATCGAATATGTTCGTTACGAGACAGTGGATGTATAGAAGAATTGATCCGGAAACTCAAAGTGTATCGAAAGAGTTTGTAGAAGGCCTTACACAGTTTATGACGGTGGCGACAAATCAACAAGTTTATAGAGAAAACGGTAAGTTGGTTTTTCCATGCGTAAAATGCAAAAATAAAAAATTCGTTAATGAGAAAACCGTTTGGAACCATCTCTATTTAAGAGGGTTTACTCCAAATTATTTTATTTGGTTATCTCATGGAGAGAATTTTGCACCACGACCCAGTAATGTTGTGGAAAATTTTAGTATGAGTATCGTAAATCATGAAGTGTCTCAGACTTTTCAAGATGTAGAAAACCCTTATGTAGAAATGGTGCAAAATGCATTCGTCTAAAGAAACGAAGATGAAAATATTGAATAAGATCCGAACGAAGAAGCAAATTTTTTTTGAAATGTTAGAAAGTGCTAGGAATCCACTTTATGATGGTTGTAGAAGTGGTCTATCACGCTTGTCTTTATCTGCACGGTTGATGAATTTGAAGACAGAAAATAATCTTTCTCAGAATTGCATGGATTCTATATCGCAATTAGTAAGAGATTATTTGCCTGAAGATAATAATGCAGTCGAGTCATATTATGAAACAAAGAAGATGATGAGATCATTGGGTTTATTGCCATATCAAAAGATTGATGTTTGCCAAGAAAACTGTATGATTTTCTGGAAAGAAACTTCGGATTTGATCAATTGTCGATTTTTTGGAAAATATCGATTTTATTTGACAAGAAATGGAAAATCGGTTCTGTTTCGTCGTATGTGGTATTTACCAATTACAGACAGGATAAAAAGATTGTATCAATCGGAGAAGACCGCAAGCGACATGAGATGACATGCCGAGCATTCAAGTCCTGACAGAGAAATGTGTCATCCCTCAAGATGGTGAGGCGTGGAAACACTTTAACAAGGTATATCCCAATTTTGCAGCTGAGAGTCGAAACGTTTATTTAGGCCTTTGCACTGATGGTTTTAATCCATTCAGGACGTCTGGGAGAAATTATTCGTTGTGGCTAGTTATTATGACACCGTATAATTTACCACCAGATATGTGCATGAAGCGTGAGTTTTTGTTCTTAACAATATTGATTCTCGGGCCTAATCATCCGAAAAGAAGTTTGGATATATTTCTTCAACC